>CM061062.1:198393561-198859834 GCA_030762895.1 Sophora flavescens
AATTTTGTATGCAATTTATAAATAACACATTTATGTCATTGAAAGTGATGAGAGAATTTATATGCTCTAATTGTTAAAATATGTAGCATAATTATTATAATCATATTTTTTTGTTTGACAATGAAAAGCAAGATCTGTGACATTTTTCGCCAAATATAACATGCAAATCATCGTGAAATATGGTAATGTTGAATTATTTTTTGTGAATTTTGATATCTGTGTATTTATACCGACATCCATTAACATTTTGACATGTATAATTTTATTTTAATAACCAAGAATTAAATATTAATAATATTGATTTGTCAAAATATCATTAAATATCAGTATAAAACTCCTTTACACTAACAACACATGGAAACTAAACTCAAGCGCATAACAAAAAAAATTAAGAGGAGACCACTTATACTCGAGTCTAAGCAGCATAATTACCAAGCCAATGTATCAACCATTAGGAAATGACTTTGTACATTTTCTTGAAAATTGTAACATAACAAAAAAAGATGCAATATATTAGAAAACGTCCATAATTGGAGATCATGTTTTTATGCATAATTTATATTAAAAAGCGTCCATTTCATTTTAAGTTTTGTCTGATTTCCATTCATAAGCTACATGCAAAATGTCTTACAAAGACAATGATTATGCATTCAGCTTAGAATTTCCTTTCTACTTGTATTTGCAGCAGCAATGTTGGCATTCCTCCTCAAATCAAGTAATTTCTTCCTTCTAAACTTGTTGAAATTCAGTAAGCCTTTGTGAATGGTGTTCTTGTGCTTTTGAAATTGGGTATAATACACATGGAAGGAAATAATAATTAAAAAAAAAAATGGAGGATTAACATGTCAAAAAGGATATGATAAGTTCAAATAAAAAGAATTAAGAATTAAAAAATTTGACCAAAATAATGAATTTAGTAGAACTGAAGACTATATTTGTTAGGACCATGCAACTACTGTTTTATAAACCTTAAGGGCTCGTTTGATGATCAGGATAAGTGAGACGTGATAGGATAAGCTATCATATATCCATGCAAAACAACTATTTGTCATATCATGTTTGAAACAATTGCTTGGTGAGCCTAATTCGAGGAAAGGATAAAGCAATCCTGTCACATATCCTATCATGTCCATCTAGTTAAAATCTTATCATGAGGGGAGGACTGGGTTAGAACTCAACAAGATAGGATAGGGTGATTTAAAGTATAATAAAATATACAAATAATTTTTATATAAAATAATTAAAGTATAATAAAATATAACATGGTTACCAAAAAAAGATATAATAAAATATAAGATATTTTAAATAATAAAAATATTAAAATTAATTTTATTTTATCAAAAGGCTAATCTTGTTATTTTATATTATTTTAAAAAACCGAAAAATATAAAAATTATTCTAATATATAATGAATATTTAAAAACTAAAAATGAATATTTAAAATTATAAAAAAAATAATTTAAGTTAAACAATAATTTAAAAATTTAAAATATTATATGTAATTTTATCACAAGGATAATTTTGTCTTTTTATATAATTTTAAAAAATGAAAATTATAAAAACTAAAATCTAATAAAATATGAAAACATTTAGAATAAAATTGGAAATTTTAAAATTCATACTAAAATTATAATGCTATCCAGTTGGTTATCTGGTCAACACCAAACGTTGGATAGGATAACAACTTATCATGCTCATATCCTATCATACTCTTGTCCTGCTCTCTTATCTTATCTTATCCCATCCTATCCTATCCCGACCACCAAACGCAATGCCCTAAGAGGATACATCCATTTTCTTTTTATAAGCAAAAATATAAATATTTAAGTATAAGGGTACCCAAACCCATATACAAAGAGACCAAAGATGTAGTAAACATTGTACAATTTCAACCAAGAGAACAAATGACCACAAAGAAAATGACCAAAGATGACAAATTGCAGTAACACCAAACCGATGAAGGCCTTTAAAGTGCATCACTCCCTCACTGCCACTAAAATTTTATGACTTTCTCAGCAGTGTTTCATTCTCACACATTCTTTTGCTCATCAACATTGAGTTAAGCCATTTAAAACTGCTCCAAATTGCATACCTGCAAAAATCAATAAGAATACCATGCCCTAAAGGACAAGATAATCGGGATCTAAAGCACACAGAAAATCTCCCACACCAAACACAGTAGGTGTTTAACTTTGTTCTCTCTTCCTCACTGATTTGCTCCCACCCTGTGTTTAACCTTTCGTGTTTAACTCTCATAACAAAACCCTCTTTGAATTTATTTCAAGCACCTGCCAGGGATCCACTCTTCAACCTGCAAACAAACAAAAGCAGAAATTCTTTTCCAACAAAATAGCTTTTATAGGTTAGGCTAAAAAAAAGTAGGACAGAAGTCCTTTGAAATAACTCCTTCCTCTCATGTAAATATCATAACAATGTTACTCTTCGTCACCAGTGTTTCCCTCCACACTTCACTCTGTCTCACCAGTGTATCCCTCGATTATTTGGTGACCTCTTCTATCATAAAATCCTTGTAAGACCCTGTTTTTCCAATGTTTTATGTACCAGTAAATACATATTTAAATATGTTTATTTTAGATTAAACTCAGAGGATGATTTTAATTAAACTAAAATCGTTTTCTTGTGTTTATATCATATGAAGTCACGGTAAAAATTTCGGTTAAAAATTCAAACGGAAGCTGCTCTGCATTTTCACTGCCGATACAAGTTTACTGTGTAGAAAACCTGATTTTGACCCGTGAACGAGACAATTAGTGTTTTTATTATGTTTCCTTCAACTTTGGTTATTTTAAAATTTTCGTTCAAAAATAAAATATATTTTATTCAGGTGAAAACGTCGGAGGAATTACGATCAGAAATGCAACCGGGTACGAAATGGAGCAGATTAGGGACCATAAAAGAAGTAAGGAGACATGATGGACGAGGCTATGACACACTCTAAAAGTGTAATCATCACACTTTTCAAATTATAATATTATTCTAATCCAAAAGTCGTTTCTCTCTCTTCTTCCATCCAATCAAGCATTAAACCACCAAGCTTGCTCAACAAGCTCTCCCTCTCTTCCCCTTGGAGTCGTGGACTCTCCCCCTTTCCCTATATATACCCATCTCATTTTCACTTCATCAACTTCCTCCTTCAACCTCTATCAAACCTTCATCTTTTTCTTTCTTCTAAATTTTCAAGCTCTTAAAGCTTTAGTTTTTATTCATCTTTAGTCCTTAAGTTCTTCATTAAAGTTCTTCCTTATACTAAGGGTAATGCTTTCATATGACTCATTTTTCAAGTTTCATCTTTTATTTCTTAGTTTATTTTATGTGTTCTTTATATGCTTTAAACTTCTAAAATCTCTCTAAAATTGTAGAAAACTCCTTTTGAGTTGAAACCACTTTCTATAGTCTTGTATTAACTTATATTTTCACATACTAAGAGGTTGTGTAAAACAAAAATCTCTACCTATCTCTTCCATTGAAGGCCGAATGCTTGCATTTGTGACCTAGGAAGAATGATCATGTGTTTGAGTTTCTAACTATCCATTGATCTTGAATCTATAAATCTTGGAAGTTTTGATAGCTTGTTCCTATGATGGCCGAAAAATATGAATAAGTAGGCCTAGGATACTATGTTTCAACTTTCCAAGTATTGATCATGGATTTAGAACTCTTAATATCTTGTGATTCTAAACCTAAGAGGTATTGTTAAACAAAGAATATATTCCTCATTATCCTATGATGGCCGAAACTTAGAGTTTAAGTGCTAGGATGTTTGAATCTTTATTTTTCCAAAATGATCATGGACGTGAGCTCCATAAGATATTTGGATGCTAAGTCTAAGAGATTGGAAAGTTTAAAGATTTCTAGACTATAGATCCTATGAAGGCCGAACCTAGAAGGTTATGGACCTAGGATACCTTGTTCTTATTTTTCCAAAATGATCATGGTTTTGATCTCCTTAACACATATGGATGCTAAACCTAAGAGATTGGAAAGTTTAGTGAATACTAGCCTATTTTACTAGCCTTGGCCGAATACCCTAAGTTTATAACTTAGTGGGATTTTAATTCAACTTTGTTAAATGATCATTGCTTATGAACTCCTAACACTTAAGGATCATAAATCCATGAGTTGTATAATTTTCGGGAATCTCTAACCCTAAGAACTAGTCTTGGCCGAACCTATACCTCGTGGTTTAGTGTTATTGTTTGATTTTAACTTGTGATTTTGTGTTCATAACCTTAGACTTCCATCGCGGAGGAAACGAGGACGTTCGTGACATACCTCTTCGAGCAGCTAATCTTCTTACCTTCACAGAAAGTAAGAGGGGATTGCCTAGGGATATTCAATAACTATATGCATGTGTGTATGTGTTTACTTGAGTTAATTGAATATTATTATGATGTGGAGCAAACGCTTGAATGAACTGTTTACTTGAACTATTGTGATTATTACTTAAAGTTGATTATTACTTGCCTTAAAGTATTGTGAGTTGTATATATGTGATGAACTGTCATTAACTGTGATATTATTGTTGAGAATATATTACTGTTGATTGAAGTTTGAGAAGCCGGACTTGAGTCTGTGCACAATGATTATAAGGATTAAAAGCCTTAATAAGCCTTGAATAAAACTTTGAAAGTATTGATTCCATTTATAAAAGTTCCTTGTTTAAAATGCTTACTTCAAGAGAATGAGATTCTAGTTTTGAAAAGAAACGTTGAAGTGTTTTTAAGTCAATAGAAACTACCTTTTTATGATCCAAAGTTTGTACGAGAGAAAACTTTTTTCGAACTATGTGTTTCATGAAGGAAAAACCCTTTTGAAAATATTTGACTTTATTTCATCAAGGATTTCAAAAGCAAACGAATTTCCAAATGTTTTATAAAAGACTTTGTAAAGGAAAAGATTTTCTCCTAAATGATTTAAAAACGTTCCGGTTTCTTGGATAAGTGACCGATGTTTTGTTTTGGTTTTTGATTTTCACTGAGCGAAAAGTAAGCACATGTGAAAGAGAATACTAGTTCGTGAGATGTTGCCTTTAGCATTCAGTTTATGCACGTGATCTGGGATCCGTGTCAAAAATTATAGACCAAGGGTCATAATCGTGATATTATTGGCTAGGAGTCCTAATTTTGGAATTGAGGACTGTGTGTTCTAATTTCGTTGTATGGGTTAGGATTCCTTATCATGTTGAAATAAAACATGGATAAAATTATAGTTGTTTCTACGACCACAACCTTGGACTGCGTCATCGGTCTAAGGTGTTGTGATTGAGCACTCGGACTGTGTGTCCGGTGTTATTGGTTTTCAAGTAATGAAAATTGTGAATAGTCGTTAGCTTTGGGCTTCGACAACGGAAAAGAGTGAACACAAAGAAAAGTCTCGATAATGAAAAGTCTTTTATTCATATGCATTTCCCCTTAGTAGACGTGCTTGAGTTAACCGAATACCCGTTAAAGATGTGGTACTCGATAAGGTATACATCCGAATGGCCGTTATAAGGGATTCGTGATGATGTTGATCCGGGTGCATGAGGTGACGGAGACAACTTGCCAAATGTGGCGTATGAGCCTGATCAAATCTTTCTTTCTTAATGATAAAACGGTGATGGTATCTCATGAGATTAAGTTTAGAACCTAATGATTGAAGTGACATGCATTATCTTTATAAAATTGATTGATTCAGGTATGAGACCCACTGAAATAATACTTGTTGTTTACCTATGAGAATGTTTAAAATGTTAATATGCCAAGGTGTTGTATGTATCATGTGTATGGTTGTTGTGTGATATATCCGTTGTCGGTATCTCACTCTTTCATTCCTACTTGTTATTCTCTCTTCCTTTTTGGTATCGTCGTACGTATATGAGTTCAGATGGATCCCAATATCCCACTTGTGCCAACAATGTCGAAGACTGAGATCTTCGACGACGCAGGGAATGCCGGGACATGGCTGATACATCCAGGGGCGACATCTGCCACATACCGCGGAGCAATCACCACAACCGGTTTAAATACTGACGGAGACCCAATCCGTAGGAGCCATACCGGGGAGACTAGGAGGGTAGCTCTGCCTCCGCCTTGCCTTCACACGCTGCGAGCTAACGGACTGCTACATGAACCACCACCTCTAGACGTAGAGCCGGCAGCACCGATTGAGGAGGATCCCGAGGAAGACCCCGAGGATGATCCTGAGGAGGACCCTGAGGAAGACTTCTATGAGGTCATGGAGGAGGATGAGCCGGAGGATAACATTATGGATCATGGCGACGACAGCGAATCCGTAGATGAGGGCGGCGACATCATAGATCCATTACTTGATGTCTCGTCTCGTGGGAGCATTTGTGGAGACCCTGCTTGCAGCCAGTGTCAGTAACCAGTTCGGAGCGTTTTGTCGATAGTCTTCCATCATCTAACTTTTAGAGTTACCCTTTTGGATGTGGTTACAGACTCTCTTTCCCTGTGTCTTTACTTACTCTCTTTTAAGTTGTATCTTCTAGATGTCTAATTCTATTGTAGTGGCCGTTGATAAGGCCTTATTTTATGTACTGGAACTTGGCTCTCATTGGGACATGTTATATATGTATGTTGTCTTCAATTCATGTTCTGAGTGTTTATCACCTTTATCTTGTTTCATCTTTTCAAAAAAAAATTAACTACCATTTTTAGTGTACTCATCCATCGAGAAAATGATACTTTCCAAAAGTAACCAGCATTGTAAATCAGAAATATTTCCGCAATTGGGTAACCATGTGATAGGGTTTAGGGTGTCACAATCCTCACTTATATTTCACTCTGTAACTTCTCGGTCATCTACTAAGTTGACAATTTAAAACCTTAAAAATTGGAAATACACTCACTGGATATAATGTAATATCACGAGAGCGTTTTACGTCAGTTGACTATATGTTTGACGTTAAAAATGAGGTGGTGGCAGTTTTGTAAATATTAAATCACTATTTTTGTCAGTTGTGTAATGAATTGACGTTAAAAGTGATTATTAACACTTTTAACGTCAGTTGTTTATACAACTGACGTTAAAAGTGTGATTTTTTACTTCACTTAAATAAATAACTGATGTAAATAATCCTATGTTCCTATCTGAAACTCATTCCTATCTTTCTTTCGTTGTCATCTCCCTGTTGTCACTCTTAATGCAGATCACTCCATAAAGTGCAGTTTATTTCTAAACTTTTTTTTTAAACAAGTTTATTTTAATCTTAATTAATTAACTTGAATTAGTAAACAAATTCTTGTGCAAATTAAAATAAATAAACACTTAACATAAAACAAGTTATATGTATAATAAAATCGTATCTCATTGAAGCGATTCATAAGTTATAATTACATGATTAAAAGATAAAAAATTTCTGTAACATAGCCCAAAAATAAAAACAAGTTTCTGCTTCAACATCATTTTCTTCTCAGTCCTGTCCTCAGAAACTCCAATGGATGCATCTCCTCCCTCATTTGAATTCCTTGATGCTCCATCTGCTTTATCCACAGTCACTTGCTGCGAAAGCGGAGTGAAAGGGATGAGGGGATGAAATAAAGTGAGGGAATCGCATTACGTGATTCACTCAACCTTACCATCCATGTTACGTGATTTACTCAACCTCAGAAGTTTTTTGACCATTAAGACATAGACCTTTAAGTCTAGGTATAGGAAGAAATAACAAAAGTCTCAGAGCCATTTTGTGAAGGAATAGAAAACGCATGAAATATAGAGGAAAAGAAGAGGGTGTATTACAGACTGATACAGAAAAATGATACTTTATATAGAGAAGAGAGACTAGTTGATTTTCTTGAAAACTGATCTATAAACTTAATGCTCATTAAGAGGATTAAGTTACAAGGTGCATGGGTAAGTAGCACAGTAAAACTGACGTTAAAAGTATGATTTTTACTTCAGTTAAATAAATAACTGACGTAAATAATCCTATATCCCTATCTGAATGCCCTGTTGTCACTCTTAACGCAGATCACTCCATATAGTGCCAGTTTATTTCTAAACTTTTTTTTTAAACAAGTTTATTTTTAATTTTAATTAATTAGATTGAATTAGTAAACAAATTCTTGTGCAAATTAAAATAAATAAACACTTAACATAAAACAAGTTATATGTATAATCAAATCGTATCTCATTGAAGCGATTCATAAGTTACAATTACATGATTAAAAGATAAAAAATTTCGGCAACATAGCTCTAAAATATAAAAAAGTTTCTGCTTCAACATCATTTTTTCTTCTCAGTCCTGTCCTCAGAAACTCCAATGGATGCATCTCCTCCCTCACTAGAATTCCTTGATGCATCATCTTGAATCCACAGTCACTTGCTGCCAAAGCCGAGTGAAAGGGATGACTGGGATGAAATAAAGTGAGGGAGTCACATTACGTGATTCACCCAACCTTACCATCCATGTTACGTGATTTACTCAACCTCAGAAGTTTTTTGACCATTAAGACAGAGACCTTTAAGTCTAGGTATAGGAAGAAATAACAAAATCTCAAATATGATATAGCCATATTGTGAAGGAATAGAAAACGCACGAAATATAGAGGAAAAGAAGAGCTGTATTACAAACTGATACAAAAGAATGGTACTTTATATAGAGAAGAGAGACTAGCTGATTTTCTTGAAAACTGATCTATAAACTTAATGCTCATTAAGAGGATTATGTTACAATGTCCATGGGTAAGTAGCACAGTAGTCATGGGTAAGTAGCACAGTAGTCAAAGGAATGAATGTTTTTTCGGAAACTTATACACTTTTAACGTCAGTTGTCTTCAACAACTGACGTTAAAAGTGTTTTTAATAAAAAATATTTATTTTTAACGTCAGTTGTTTAATACAACTGACGTTAAACAATGACTTTTAACGTCAGTTGTTTAAGACAACTGGCGTTAAATAAATGACCTTTAACGTCGGTTATTTACAAACAAGCGGCGTAAAATGTTGTTTTATTTTTGGTTTTTGATTATAAGCGTTTACACCGCGCGCCGCGACGCCGCTCTGTACGTCTCTGTTCTTCTCTTTTCATCACGCTCACTCTCACTCTCAACTCTCACTCTCACTCTCACTCTCACTCTCAGTAACCACATCGAACGTTGGCCACCACGCGAGCACCTATTTCTGGTGAGTCTTTAGGGCACATTTTTTTATGTTTGGTTTTGAGTGTATGTTGAAACTGTAGTTTCTGTAGTTGAAACTGTAGTTTCTGTAGTTGAAACTTGAAATCGTGAGTTTGAGTTGTTTGGAATGTCTCTATTTCTGGTCGTGGGTTTTGTGTTTTCTCTTGTTTTTCTTCTGCTATCATGACCTATTTCAAAATGGGAAGAAATTTAGAGTTTCTTATAGCATGTGACATCAACAATATATTACTCATTGGAATTCTGTTTTGTTAATTTATCTTCATCTGCTTATTTCTTTTGTCTTAAGAAACCTGAAAATGGTGTAAATTTGAAATAATTTTTAAATGTCTTGGATATATGTTTTGTATATCTACAGAACCTATCTAGTTATGGATCGTAGTTGGATGGTTTGTAAGTTGATTGGTCTTGAGTATTTGAAGGGGGTGGGAGAATTTATAGAATTTGCTCAAAGGAATGTTCCTAATAGTAATGGAATGTTCTTCTGCTGTCCTTGTGTCAAGTGTTTGAATACGAGTAAATGTACGATGAAGGATATACGTACTCATTTGATTTGTGAAGGGATTTGCTTGAGTTATACAAGATGGATATGGCATGGTGATGTGTTGTTGATTAGTATGGCAAGTGTCTCCCAAAGTGAGGACGTTGACGTAGATATGGAGGATGATCGAGTAGAGGACATGATCCGTGATATTGGACAAGAATCTTTTCATCGAGCTCATGTGTATGATAGGTTGTGCGGTGATGCGGATAAGCCTTTATATCCAGGGTGTACTACTCATACACGGTTGTCGACGGTGCTAAAATTGGTTTGTGTGAAGGCAAGAAATGGTTGGACCGATAAAAGCTTCACGGGATTGCTTGAAGTGTTGAAAGACTTGCTTCCGGAGGACACACATTGCCTGACCGTAACTATGAGGTCAAGAAGGTATTGTGTCCGATGGGTATGGAGTATAAGAAGATACACTCATGCCCCAATGATTGCATATTGTACACCGGTGTTCATGAAGACAATCACGATTGCCCCAAATGTGGGTTATCACGATACAAAGTGAAGGGTGGTGATGATGATGATGATCTTGATGATGTGAGAAAAAAGGGTCCTCCTGCGAAGGTGTTGTGGTATCTTCCAATAATTCCAAGGTTCAAGCGATTGTTTGCCAATGAGAAATATGCGAAGAATCTTAGATGGCATAATGATGAGAGGAAACGTGATGGAAAGGTTCGTCATCCTGCTGATTCTATGCAATGGAAGAATATTGATACTATGTTTCCGGATTTCGCTGATGAGTCAAGAAACCTAAGGCTTGGACTTGCTATGGATGGAATGAATCCTTATGGTAACAGGAGTAGTATTCATAGTTCATGGCCTATTCTGTTGATAATTTACAACCTGCCCCATTGGTTGTGCATGAAGCGCAAATACATGATGTTGTCTATGATGATTTCAGGCCCAAAGCAACCGGGAAATGACTTAGATGTTTATCTAAGCCCCTTGATTGAAGACTTGAAAACGCCGTGGATGGAAGGTGTTGATGTAGTTGATGGGTATTCTCATGAGACTTTCAAGCTTCGTGCCATGTTATTTTGCACCATCAACGACTTTCCAGATACCTGAATGGTCCGGTAAAGTGCAGTGTCAAGGGGCATAAAGCATGCCCTATATGTGAAGAAGGCACATGCTACACTCAGTTGCATCATGGAAAGAAGACGGTTTACCTTGGGCATCGAAGATTTCTTAGACGTGATCACGCATATCGTAAGATGAAAAAAACTTTTAATGGATGCCAAGAGACAGAAGAAGCTCCGGCGGCCTTAATTGGAGAGCAGGTTTATCAGAGGGTAAAGGGCATCGATGTTATATTCGGCAAGTCCAAAAAGAAAGGTAAAGCTGCTGAGAAAAACATATGGAAGAAGAGGTCGATATTCTTTGATCTTCCATACTGGCGCAAGCTTGATGTCAGACACTGCATTGATGTGATGCATGTGGAGAAAAATGTGTGTGATAGGGTGATCGGGACGCTTCTCAACATTCAGGGTAAGAATAAGGATGGCGTGAATGCTCGTCTCGACCTTGTTGCTATGGGTATACGAGAGCAGTTAGCTCCAGTTGTTGAGGATGGTAAGCGGACTTATTTGCTGCCAGCATGTCATACTTTGTCAAAAAAAGAGAGACAAAGTTTCTGCTGGTGTCTTCAGGGCATCAAAGTTCTACATGGTTACTCTTCAAATATGAAGAGGCTTGTCTCTAGTGATCTTAAATTAGTTGGCTTAAAGTCTCATGATTGTCACATCTTGATGCAACAACTTCTGCCCGTTGCTATTTGTGGTATTGCTCCAAAAAATGTGAGACATGCCATTACTCGGTTGTGCTCATTCTTCAATTCTATATGTAGCAAAGTCATTGACCCCCGTATGTTGGATGACTTGGAAGTTGAGGCTGCTACAATCTTGTGCCAATTGGAGATGTATTTTCCTCCTTCCTTTTTCGACATAATGGTTCACTTAATTGTTCATTTGGTGAGGGTGATTAGATTATGTGGGCCAGTTTTTCTGAGATGGATGTACCCAGTTGAGCGCTACATGAAGATCTTGAAAGGGTACGTGAAGAATCCTCATCGTCCGGAAGCATATATTGTTCAAAGGTATGTTGCAGAAGAAGCTATTGAGTTTTGTTCAGACTACCTTCATAACACGGATCCTATAGGGGTTCCTAAGCCTCGGCATGATGAGATAAGATGTCAAGGTAAGGGTACACATGGCTTAAGAATTAATAGTAAGGGTCGGGAGGAAGTTCTTCAAGCACATTTATATGTATTGAACAACATCGATTCTGTTCAGCCTTTCTTATTTGAACATAAAAGAAAAGTCAATCAAGAAAACCCTCGAATGAGCGAAAGGTGGTTGTTGAACAAGCATAACAAGACTTTTTTACCATGGTTCAAGGAAGAAATGCTTAAGGATGGTAGTACTGCTTCTGATGACGTAAGATGGCTAGCACGTGGGCCTAGCTTCAACGTCATATGTTGGAGCGGATACGACATCAATAACTTTTCCTTTTATACAAAGGAACAAGATAACAAGAGTACCATGCAAAATAGTGGGGTTATAATCGTGGCCGAAGCAATGCACTTCTTTAGTGTAAAGGACACAAAACTCGTTAAAGCACCGACACCTTACTTTGGATATATTGAAGATATTTGGGTGCTCGATTACACTAACCTTACGGTGCCGGTTTTTAAATGTAAGTGGGTTGATAGTAACGGTGGTGTACAAACCGACGAATTGGGGTTCACATTGGTAGACCTCAACAAGTTAGGTCATATAAATGAGCCTTTCATAATGGCTTCCCAAGCAAAACAAGTGTTCTCCATCACTGATCCTTCTAACAAAAGGTTGTCCGTGGTTCTCCAAGGAAAAAGCATGTATAATGGTAGTGATGAAAATCTAGATTCAAATCTTGATATTCCTGAGACTCCTTCTTTTTCAACAAACATGCCTACTATAATCGAGGAGACACAGGTGGACGATGTACATACCACACGTGATGATCATCACGAAGGGATATTGATACAGGTAGTTTAAACTTAGTATACATTTATTTTTATTTATACTTCTGTATTTATTTTGAGTTATAACCTATGTTAATAAATATATATTGTTTCTGAACAGGCATACATATGGATCAGTCGGATAGCCCACATGCACGGGAGGACACTGTGGGGCCTACGCAGGACTCTATCGCACCTACGCCTGATTCTAGTGTAAGTTTACATGTTATATACTATCTTTAGTCCTTCTTTTTAATGTAAGTTTATAATGTTACAACCCTCTATTTTATCATTTTTTTTTGCCCATACAGACATCACAGGCTCATAGGAAACGGGGTAGAGGAGCCATGACGTTGAAGAAACTAGAGAAGGCCAGGTAAAGAAGACAGAAGCTTGAGGTGTCCTTCGATGCTAATCTAAATGCCCAGGGACCCCGTGCTAAAGAATTTAATAAGTGGGTGTTTCTACAAGCGAAGCAGCACGTTAGCATCAACTACAACCACTGGAATGACGTTCCACAGAATGTTAAGGATCAGATTTGGGAGGCTATCACGGTATTTTACCTTTACATTCTTTTGATTTACATTATTAGATAATTATCCGAGTTATAATCCATCCAGTTGTTATGTATTTAATGTGTAGGTAGCTTGGACTGTGCCAAATGACGAGGATCATCGTAAGAAATGTATGAAAATGGCATCAAAGCGTTGGAATGGGTTCAAGCATGATCTTACCAGGTACTATGTATATGGGAAGAAGCGGCTTGATAAAATGTTCTCGGATTATCCCTGGATTGATCAGGATACTTGGGATATGTTTGCTAGGAGTCGACAGGATGGAGAATTTCAAGTTGGTTGATCAAGTTAATTTTGTATGCTTCTTATAGATCATTTAACTATATTTAATTATGTGTTTTTGTTTGAATAGGCTAAGGCAGATAAGGGTCGGCAGAATCAGGCGAAGAACGTCCACCGCCAAACCATGTCTCAGGGTGGGTACCAGACTCGGATCGAGGTGATGATGGCGGATAGGCTGAGGGTGAAGTAGGAAGAGCACTCTGCTAGGATAGAAAGAGGAGAGGTGCCTGAGGGCACACCATTAAGTCCTCCGTCGGATATCGACCGCGAGGATGTCTGGTTAGCCGGCCGCATGACAAAGACGGGATCTTTTAAAGTTGATGCCACTCGCGAAGTGGCAGCTAAGATTGTAAGTAAATAATTAACTTCATTTCAATTGATATTTGTATAGATATTTTTAACACTTTTCACTTGCAGGTTTTTTCATTTTTTCATTGTAGATGGATCTTAAAGCACAATCCTCCCAGGGCTCATTCGTCCCTTCTGGACGGCGGGACGTCTTGATGACTGCTCTACGCAAGAAAGACCATCCTGGTCGGGTTATCGGTGTTCCTGGGAACGTGACGATCAAAGAATATTATGGCAAGTCTGCTTCACGATAGCGGGTGGTCGATGAAGCATCAATTTTGGATGACATTACTCAGCAGCTCATCTCCAACCCTGCTATTACAACGCATCTGATGCAAAGCTTAATATCCAACCCAGAATTCAAGCAGGCGCTTGCTAGAGAGCTTTCCTCCGTCGGTTCATCCCAGGGCACCGCAGGGCATGCCAACCCTTCACATGTGAGCACAAAATAGAGTTATAGTAGGGCACATGTGGAGGACGATGAGTTGGCAGCTAGGGAGCGGGAGTTGGAAGCCCAACGCCATGAGCTTGAGTTGGAAATGAAAAGGCGTGATCTTGAGTTGGACTTCAAATGACGTGAGCTCGAAATGTTAACAAAGGTATGTATTCATTATTAATGTCCAAATTAGTCAAATAATTACTTGTGTTTTTTTTAATTATCAACAACTTATCTATTTTATTTTTCCTAAATTGAAGGGCAAGTCGACGTCGGTGTCACTGTCACCTGTCACTCGTTTGTTCTCACTTGGTGAGGATTATGCGTTTGAGATTTTTGAATGTCCATTGGAGCACGATGGATGGGTGGCACGCCCAAATCAACAGAGGATATTTTCCTTCTATGGTGAAGATCTCGGGCACGCCTGCAGAGATAACGTCTGGATGGCCAGCACGGTTTTGAGTCTCTGGTGCACGTAAGTTAATTTTTAATTTTATAACTTATTTATTTTTGGTATTTTTCCATTTAATAAATTATTTTAATTTCAATATATATATTATGTAATTAACATCCACACCTTTTCATATCTTAGGTATCTCCATCGTCTTCAGCTTGATAAGGGCGTTGCATCAGTTTACGGCTTCTTAGACCCGTCAATCCTTGTGCCCCAATTCTTTGCTGGCGATTGATAGTGTGATTTCACATCATAATTCATGTGCATTTTTGCATGCATTTTCATATAGTTTAGGCATATTTAATTTGATTTTTAGTTAGTTTTTACCTTGGAGCGGGTAAGGCGGTTTTGTGGTGTTGTTTTGCAGAAATTAAGGATTAAATGCCCAAGATGAGCCATGATGAGCCTGGATAAAGTTGGAGCTTGAAAATTGAAGATATTGGATGACTTCAATTTAATTTGGAATGGAAATATTTAATGACAATTGACAAAAGTCCAACAGCAATGTAAGACGCCTACTTGATGGATTTGATGATTTGGATATTAATGACTTACCGTAAAAATAGAAGATGAAGATATTGATTGGGCAGTTAATTTAGAAGATTTGAAGTCATTAAAGAATATCAATCACCATATGCAAGGAGATAATGTCAGCATTAATTAGGGGATCAATTCATGATTTGGTTTTGATTGAAACATATCCAATAGATAATTGATTTGGGGATTAAAAGAAGAAGGCCACGGCTGCATTATAAAAGGAGCTAGAGAGGGCGAACAAAAGAAGACTTTTTACAGAAAAAAAAGAGAACTTTTAACAGAGACTTGGAGGCTGCGGCTAGGGGCGAATTGGAACCCTAAAAGGGACATTTTCTCTGCTCTTGGATTGGAAGAAGATGGAAGGATTCGTCATGGAGTTTTCTTCTTCTCTTTTCTCTTTCTCTTTTGTAGTTTCTTTGATTATGGGTAGCTAAAATCCCTTTTTGTTGGGATTAGTTGTAGCTTAACTGAATATTATGTAATTGCCTTGATTTATCAATCTATGTTTATGCTTTCTCTATTAGTGTTTAATTCCTTTGCTTAATGCTTTTTGTGGCTTAGCTACCCATGAACTGATTTTGAGAATTGATTTGCAATGGGGACGTTCTTATTGATTCTTGATCTGGAATTATTCACCTAGTAAACCTCGCATCTAGGAATAGGGTTTGGTTTATTAGTAATCGCGTAATCCTTAATCTTAATGCAAATTCATTAATCTAGGCCACCTAAGGAATTAGGGTCTATTAGTGGATTTAGGCTCTTGTCATCTGAGGAATCAGGGCTTGAGTAATTTCGTGGGTTATTTTAATATTTGAAGTATAAACTGGATTGGTGGCCTTGGTATTGCATGAGGCTAAGGTTTAGTGAAATTTAATCCCAACACCCCTATTTGCATTCCAAGTGTTTGATAAAAATTCCCAAAAAGACCAAAAAATATTTTATTGCTTTTGTTGCTTTATTTTATGTTTTGATCTTTCTTCATTTAGTCTAGATAGTTGTTTGACTTGCGAATTGATAATTGGCAACAGATCCTCGTGGGAACGATATCGGTCTCACCACCGTATTACTTGTACGACTAGGTATACTTGCCTATATTCGTCTCAACGGCGATGCATTTAGTAAATACATAGGGAATTTGTTGGGAGACAATCGGAAAGAATTATATCTGGCTCCCTACTGTATGAATAACCATTGGCAGTTGTTCGTACTTTACCCGTCTAGGCATACTGTCATATTCTTATGCTCTCTCCACCAAGACCCGCCACAGGAGGTGGTGGAAGCTGTAAATACGTAAGTAACTGATCTTAAATTTAATTTAAGTTTTAATATCAGTTGTTTTTAGTTTATTACACACATGATATATGAATTATTTAATTGACATGATTATTTGTTTATGATAGCGCACTGAAGGCGAGTAGCATAAGTTGCGCCAACGTGAGAAGTATGACTTCTAAGGCTAAAGCAAATCCTGAATGGACCATCCTCAAGGTTTGGTAGTTTATTTATCAAATAATTAATATTATAATTACTAATTTATATGTATATTAAACTGACATTGAAATTAATTTTGTTTGTAGTCTCGATTTCAATCTGACGGGTGGTCGTGCGGCTATTATGTGATGCTTCATATGCTGAACATAGTCTTCGCATCTATTATGGATGGATGGAAGAAGGTAATATTTAAAGAACTTGTTAAATTATATATTATAGTTTTGGTGATGACTTGCATCAATGTTATTGTTATTATTTGAACGTGTGTAGGCATTTAACGACCAATCGCCTCTTCAAGAAGATGAGTTTAGAGACTTGAGGATGCGCTTAGCTGAATTCTTCTTCAAGTATGGTATTGAAAAAGGAATTGACAAGATACCTCCGCAATACTTAGATGAATAGTTTTTTTGTTAGACTTTTAAAACTAATATATATATATATATATATATATATATATATATATATATATATATATATATATATATATATATATATACACATACTTAGATTGGTAGTTTTGTTTTTAGACATTAGAGACTAAAATTTATATATATACTTGTAGATAGTTATGTTTTTCCTATACATGAGTTTTGGTTTTAAGTCCCCCCATTGTTCCTTTGTATATATCTTTTCTTTTTGTTAATATTGAAATTTAAGGGCAGTGTTTGCAATTCTGTAATGTTTGTGATATTCTGTATTACTGGGATACTTACTGAATGCAGGGATAACTGAGGAGAGTGATATTTTAAAACTGAATTTAAAAAAAAAATCTATTAACGTCAGTTGTATCAAACAACTGACGTTAATAGTATTTTATAAAATATACAGCACACTATTAACGTCAGTTTCAATAAACAACTGACGTTAAAATTAAAACATTTAACATCAGTTCTTTAACACAACTGACGTTAGTTTTAACAAAATTAACGTCAGTTATGTTAAAGAACTAACGTTAATAGTTTTATTTTTAACGTCAGTTGTTTAAACAACTGACGTTAAAATATTAACTATTAACGCTGTTTGTATTTACGCGGACAAATATTCTGACGTATAAAATCAATTTTAACTGACGTAACAAACACTTATTGCACTAGTGATAACACACTCATAAAATTTTTAAATCCTTTAAAAAGCTGTAATGCACTAATGCAAATACATTAGCCCGTAATAATATGGATATACGCTTAGTAACTAAGCTAAATAATACCATATCAATGCATAGAGAAGAATAGCAAACTACCAAATAAGCTAAATATTAAAAATGTGTTAGTAGAATCTTGTTTCCAGCATACAGAAACTTACTTTCAATAAGAGTGTGTGCATAGAAATTTAAATTAGAAATTTTAAAAAGTTTCACAGCTTTTTTTGAATCATGCTATGAACCAATTATATAAAATTTAAATTGATCTTAACTCAAGGAAGGTATTGATCTTTATAAAAAGTTTTAATGCATATAATATTCAATATAAGAGTAAAAACTCTAAAGAGTAAATGTTAATTTTCAAATATATTACCCTTAATTAAAATATGCTGGATTTGTTAATTTGATTGGAGTTTGGTTTATTTCATCTCTTGTATTTATAAGTATTTGACAATTCCTAAAATTTGAATGCCTTGCTTAAAAGTTTATATTGCATTTATGGACTGTAAAATTTTAATATCCATTTATCTGCTACTCCATTTAATGGTTCTGCTCAACAACATCTTTATAAAGAAGTAGCTACAAATATATGACTTTTGGTTTTTGCTTTGAGTGTTTGGTCCTAATTCAATAAATAAAGTTTTACAGAAAGTAGATTAAGAAAACATTATAATGCATTTTAAATCTGCTTAGCTACAAATATATGATTTTTGGTTATTGCTTTGAGTGATTGATCCTAATTCAAGAAGTAGAGTTTTACAGAAAGTAGATAAAGAAAACATTATAATGCATTTCAATTCTGCTTGTTAATTTTCCTATGATAAAACAATAACCACATATGGTAACTGTGAAAATATGTGGGACATGATTCACAAGACATATAAAATCGTCCAAAACATAACAGAACCTCTGATTAAGTCCTTGGCAATTATTAATTACTTTCTAGCCTCCCTGGCAGACACAAAACAATTTGTTTTCATGTTTCTTAATAATCTGAAAATAAACAAGTTTAAGTTATGCCTAATTGCAATCTTTTTGGAAAAAGACAAATCTAAAAGGAATTGTTATGAAGTTACAACAAAAGCACACAGAATCTGGTTGTTGAAATTTTTTGTGGGTTACACCATAATTTGAGTTTGAACTTCGAAGCCTATGGCTGAAGCTCTTTTGGTTGAGTTGGATTGATAGCATGAGACCACATGACTTGTGCTTCAGCTTCCTTTACGACCTTGTATCATTTTTGTACTTGAAATAAAAAAAACCGTTAGAAACTTGTATCCTTTTTTACTGCATCAACACAAGTGCCTATTTCATGAAAAATGGCTTTATGGATTACTTTTCACTCCTTAATAAACTGTGTATTTGTTAGGTTTAAAAAAAAAGATAAAAGAAACATTTCATTTGTCCATAGGATGAGAGAAATTTTAGTACTTCACAACATCTTAGGGAGATGCTGACATGTTGCAGATAGGCAGGGTGTTAAACAAAGATCCACATTTTCTTTGTTGTTTTTCAAAAATCAATTGTTTGATTGATTAGTTTCTGTTGATTGGTATAACAAAGATTTGCATATGGACAAAATAAGTGGTTACAGAATGTAGATTCTGAAGAAAATAGAGCCATCCTACTTCTATAATGACCATTGAAATTTAAATACATATGCGGCCCCATCATTAACCAAACCCAAGTTAGAAAAGGGCATAATTGCTAAAATTTAGAGCCAAAAGAAAGGAGGGATACAAAATTTTGAAACAAATTCCTTTTTATAATGACAATAGATACCTTATGTTTCTTGTTGGTTTTCCTTTGTAATGCACCTGGAAAATAAAAGGTACATTTAAAAAAGATAGGCATAACATCTGAAAAAAAGTACATTGAAACAAAATATATTGAAATAGGCTAAATTTGAAGGCATAACATCTAACTACACTGGAAAGAATTAAAAATGTTGATCATTGTGGTTTTAAAAAAGAAAGACTAACGTTAATGTGACCGATCAAGTATATACATCTGACTCAATTGCATGGTCACTTTTGTCTTTGTTGATTCACCAATTTCCATTGAAACAAAGGGCTCTACCTCTAAGAGAAAAGCCATGTCAAAGGCATAAAGGATGATGATTAATTCAATAGACAATTTGAAACAAATCCAAGTTAGAAAAGGGCATAATTGCTAAAATTTAGAGCCAAAAGAAAGGAGAGATACAAAAATTTTGAAACAAATTATTTTTTATAATCACAATAGATACCTTATGTTTCTTGTTGGTGTGAACAGACATATGTTTCCTTTGTAATGCACCTGGAAAATAAAAGGTACATTTAAGAAAGATAGGCATATCATCTAAAAAAAGTACATTGAAACAAAATATATTGAAATAGGCTAAATTTGAAGGCATAACATCTAACTACAATGGAAAGAATTAAAAATGTTGATCATTGTGGTTTTAAAAAAGAAAGACTAATGTTAATGTGACCGATCAAGTATATACATCTGACTCAATTGCATGGTCACTTTCATCTTTGTTGAGCCACCAATTTCCATTGAAACAAAGGGCTCAACCTCTAAGAGAAAAGCCATGTCAAAGGCATAAAGGGTGATGATTAATTCAATAGACAATTTGCAACTACATGGCCCACTCCATGAATTAACCAGACATCATGTACCTAATTGGAGGAACAAAACCAAACAATCAAAAATCCCATTTTTTGGGAAGAACCACAGACTTGGAACTGATGGATGAAAACCCCAAAATGGAAAATCAAATGTAGTGTGAAGTGCTCACCCAATGTAGTACTCGAACAGAAGGATGGTTGTTCTTTTTTTAGCAAAATGTGAAGTGAATCAAATAATAAGAAAGAAACGGAATAATCCAAGAAAAGTTATGAAAGAAATGCATATTTACTTAACAATAGTAGCAAGCATCGAATGATTAAGGAGACCCACAAAAGGAGACTACATATTCAGACCAATCCAATTCCTCCAAAGTTTCAGGTAGTATTGCATCCATATTATAAATAAAGGAGATAATGGCAGCAGCAAGTATGTAAAAATGGTAATAACCATATATCGGCACCTCATACTTCTTCACCTCATAACTTAAAACTGAAAATCATTTAATGTTATTCATGTTGTTACTTATCACTCAATCTGCCTTTACTCAAGCAGCAGTTCAAGTACATTTAAGTAAAACTTTTGCCGATAGATTAAGAATTTAGCATGTAACATGACAAACTGACAGCCAAAGGATCAAGCAGATAGCACATTTCAGTTAACAAAATATCACAATTAACGTGTTAACCGCTGCTGAAGACATGTAGGAAGAGGTAAAAAGAGATATCCTGTGACAGAGCCATGGTAGTGATAAAGATGAATAATTATATGAAATTAAACCTCAAATAATTATTTCATACTTTAAGAAACCGGAATACCTAAAAAACAATAACTTGGGCATTTTGTCAAGCACTTGGTGTGCTTCATGATACACAAATATGCTGAGCATAATCAATTCTTCCTAGTGCGCGTCGATATATAATTTCGTATTCATACCACAAGATTTTAGATCAAAGAAAGCACAAACATAAGAGTTTAAAATATATATATATATTACCTGAGCATTTTATCAAACACTTTGTAGCCATGTTCAAGATGTTGTGGCTCTCCATTAGAATATCCAAGATTCATGTGCTCTCTGTTTTTCGCAGATGCCAATGAGTTCGATTTTTGCATTCGGAAGTCAAGCTAGCAGCTTAGTCACCGACAAAAAAGAGAAAAAAAAAAACAAAGCATTCAGAACAACCCATGAAACAAACTTTTGCCAAATGGATGATTCTTCAATGGCGAAGTGAGGAATAGAAGGGTATAAGGAACATTGCGCGCGTGGCGGCGGCTGCGTACAGTGGTGGCCCAACGGTTGCCCGAGGTTCCTCGCCCTTTTTTATGAGAAATTTGCCTCTCTCTTATCCGTGGGTTGTTTGTGTCTCAGATAGGTAACGTAACGTATGGAGCATATTGTAAAGGGAGAGCCGGAGAGGCACGGGACTTGCTCAATAGAGGCAAAAATTTTCTGTTGTGAATGCCGTTTTTTTTTTATTTTTTATAATTAATAAAATGGTTAAAATACATGAATTTGACATGTCAGCTAGTAAGTTGAAAAGGAGAGCTTTGAGACTTGCTTAGGTGGCAGCGCTATAATGCTCGCTTCTGAATTTATATAATACAAATAGATTGCTGGGGATCCATTCACCAAGATAGAAATAGATGCAGTAGATAAGCACTGCTTAATCCATCTCCTCCAGTTAGGCCCAAAACCCATTAGCTCCATCGTGATCCATAAAATTCAAATTTATTGTATCATATACTTTGTGAAAATCTAGTTTAAGCAAGACTACCTCTTTCTTGTTTCCTCTTGCCCAATGAACTACTTCATTGGATATTAAAACCCCATCCAAAATCGATCTTTCCGAATTGTTAATCATATTTAAAAAAATTAAGTTTGTTACATAAATTATCTTTCATCTTATTTATTTAATAAAAAGAATTATTGAAAAATAAAATTTGTATTAAATGAATGGTGTATTGGGAATAACATCATTAAATTGAAAAAAATTAGTTAAAATTTGCTTATATATTAGACAAAAAAGGTTGGGATTTTTTTTTTGCTTATAATAGAGGCCGGAGGGAGCACATAGGACCAGTAACAAGAGCATCCATATAAAACTCTTCTCAAAGTTGAATGAGAATGTAGTAATTCAATCCTAATTAAAACTTCCAGAGCTTCGATGAGAGAGTCCTCGCGAATCGTTAAACAAACCTTCTGACAAGAAAAATAAAATAAAATGAAGTATCCAACATGATAAGACTGCAACTCAAACACCATTTAACACGGACAAAACACCAAACCATTGTGAATTTGAATTAAATCAATCAGTAAGAATTGCAAATAAAATAACAAGAGATGGTTTTTTTAGGCTTTCATCCACCAAGTTGTGAAACTTGTATCCACCTCATAATCAAACTTGTGGAGGAATATAGAGTAGAAATCAAGCATAAATGTAGAAAAAAAAATGGGTATACCGGATTCTCATGAAAAAAACAAAATTAAAACTTGAAATTAGAGAAAAACAATTTTCGTAGACAATAATCCTTAAGATTGTTGTAAAAATAATAAATAAAATGAGATAAGCAAAATAAATAGAGAAAAAGATGATGAACATCAATAAAATATTTATATAGTCTGAGACATATGAAATCACATTGTCCTTAAGGATTATTTCACCCACGATAGAATTATATCAAAATGCAAAACTCCACCAGGATTACATCAACTCTCAATCTCATAAAAATAACAAAAGAGAAGTGAAAAGTTTTCCTTTTAAACTCTATAACAACAACAACAACAACAACAACAACCAAGCCTTATCCCACTAGGTGGGGTCGACTACATGGATCATACGGCGCCATAATGTTCTATCATGAATCATGTTAATAGTTAAATCATTAGCCTCTAAATCTTTCTTAATAGTTTCTCCTTTAGTTTTTCTTGGCCTACCTCTACCTCTAGCGATTGGATTGCCCTCCACCTGATCCACTCTCCTTACTACAGAATCTAAAGGTCTGCTCCATACATGCCCAAACCACATAAGTCGAGATTCAACCATCTTTTCTACAATAGGTGCTACCTCAACTATCTCTCTAATGCTATCATTCTTAATCCTATCCCGTCTAGTTTTTCCGCTCATCCAGCACAACATTCTCATCTCTGCTACATTGATTTTACTCTCGTACTGATTTTTTACCGCCCAACAATCCGCCCCATACAACATCGCCGATCTAATAGCTCTATATATGACTAAAACCTTTTGAACTTGTATGTTTTATCTCCCTGCAAAAAAATAGAAAAAAAAAGAAAAGAAAAGAAAAGGAGAGTATATAAAATGCATAACATAAACATAAAACTTCAAATAGCAACTTGTTCAAAATCCCCAACTCCACCGTGTGTGTATAAAGTATATATATTTACTAAAAGCCTCCAAAACATAACATCCGTGTTTTTACGGCATTGTTTATACATTTAATGACTATGTTTAAGACCTTGATTTAATGTCTAATATGCATGTTTAGGCATTTAGAACCTTGCATGGAAAGTACGCGATTAACTGACATTGAATCGAACGAGAACGTATGCTAGGGTTTCTTATACCGTTTAGAACGCTTAAGAGTTACCACTATGAAATTTATATTTGCGAAAGAGATCAGGCATACTTGAGGGCTTGAGCTTGTTCCTTAGGTGTAGAGGATTCTATGTTTCAAATTTGAGGTCAATCGGACTTCAAACGAGCTCAGAACGATATGAAACGTGCGAATCAGGGTTTTCGGTTAGATTGGGGCGCTGAACGTTGGCTTTGGGCGCTGAGTGCCGAGGAGGCGGTGCCACATGTCAAGCAGAGACACGTGGTGATGAAACTTTGCTTGAAAGTTTTATCCAGCACTGAGCGCCCAGTATAAAGTTTTGAAAAAAGAAGAAGTTAAAGAGGTAACTTAAGTTACCTCATGAAGAAGAATTCATAAGACAAATTATAGAAGGAGAGAGAGAGAGAGAGAATGCCGTTAGAGTGAGAGAAAATTTCGGAGCTGGTTCCGATCAATCCGTTCGTCCTATCGAGAAACCGATTATACCGTTGTGATTCTCGCGACGTCTACTTCATTACCATATCTTTCTTTTCTCATCTAGGGTATGGTAAACCTCTATCCTTATTATGCCGAAATGATTTCGGTGATGGTATTGAGGTTATCTTTCAATTCGTTTATCGATTTTCAATTCTGCTTTCATATTAGGGTTACACGTAACACGTGCTTCATGAATATGTATTTTTTGGTGAATTTTTGGAGCCCCGGAGGTAGGAGAACCTCACGTGGCAGAAACCTAGGGGGAAGGAGTGTGCTCATTTCGTTGCTCCTAAGCTAGCCTACGACACTTCAGGTGGGAGAAAGAAACCCCCTATCGTCAGCAATGACTAAGCAACATATTTTACAATAATGGCATAGGGCGACCTAAACCCAACTAGTGGGCGAATAATTGACAATGTCAATATCACATTGGAGACTTCTTAGTGGTACCAATGATGATATAGAGATTGTAGGTTTATCTCCGTTAGGTTAATTTTATGATATCCAAGGTTGTCTGATTTTACTGCATTGAGCTGCTTGCTGTGTGCTGTTTGGATTACTATGTTTATTTTGATTAATTATGTTTATTTAAATAATTTATTATTATATTATTATTATTATAATATGATTATGGTTTATAATATGTATTGTGTGATAACATGTTTTATCTGCTATGATGTGCTTAGCTGGCATCTAGGTGATGATATATGTTGTTTTTCAGAGATGCATGTTGGGGAGAGTATGATATGTGACTTAGTACTGCCTAGCCTGATTAAATGATATTTTATTGATGTTGAACCCATATGATGAGACTCGAGATATGATGTGATATGAGATTATGACGGAAGGTTGAGGCACTAGGTTTGACCCGTCATGAATCGGTGAGACTCATATAGATGCATGGTGTTGTTCACAGTCGTGTGAGTGGAACACACGAGGTCTGAATATCCGATTACGGATACCGGATGTCATGGGTCAGTTCCCTAACAGGAATGGGGGAAACTACCATGATACCCTTATAGTTCTTGCCGAGCCGGCCCGTATCCTGACGAGAATGGGGATATTTTTGTATTGTACATACAGCTATTCCCTAACGGGAATGGGGGAATAGTCTCATTCACTGAACAAACACCCTACCGGAAATGGGGGTGTGCACCAATGCATATATATATATATATATATATATATATATATATATATAGGATTAAGTGGTGGGCACGTCAGCATACAGGATCAGTTGCATGAGCACGAAGGGTAGAGGAATATAATCCATTTCGAGGATGATTGTTATATCTATATGTGGATATTATGTGATACATGTTTGTGGGCTGTTATTGTATATATGCTATGTATCCTTTTTCTGCTTATGATGATAGCTAGTTTCTTATCTCCTATTTCTCTATATTGTGTATGTTTTATTTATGTGATCGTTATGAGAAGACCCTGCGGAGGAGCCAGTTACTGAGGAGCTTGATGGGACCCCTTGTGAGCCAGATGCTGGAGGACGAGTTGTGGATTTGAGTAGTTGAGTAGTTGAGTATAGCTTCTGTGGTCAGTGCGTCTTTTGAGACATTTTATCTTCCGTTACTTATGGCAGTTTGTATCAGTATGTATGTTATGGGACCCTACTGATGGGGTACCCTAGACAGCTTTTGTACCTTTATATATGGTTATATATATATATGTGTGTGTGTGGGGTATACTGCTTATATTGATCTCTTTTATGCTTGATGTTTTTAATATCTACGTCTTCCGTTATATATACGTTTAACATTTATATCACAATTAAGGTTAGTTAATTAGATTGTTCTTTAATGGGACATTGGGGTGTCTCAAAAAACATATATATCAATGAAAGAAATGTTGTAGCCTCCTGTTAACGACAAAGCACTGTCCAACGGTTAGAATAAAGAGGAATAAATCAAATGATAATGATATTAAAATGCCATAAAAGATAATCAAAGATAATAAAAATAAATCAAAACATTAGTAGAAATATTGATTATAATTAATAGTAATAAAGAAGACATTTAATACATTTTATAAACTAATCATTTTGAAATAATATCCATCAATGAGATATCATGAATTGCATACTTCGAGTGAAGGGAACACAATTCTTTCAATGGTTTCTTAATTTCCAAGGAACAACATCAAAAGATTTAAAAGCATGGACAAAAAGCATGAAATCTATTTCTGGCCACAATTTCCTCCAGCCTCTTTGATAAGAAATTTCAATTGCAATCATAGCACCTGAAAGCTATGAAGAAAGTGAATTTGATACACCAATATTTGCTGCAAAACATCTCATTTTTGCTGCACTACCGTCCCGAAACAAACCACCATAGTCTGTCAATCCAGGGTATCCTCTTGCCGAGCCATCAGTATTATATTTTACCCAAGAGCATAAAGCAAGATGCCTAACACTACAACAGATTAGACTTTAGATAGCGTTTCCGTATGCCTTTTAATAGCGTTTGTAACCGCTATCTATGCTACCGCTATTAAAACTCGTTAGCAAAGATAGCATTTAGGAAGTGCTATTAATAGGTGACTTTAGATAGCGTTTGTACACGGAAACGCTATCTAAAGTCTGAATTTAGATAGCGTTTGTATTAACAAACGCTATCTAAAGTCTGACTTTAGATAGCGTTTGTTAATAACAAACGCTATCTATTCCCTTTTTTTAATTATTACATATTTCTTAACTTTTACATCCATTCCTGCATATTGAACTACACCAAAAAAACTACAATTGTAGCAGTCAATACAAATGTTCCCTTGCCAATCAAATATTTCTTACAGGGAAGAAATGAGTTTCTTTCATTGCCCAGAAACATACTCAAAAGAAACATACTCAAAAAGCTTATATCTTCATTTGTAATTATTACATAGAGACATAAAAGAGATATGTAATCCATTTCATTAGTTGAACATTCTGAGTATATATGCCACGACATGTCACTAATACATCATAACTCACATAAAAATATGATAAGTATTAAAAAACATAACTGTTATATAGTATAAATATTTTTTGATATAAGAGCAAGACCATTATCATATTTTGATCTAAGGGCAGCAACAGCACACCACATCCAAGCAACACTCGCAGGTCTCAAAGCAGCAGAAGCAGCAACACAAGGCGAACAAGCTGCAGCAAATCCCAATGAAAATCCTCCCCACTCAACAAATAACAGTAAAAAATATAATAAAATTGATATATGATTCATCACATAAAGAAATATGGCAAATTATCATAAATTTAATGTCGACAACAAAGAGAACAAAATGATGAGAATTAAATCCTTTTTGTTAGAACCTAATTGGTAATTAGTGGCAGCAGCAATAATACAAGTTTGTAACCAAAAGTAGTTAACAACAACAAAAGCTACAATGATAACTAACTATACATACCAAGCATAAAGGCAACCTTTTTCTTCACGGCGTCTGCGAACACAAAAGCTTCCAATCAAGCTATTGTTTTTCACATCACTTGCAACCACAAAAAAAAAGCAGGGGGCAATAATCAAATACCCTTAGGAAATACACTTGTAACATGCATTTCTTTGTGATCAAAAGCATTATTCGCATACCAATGATTATTGCTGCAACTACTGTGATCAATTTGACATAATCAAACGAACTTTTCAACAATATAGCGACACCAATCTTCCTTGACTTCAGATAGTTGAGCAGTGGAGTATGTGGAGCATTTGAAGTCAGGGAAGTACTGCGACATAAAAATTAAATAAATCAAGTTACAATTGCTAAAACATTTGAACAGTCACAGTTAAAATCTAAGTAAACAACATACCGCCATTGGTATTTTAACTTGGTTCTGCAAGATAGTTTCCTTCATGAAACGCATGACATAGTACCCACAATCTGTACTGTTGGGTTGTCTTGGGCACTATAAAAAATAAAATAGTAAATCAATATAGTTTTTTTTATCTAATTGCGCATTAAGTTTTTGCAAATGTACCTCTATCTGAATCCATTTAATGTTGGTTGCCTTTAAACGCGGCACCTTAGCTCCGATATTTGCACGATAAACTTGCAAAGCACTAATCACAAAATCAAACAGACTTCATTAAGAAACATATTTTCAATCATCACAAACACACGCATGGTTTTTTTTATTTTGAACCACAACAGCCACAACCCAGTATATGTCAATTCAACACATGTTCTAATGTCAAAAATCAAAAGCACATTAGGACCATGACAACTTGCAACATGTATCTACCATGGAAGCCATTCGACAGAATCATAGAAAATCAGAAATATAAAAGCATGCTTACTTATCGAACAGATTCTTTAATTCTGGGCGACCCCTAGGATCAACATTCAAGGGATCCAGATAGTAAATAATCTCTTCAACAATATTTATCGCGCACAGCACCCAATGATTCCTACAAAAATGTTGAGATAACAAATCCTAAGCACCTCAACTTTTATGTAATTCATTATTGTGAATTAAGTCCTATAGGATAAGTGACTCACCCAACATTGCACGGCGCTAGAAACAAGGGCTGATATTCTCTTTCTGTAGTTGCAAAGCGGTCAGCTATATACGTTGTCTGTGAATCCCTCCCGAAGAAGCCGTATGTATCTGTTTGGTGTGGGGACAAGAACAGAAACCTCCTCGTTCTTTCCTTTGGAAGCAACAATTCTTCATACAAATACCTTCAATTAAAATATAAAAATGGATTACACCAATGACATCAATATTTAAATGGAAAGACTAAAAAAATATTATACACTTTAAGCCTGATTTAGTACCTGATATATACGAAAATAACGGAGGCAGATACCCATTCATGATTTACAACTTCTCTGATATTTTCAGTATTGATCATCTCAATGAAATGCTGACCAAAAATATTTTGTTCCATCTCTATGTCCAATTGGTCATCATTTTTCATATTCTTTCGTTCATGTATTTTAAGAAAATTCAAATATTCCAGAGAAATTGTAGTTGAACCAGCTGTAGGAGGGTTGGCCTCAGAGTTGCCTCCTTTATTTTCTGGGGTTGTAATTGACTCCTTTGTATATCCATACACTCTGCCCTTGCCTTTAGATTTTGCAGGTGCCTGGAAATTTTACATTTCAATATGCCAGTTAGTGATCAACTAATGTAATGCATATATGCCTTATATGAAAAGGTGGAAAAATGCAATTACATACAATATTAATTACAACCACGAGATCAATTGGCCATGCCACATAAGTACCTATTGCATCTCTTACTGTCATTACATCTGCACGATCGATAGGTACCGACAATGGCGCATCCCCCTCAGTTGCAACATCAACTCCAACTTTCACATGGTTAAGGGGTACTGGTCCAGTGTGCAGTGTAACACTCGGCTCATTGTATACTTTACCCATAGCAACCATACGATAGTTTGGGGTTGATAAATATAGCTGACATGAGTTGACGCCCTAATCCAATGATAGATGAATAAGCTGTGAATTAAGGCATCCAATTGAATGTATTTAACTGCGAATGCAATACTAGTAAAAAAAAAAAAGGCATGCATTACCTCTGGAAGCCTGATGCCAGATGGTAGAGTGCAACTATCTTTGACGCTTGCTTGGGCTGTGAAATTAGCCTGCCTCTCCTCATCCTCCTTTTTTTTCAGCTTTTCTTCCAAAATGTTCAATCTTTCAGAGAGTTGAGACACCAATGTCTCCCACCTTTTCGTTTCAGAGTTATGTTTTACACGACCTTCAGGTGGGAAGTAGTATTTTTGAGAGACGCCAAAACCCACACCCCTAACACGACCAGGGTTCTCTGGCACACCTAGGGCTTTAGCAAGAATATCCTGGCGACCAAAATCTTGTATCTTTCCCTCTGCAGATCGTGTGATGTTCCTCCTGACACATAGTTATTGGTGAAATGCAAATGTTAAAATTATTATATATTATCATAAGAAAATAACAAATGAAAATGTAAACGTTAGTCTACTAACACATTTATTCCACACGGTCTGCGTATTTTTGTTGTCAATTACACCCGCCTTGTTCTCCCGAGCTTTCCTCCACACAATATGGCGTTTAATTTTCTTAACTTCTGGCCCCGCCTCCTGCATCTGTATATTGAGATAATATATATTAACCAAACAGTTTAAAAGTCATATTTACCACACATGCAGTTATATATATATATATATACATACCAATTCATCCTCAATGTCAGCATACCCCTTACGTGATGCTTTGTAAGGGCAAGCAGGATCTAACGCCCTGTTGCGATTTTCATTGCTTAATTTCTATTCAGACACATATAAGTAATATTAATACATGGTTAATGTCATATGTACGTATTGCTATAAAATTATAAGGACTAACGTGATATTAAACATACCAGGAATTGAGCATCTCCTGTGCGTATTGCTATAAAATCTATCCACTCATCCCTTGATATGTGTGGATATTGTGATGGGGGTTCCTCTATGATACTCCCGTTGGCATCTCTTAGAAATTTTTTGGTCAATCTAGTTCTGAATGCCCTATGTAGGTTACCAGCTTCCTGAAGTACAAATTTTTTCCGAGATTCATCAACATTAAAAGACATCTGCAAAACAATATAAACAACGTGTCAAAGTAAGTATGTTTACATAGTTTACAATATAATTCATAAATTTTAACAATTACCTGTACATCATCCCATATGCTCTCTTTGAAACCATCCAAAGCTTCATCCTTCCAATTAGAACAAATAATTGGGACCGTTTGCCGAACAACGGCCCCAATGTAACTCTTCAATATTTTACCATTAGCACGAATTGGTTGGTCCAAATAATTCCATTCAACCTAATAAAAATAATAAAGTAATTAAATCTAGATATCAAACAACATTATGAAATCCTTAGATTAGTAAGTAAATTACATCAAATTTTTGTCCTTTACTCCTAGCGCGGATGACCGCCTTCATAACTGTTGGCCCACGTCTCGTCGCTTTGGCATCACTAGAATTACTTGAAGATGCCATTTATCTACAAAAATATTAGATACAAGTAAAACATCAATGGACATTAATATAACATTAATTGATTCAAAATATAAAACAACAATGAATAACAAAATCAATTTCACCCCATGCCGAACTGCAAAACTAATGAACTCTTTCACCCCATCCTCATACTCCTTCGTTAAACGATTGGCATACATCCATTTCCGATCCATGCTTTCCCGATCTACAAAAATATTTATTAAACATATTTACTTTGAGTTTAGAGTGGTTGAGGTCTACATGCAATGTATACAGATTAAAGGAATGATGGGAGACTGAAAGTTTTTTCATCAATCAGCCATCATAAAGAGGAGAACAAATAGAATTTATGCTCTACTAGGTCCCGATGACAATTGGATCTATGAAGATTTGCAATTACAGAACTTAGTTTCAGATTTCTTTAAGGATCTATATCAAAGTACTGGTATGGGAAATGTCAGTTTTCCAACCTTATCTTCCTTTCCTAATATAAAAGAAAGAGACAGGGATTTCCTTGAAAATCTTGTCTCACTTGATGAGATAAAAAGAGCTCTCTTTAGTATGAAAAACTTTAAAGCCCCTGGCCTTGATGGTTTTCATCCCATCTCTATTAATTCTCAATGGAATGTTGTTGGTAGTTATATATATTCCTGTTAACTCTGATTCCTTAAAAGAATGATATCTCTTGTGTTAATCAATTAAGACATGTAGCTTTGTGTAATGTAAGTTATAAGATCATTACCAAAGTGATAGCTCATAGGCTAATAACTGTTATGCCTTACATTGTAAATAATACTCAAAGTAGTTTCGTACCAGGAAGCAAATTTGTACCTGAGTTTTGCTGATGACCTAATCTTTGTAGCTGAAGCAAATTTGAACCAGACTCAAATGATTTTAAATGTATTTGAGGAATTTCAGAATGACTCAGTAAGGCAGAGTGAATCTATCCAAGTCTAAAGTCTTCTTCTCTAGTAACAATAATCCTGACTTGGCTACTGACTTAAGTAGGACTCTACGGATTGAGAAGACTCAAGATCTGGGTACTTATTTAGGAGCACCTCTGTTGCATCAGAGATCTTCAAGAAATGTCTATGCGTATGTTCTGGAGAAAATGAAAAAGAAACTATCAGTCTGGAAGGCCAACTCACTATCTTTTGCAGGAAGAGTTACATTAGCACAATCATCTTTGGCAAGTATACCTGGTTACATAATGCAAACTTCAGCAATCCCTATCTCAGTTTGTGAAGAGGCTGAGAAAATCTGCAGAGATAAAAAAACCAAGAATATTAGCATACAGCATTCTCATATTTGGATTTTGGCTTGTCAGTTGAATTATTTTTGTAATCGTCATATTCTGCCTCACACATTAGAGTTTTAAAATTAATCCTGGAAAATTTTCCATTGAATAAATATTCAAAAAACCAAAACTACTACAAATATACAACTGAAATGTTTCTTTAAACTCTAATACACACAGACACACAAAAAAGGGTTGCTAAAGGAGCAAGAAAATGTTCCTGAAACTAATATTGCAAAATTTAGGTAGCAAATAAAAATCTTCTGCATATATAGTGAACGATTCCAACAGATAGAGTTACCTTTGAAATGGATAGTTACTTCAGTTCTGTGACCGGAGTTTCACAGCATTTGAGAAGCTTTCAAATGTAAGCTCACCTAGGAACAAGACAAAACTTCAGTTTTATAAGATACACTTGGAGGAACCCCAATATGAGAAAATCTCAGTAATGTCATAATAAGCATCCTTTCCAACAAGGGAGAAAAAAGAGAAACAAGGGGACTTATCAAACAGCGAAGAGGAAAATGCGATGGAAGAGGGAAGGGCTTGAACGGGCGGTGATGGCTGCAGGAACACAACAGCAGCGGCGGCGAGCAACGAAGGTGACGGTGGCAAATAAGGGTTCCCGCGATGGCAACGAGCTATAGTAGGGTTGGGGCTGTGTGTGTCGAGTAGAATGAAGAGAACAAGAAAAAAGAGGGAAGAAAACCAAGGTCCCGTGTTTAATTTGCTGTTCTGAAGAAAAGGGGAACCTAAGATAGCGTTTCCTTTAGGAAACGCTATCTTAGGTATCACCTAAGATAGCGTTTCCGTGTGGAACCGCTATCTTTTCCTAAGTGGCACTTTTAATAGCGGTTCCACACGGAAACGCTATCTTAGGTGATCTAAGATAGCGTTTTCTAAAGGAAACGCTATTAAAAGTCCCCCCATCACTTTTAATAGCATTTCCACACGGAAATGCTATAAAAGGTGCGTTATTAAAAGTCTAATCTGTTGTAGTGTAACTTGCAGAATTTTAGGAGCTTTTCCTTGTTTGGCTGATACGACAAAAGATTTTAGCAAAGTGAAATCCTCAATAGAGTTTGTCATTGTGCCATTAGCGAAATTTCTCGAATCTGCAACTGCAGCAACAATCATTTTAATAGCTTTTGAGAAAGGAATCTGCACATTTTCAAATCTGCTTTTGTTTCTTCTATGCCAAATAATCCACACAGTGTTAATGATTCCATTCCCAATTTTATTTTAGAAGACTTTAGTTGCAATAGGCTAGGTCTTTCTAATTATAAGTTTAGATAATTTACTGTTCTTTGTTTCCGTGGGTTGAGTTTGGAACAACATAATCATGATTCACGGATTAATTTCTGAACTTTGTGCATGAAAATAAACACAAATTAAGCTATGAAAAAGTTAAAATGAGGTAATTCTACTAGTAAAAAAAGGTCCAATACGCAACTCCTTCATAATAGTGACCAAATTTTCATTTTGCATGCTTATGTCGAGGTTGTAGAGGATGATCTAGAGAAAGCTTTGGAAGCTCCAATTGAACGCACATTGGTGGAATTCTTTTATTTCTATTTTTTTCATGATTTTTTTATTTTTTAAATATAGGTGTGCCAACCATATAACCCACCAACCTACGGTGGGTCGAGCCGGATTGGCTATTTCCGGACTCACCAAAATGTGAGTCAGGTTGGTCTGACCCTTTTTTTCCCCAACCTGTGGTGGGCCAACCTGGATGAGTTGGGTTGGCTCGTTTTAATAGCTCTAAGTGTCACACACTCTCTCATGTGAGACATTAGACTGGTCATCGTGTGCTGCATGGCCCCTTGGTGTGGACTTACATTGGCCATGTGTCTTGGGAACATGATGGGATATATATTAAAATCAAGTTTCCTAAATTTCATAATAATATTTTATATGGGGAACAATTAAGGAGGTTAAGTACATATTCAACTATATTACAATATAAACATCCCCAATTTTTTTTTTGAACAGGCAAAAAGAATTTCATTAATCAGAGTACTAGGGGTACTCTAGAGCCCAAATACAAGCCAGCTGTAAACAAAGTAAATCCAACCATCCAAAACCTACATCTAAACAAAACAGTATACTTGGTCAATACACCATTGAGAGAAAGAGTAGCAAAGACCATGTGATCTCACTAAAATCTATCTCCAAGAGAACCCTTGATCTTGTCCAACAAGTAAACCATATCAGTAAAACCATTCCCAAATATTATACCATTATGAAGCTCCTAAATACACCAAATGACAACATGTCAAATCAATATCCAAAAACCTCTGTGCCCCTGCCTTTTAATCCCTTCACCAAACATGACCAAAAAATTATTAATACAATCAGTGGGGTGGATGTCAACCCCAAACACTGGAGAATAAAATGCCACAAAAAGTTGGAGAAAGAACAAAGTAAAAATAGGTGAGAACCCGATTCTACATGTAAATTACAAAAGAAACAAAGCAAGTCACCATTTTCACCAATAACTCGCCTATGAAGCTAGTTAATTCTAGTCGATAACCTATCTAGAACCAATTGCCAGGAGAAAGCCATAACCTTAAGAGGTGCTAAACTTTTCCACAAGTAGTTAAAAGCCTTTTCCTCCATAAATGATAGATGCACATCCTGAACCAACCTATAAATAAGGGAGTCATATGCTGATTTAACATTACATCCCCCGAAGAGTGAAGTTTCCAAACCCAACTATCCTCCCTTTGTAGCAAACAAACAATTTAAAGTATTTTGGAACTCCAAAATGAGATCCTCGTCCCACACAAAAAAAACCGCCTTCTCCACTTAAACTCCCAAACCCACCCTTCATCTACTCACCATCCTAAGTCAGAGATTACCTCATTTTGCAAATTGGAGACGACATGTAATCTTCGGAATAGATCTTCCATAGTTGAGCAACCATACCACTTATCTTTCAAAAAAACAGATATATTTACCATTACCAATTCGTTTATTGACACAATCACCAATCCCCCGCATAAATCCTACCACCAAATCGAAGACAACCTGGACATACCAACAATATTCAAATTTGGGTTAACACTTACCACCTCACCATATTTTGCTACTATCACCTTACACCAAAGCGCTTCTTTCTCAACCAGAAGCCTCTACCTTCATTTCCCAAGGAGACTAAGGTTGAATAAGGCTATATTTTTCAGCCCAAGGCCCCCTTCTCCTTTGGTTTACAAACATCCAACCATTTGACCCACGGTATCTTCTTAACACCCAAAGTACCCCTCCCCCCCAACCACCACCCACAAGAACCCCCTTTGAATTCCAATCACCACCTTCCTTACCTTAGCCGACATCTTCATAAATGATAAAAAGTATATTGGAATACTAATTAGGATCGAATTTAGGATTACAATCCTACCACCCACAGACAAATATCTATTTTCCAGGAACCCAACCTGTTCCTTCCAAAAACCGTATTTGCCGGAATCTAGCCGAAACGGGGTGTGACCTATATTTCTAAGGATGACTATTAAGGGTGTTTTAGAATATAGCTTGACAGGAAGGTATCCTGCTCCTACGTATCTCAGGTGGGAATCAAAGCTAATGTAGTTCTCTCTGAAATATTCGGTCCCTCTCCTCTTTGGGGAGACTTTGTATTTATAATGTTATTTGAAATTGAGTCATCATCTAGATAAGTGCTCTATCTTTTGTAGTAGATAAGCATGTGAATGAACGCATTCTCCAAGTATGACTTGGATATTTAAAGTACAAAGTTTTGAAGAGGACAAAGGACAACATGTCAACTATATCAAGTTTTGAAGACTTAGATCTACAAAGGGTAGTTCTTAAAGGTTTATGTTTTTATTAGTACCTTTGTAAGATCATATAAGATGTTTGAATGAGACGCAAATAAAATGAAATTAAAATCAACATAGGTTAACATAATCAAGTTGAATTCATGCATTCATCATGTTGAAATATTTTAAATCTTTACTTAATGCATGAATATATAATACTTGATCATTAGATGAGTTTCATGTTGAAAAGTAATCTAAGTTTAAATGAATAGATTTACAAATAAGATGATTTTAAACTTAGTGTAAATATGTTGTGAATAGATTCACTGATTGGTGTGAATAGATTCAAAGCATTTTACTCTCTGTGAAAAGATTCATGAATTGACTCAATATGTTTCAGTCTCTGTGAATAGATTCATGAATAGATTCACGATGTATTAGTCTCTGTGAATAGATTCATGTGTTTCAGCTTTCTGTGAATCCATTCAAAGGGTCTACGAATCGATTCACAGCTATCAGATCTGGTTTTAAACGTAACAAACACCCCTAATAAATAGATCTATTCATCTTTTTCGTTCAAGATCGTTAGCTATCATTTCACAAACTCAAAATAACACGAAATCTCACAAGATCCTTGCGTCTCATTCTCTCAATCTTTCATTGTGATCATTAGAGCTTCAAGTTATAATTTCTCACTTTCAAGAGTGATTCAAACCTCTTCTACTCTCTTGTTTTGTTTTTGACGTTCTTGGTTTGAAAGAAGTGATGGATCTTCTTCTGGGTTGGATTCAGGGTGTGGAATCCCTGGTTGTGTGTAGGTTGCAGAGTGGGGTATCTCTGGTGTAAAATTTCTTGAACGTTGTACTCAAGATCCTGATTAGTCAAGGAACTCTCATACCGGTGGGTGTGAGACTGGATGTAGATCACAAGAAATTGTGATTGAACCAGTAAAAATATCGGTTTGCAATTCTCCTTAACCATTCTCTCTTTAATTTCAATTTGCATTACATATTAGGGTTTAATTGATAAAGAATTGAATTGCATTTGAAACAATCTTGTTGAATCATCATTTCAATTACGTTCATCTCATCTAAAGATTCACTACGCGCTCTTGTTAAATACATTATACCTTCATACAACAAAAGTTTTTGCAAAATTTGCGAAAATATTTTGGAATCCTATTCACCCCCCTCTAGGATTCCAACGCATGTTAGAGGCCACTTGGGCTAACAAGTGGTACCAGAGCTTGAACTCTTTAGGACTAGCTTAATTGGCTTTATAGAGGATCCATGGCCTCTAATGGTTTTTATCAAATGGATGGGTCATACAATAAGGCCCCGATTTTTAATGGTGAAGGTTATTCGTATTGGAAAGAACGTATGAGAATCTTTATATGTTCCTATGATCTAGATGTATGGAACACCATAGAAAATGGTCCTTATGTTCCCACACATCTAGTTGATGGAAAGGAAACAAAAAAACCTAGAGATAGTTGGACTGATGATGAGAAAAAGATAGTACAACTAGATTGGAGAGGTAAAAATATCATATCTGCTGCTATAGGACAAGACGAATTCTTTAGAGTGTGTAATTGTTGATCTGCACAAGAAATGTGGAATAATCTACAAGTTACCCATGAGGGTACTAGTGAAGTGAAGCGAGCTTGGGTTAACACCTTAACCCATGAATATGAGCTTTTTCGTATGATTCCAGGAGAATCAATACAAGATATGTAAAAATGCTTCACGCACATAGTAAATCATCTAGAAACATTAGGAAAAACTTTTCCAAATGAAGACTTAGTTAACAAAGTTTTGAGATGTTTAAGCAGGAATTGGCAGCCGAAGGTTACGGCTATCGCAGAATCAAGGAATTTGGCTACAATGTCCTTAGCCACATTATTTGGAAAGCTCCAAGAGCACGAATTGGAACTGAATCGTCTCACTGAGCATGAGGAAGGAGACAAAAAGAAGAGCTTATCCCTAATCTCCACATCTTCAAAAGCAAGGAAAGAAGAAAGTGATAAAAGTGACGAATCGGAAGACTCAGATTCAAGTGATGATGACCTTAGCCTCTTTGTGAAAAAGTTTAGTAAATTCTTCAAGAAAAGAGGTGGAGGTAGAAGGCCATTCAACCGGAATAAGAAGAACTTCAAAAGGGAGAATGACACTTCAACAATAAATTGCTATGAATGTGGAAAGAAAGTGCACATGAAAATGGAATGTCCTCAATTGCAAAAGAAAGGGGACAAATTGTTGGGAATTTGCGTATAAAACAAAATAACGAAGCGGAAAAAAAATTCCCATCGAAGGATCCTTGCGAATGGTCATGATTCATGGTTAGAACATTTACCTCTTGAAGCGATGACAATTGATTGAAATCGTCTATCACGAACACCGCACGAACGATGTCTCTAAGGTATCCACACGAGCAGATCTCGTGAACGTCCAACGTCACGAACACGAAGCGTCTCTGCCTCACAGTGCTAGCTTCAAAAACCGAGACCTGTTGCTCACTGTCACTCTCTATGTGCGGCTAGGGTAAAAACCGTGTAGGCACAATAGCTTAAGTGGTCTATTATAGTAGCACCTCCTTAAGTGAGTTAGTGAGCAACGTTTGACCTAAGCCCCATGTACTATGCGCTAGGCCCAATAGAAGAGTCCATCATATCCTTTTAATACTTATTTTGATCCGCTCTTAATCCATATCTCTCAGGCTGGTGACGTATCCTGTTAGACCTACGCTGGTCTTGTGCTACTGGAGCAGGTTGTTCCTCCACAGCATTTTGTGAAGGTTGCTCATGTCCCACCAATGGTAGGTCACTACTCTGTGATTCTTGAATTTCTTCAAGTTCTATCTTCCTCCCACTGGTTCCTATGGAGATAAACTCCTTTTCTAGGAATACACCAGTCCGTGCGACAAACACTTGCCTTCGGAAGGATTATAGAAATAGTACCCCTTGGTTTCTTTGGGATACCCCACAAAGAAGCATTTATCAGATTTGTGATCAAGCTTATTAGAAACTTGACGTTTTACGTATGCTTCACAACCCCAAATCTTCATAAAAGACATGCTGGGTCGTCTACCAGTCCATATCTCATATGGTGTATTTTCTACCGCTTTGGATGGAACACGGTTAAGTGTAAAAGCTGCTGTTAATAGAGCATGTCCCCAGAAAGAGTTTGGAAGGTTTGCATGACTCATCATAGACTGAACCATGTCCAACAAGGTTTGATTTCTCCTCTCAGAAACACCATTCCATTGTGGTGTTCCAGGTGGAGTGAGTTGAGATAAAATTCCACACTCTCTCAGATGATCATCAAACTCTAGGCTCAAATATTCACCACCTCGATCTGATCGAAGAGTTTTAATATTTTTACCAAGTTGGTTTTGTACCTCATTTTTGAATTCCTTGAACTTTTCAAAGGATTCCGATTTATGTTTCATAAGATACACAAATCCATATCTACCGAAATCATCAGTGAATGTGATGAAGTACTGAAAACCACCTCTAGCTAACGTGTTTAGGGGTCCGCATACGTCGCTATGTATAAGACCCAAAAGATCGTTAGCTCTTTCACCTTTTCCGGTGAATGGAGCTTTAGTCAACTTTCCTAATAAACAAGACTCACATATCTCATATGATTCATAATCAAATGAGTCCAAGAGTCCATCTTTATGGAGCTTCGAAATGCGCTTCTCATTTATATGGCCTAAACGACAATGCCAAAGATAAGACGGGTTCAACTCATTTGGTTTGAACCTCTTAGTATTTATGCTATAGATGGGCATTTCAAGATCAAGGACATAAAGCCCATTACTCATGTGTGCACTAGCATAGAAAATATCATCCAAATAAATAGAACAACTTTTGTTCTTTATTATAAAAGAAAAACCAATCTTGTCCAAACAAGAAACGGAAATGATATTCCTGCTAATTGCAGGCACAAAATAATAGTTCTCTAACTGAATAGTAAGCCCAGTGGGCAAAGTCAATATATAAGTCCCTACAGCTAAAGCATCAACCTTTGCTCCATTTCCAACTCGTAGGTCGACTTCGCCCTTTGCCAATGGTCTACTCCTGTTTAGATCCTGCACATTTGTACAAATGTGAGAACCACATCCAGTATCTAATACCCGTGATGCAGAAGTAGATAAATTTACTTCTATAACAAACACACTTGAAGTGGAAGTCTCACTTCCCTTCTTCTTCTTGATTTCTTCCAGGTATTTTGGGCAGTTCCTCTTCCAATGTCCGGTCCGACCACAATGGAAGCAATTGCCTTCCTTAGCCACACCACCCACAGGCTTCAAGCCAGAAGCACTGGGCTTGATCTTGTTGATGGCCTTGCCCTTGCCCTTGCCCTTGCCCTTTTGTTTGTGCGTGGGCTTCTTGGGCTGCTTCTTGCTATTTCCAGCCTGGACCATCAAAATGGCCTTCCCCTTTCCTTTGTTAATATTTTGTTCAGCAGTTCTCAACATGCTCAACAATTCTGGCAAAGGTTTGTCAAGATCATTCATATTATAGTTCATGACAAACTGACTATAGCTCTCAGGCAACGATTGCAGAACTAAGTCGGTGGCCAACTCTTGGCCTAAAGGAAATCCCAGTCTCTCGAGATTCTCAATGTATCCGATCATCTGGAGTACATGAGGACTCACAGGGCTTCCTTCTGCCAATTTACACTGGAAAAGGGCTCTGGAAACTTCGAACCGCTCATGCCTTGCTTGCTCTTGGTAGAGCAGCTTGAGGTGCACGATCATATCGTATGCCTCCATGGTCTCATGTTGCTTTTGCAGCTCAGAGGTCATGGTAGCAAGCATAAGACAACCGACGTCTAAGGCGTCATCCTGATGCTTCTTATAAGCATCCCTGTCAGCCCTAGGAGCACTTGAAGCCGGTGGCTCCTCAGGAATAGGCTTCTCAAGAACATACAGCTTTTTCTCATGTTTGAGGACAATCCTCAAGTTTCTGTACCAGTCCAGAAAATTTGTTCCGGATAGTTTGTCCTTCTCAAGGACGGATCACAATGACAGGTTACTTGATGTGTTTGATGCCATGGTAATCTACAGAGATAAATATGCAAAATATAAGTATCATGCCATGAAGTTATTTAATAAGGTCTTTAATTAAATACGCCTCCCACTATTTTACTCAAAACAATGACCCTCATCATTGATTCGGAAAATCCTGTTGGAAGATTTTCTAGTGGGCCAAGATCCATATTTCACCTAGCTTTAAGTCAGCTTTGGCTGATCACTCAAAATTCGGTTATATAGGTAGGAAACACTTTTCGATTGCATCTCATGCAACTCTTGGACAGTTGGGTGAATAACTCTTATTCTAATCCATCACATGGACTAAAGCCCAACTTTTAAGCCTCTAAGCCTTTCAATCCTATTGAAGTTGGCTTAGTTAAGTCAGACCCAATGGATAGCAGTTGAACATTACATTTGTCCCATCGCGTCTTACTAGTATAGATAAAGGTACCCCACTTTGGCGGACCCACACTTAATCGATCATAGTCTTGACGAGTGCCATGCATTGGAAGGCCTTTAAATGTGACTTAATATTTCCTTTTGAGGGATTTGATTAAAATTTGATCTCATCATTTGTTAAACTCTTTAACTTACTATTTACATACATGCATCTCATACATATATTAGTTAAACCCCTTTTAACATACTATATACATACATGCATCTCATACATATATAAGGCAAATAAATGTGATATGGTTATGGCCCCTAACGCATTGATTCTCCTAAGCCAATGAGAGAATCTAAACTGAAACCTAGGAGCGTACAGGCTTCTCCAAGCATGATCTCCCACAGGATAACGTCTTCTTGTCTCCATCATTACATTACATAAACAGAAACCTCATTTTACATATGAGGGGAGTGAGATGAGAAAAGAATATACATATGGAATATAAGAGAAAGGCATGGCACGCATGCCGTATTTCAAAATATAAACCAAAAGATTAAAGGACTAAGGCCATAACCATTTACCATACATTATCAAATAAATAGTAACAACCAATAATAATACACAATTATTATTATTAATTTTTTTTATTAATTAGAGATTTCAAAATCTGAATTTTGAAAACATAACATATATATAATAAATCACATTTATTGTAATCGATGTTACTATAAATCACATTTATTGTAATTGATGTTACTATTAATCACATGTATTGTAATTGATGTTGTTATTAAATGGTGACATAAAAGATTTCAAAAATTGAATTTCGAAATAACACACTACGCAGAGGTAGCACGGGGTTCCCGCTTCCTTGGCGGCTAGGGCTTCAACCTCTCAACCCTAAAACCGCAAGGCCCATGAACACTTCATGCTGCAAGGAACGGCGGCTAGGGTTTCAACCCTTGGAACCTCAGTCGCGAGAACATGAACTTTTCATGTCTGACACCCTTTAACGCTGCCAACAGAGAACTGAAACCGATCATGTTTAACATCAACACTTGACGCCATCGCGGAACATAATAAGGATTCCAGAACCAATGTACATATCGCATATATATACATAAATATGATATAGACGCATATATCATATACATACAAAAATTACAGAAACAATGTTTCCCAAAAACGGATGCAAACGATTTTCAGAAAACAATCAGAAAAACGATTCACATTATTAACATGTTATCATACATAACAGGTAAACCACGTAACAGAATCATGGTTTCGCAAGCGGCTCTGATACCACTGTTAGGAATTTGCGTATAAAACAAAATAACGCAGCGGAAATAAAATTCCCATCGAAGGATCCTTGCGAATGGTCATGATTCATGGTTAGAAGATTTACCTCTTGAAGCGATGACAATTGATTGAAATCGTCTATCACGAACACCGCACGAATGATGTCTCTAAGGTATCCACACGAGAAGATCCCGTGAACGTCCAACGTCACGAACACGAAACGTCTCTGCCTCACAGTGCTAGCTTCGAAAACCGAGACCTGTTGCTCACTGTCACTCTCTATGTGCGGCTAGGGTAAAAACCGTGTAGGCACAATAGCTTAAGTGGTCTACTTATAGTAGCACCTCCTTAAGTGAGTTAGTGAGCAGCGTATGACCTAAGCCCCATGTACTATGCGCTAGGCCCAATAGAAGAGTCCAACTCTCCTTTTAATGCTTCTTTTGATCCGCTCTTATGTGTGTGACCCTATAGGTTCCCAAAACGTTAGTAGTAATATTAAATCCCATTTAATATTACAAACAGTGAGCGGTATATATCTAGCAATACATCACTGCCACCTAAGTAGTGAGAAAGTCAGTGATTTGACGAAACCTTTCTGTGACAAATATTCATGTGCATTATTATCCCTTTGTCCATATATCTATATTGAACACAAGACATAGAATGTGTCACCCTTGTATGGTTCAATATCATGTTCCCTAATACCCGAGTAGACTTAACAACAAATGAGGTCAATATCTCATATTGACTCATTTCAGCACGGCCATGCATTTTACAGTCTCACTCTATCAGGGGGCCCACAGATATTACTCCTGTTATGTAGGAGGGATAAATTCCATCTAGGTCACTCACATCCCTCTGCATGGCTCGTGGTATGCCCAATGACCGTCTTTATAATCATCCTATTACATATGATGTTTGACGATATTAAAGCACACGACTCCTCATGTAGGGATCGTAGCGATTTCAGGTCGAAGGATTGCATACACCATTGTCACTATGAGAACTACTTATGACACTCACATAACACTCCATGTAGTGTTCTCATGGTGGGTCAATCCAGTACATCATTACTCTAATGTGTACCTATGTGGCGACTCGATATCTCATATCCATGACCCGTGAGATATGGTCATCAGTCTGCACACATAATAGTCTCAATGTATTATTATTGTCCTTATTAATAAAATACTTGACTACGGATATTTAAGAATAGGATTTCATTGTTCAATAGTGTCTCACGATCAACTCATGTACTTGATATTCTATTAAACTGAAATTTTTATTCTAAGGACTTTATTATGTTTAAACAAGTAACACAATAAACTGGAATGCCTCATATATATATATATATATATATATATATATATATATATATATATATATATAATGGCAAGATACAAATGTAAGTCTAAGAAATACACTGGCCTCTAGGGCTTACACCAACACAAATATGAGAAGAGGACTAAAAAGGACAAGAAGGGCAAAAAGGCATACATAGCTTGGGACGATAACGACCTCAACTCATCCGATAGCTCCGATGATGATGAAGTTGCCAACCTATGTCTAATGGCAAGCCACCATGAGGAAGAGAAGGTAACCCATGATGAATTTGAATCTTTTTCTTCCGATGATGATTTATAAAATGCCTATGATGAACTTCATGAAGAATCTATAAGACTCATTAAACAAAACTCTTCTTTTAAGAAAATCGTTTATGACTTAAAAGAACAACTCTCTTTGTGCAAAAAGGATTTTGAAAAGGTCACAAATGAATATGAGTTCTTAATGATTGGTCGTGAGAAATCTTCATTAAATGTATGTTGCAAAAATAATGCATGTAAACCCTTTAGTTGTGTAGAATGTGCTAGATTGAGAAAACAAATTGATGATATGAAAAACATTCTAGCCAAATTCACAATGGGTAGAAAACTTGAATATGTTGCTTGGAAGTCAAAAGCGTATGCTTACCAAAGCTGGTTTGGGGTATGATCCTTTGCACAAAGAAAGATTTTAAAATATTGCTTTGCTAATCCAAGCAAGACAAGTACCCCCTTTACTACATGCTATTATTGTTGCAAAAAGGGACACACGGCAACTACTTGTAACATTAGAAATAATAAGTTTCAAAGTGATAGAAAAATTTGGGTTCCAAAAGGATTGGTGCCCAAAACTAACACTCAAGGACCCAAACAAATTTGGGTACCTAAATCTTATCATTGATTGTATTTGTAGGCTATTCATCTTTTAGTAAAGCTTTTCGTGTTTACAATAAGAGAACTATGACTATTGAAGAGTCAATACATATTGCATTTGATGAATCTAACCCCAAATTGGTGGGAAATGATATTTTCTTTGATAATGTTGTAGATATGTCACAAAAGTCCAATGAGGAAGTCAACAAAGAAAAGATGGATTAAAGAAATGAAGATGAAACTCCTCCAAAGAAAGAAGAATTTGAGCATGTAGACCTACCCCACGAGTGGAGAACATTGAAGGATCATCCTATTGACCATGTGATAGGAGACATATCAAAAGGGGTAACTACTCGGTCGGATCTTAGAAATATATGCAATTATTCAGCATTTGTCTCTCAAATCGAACCCAAAACCATTAGTGATGCAATTATTGATGAAAATTGGTTAATGGTCATGCATGATGAATTAAACCAATTTGAAAGAAATAATGTTTGGGAGCTTGTGCCTAAACCAAGAAATCATCAAGTAATTGGAACTAAGTGGGTTTTTAGAAATAAACTTGATGAAACCGGAGTTATAACTAGAAATAAAGCTAGACTTGTAGAAAATGGTTATAATCAAGAAGAGGATATTGATTATGATGAAACATATGCCCTGGTACGTAGCTAGATTAGAAGCTATTAGATTACTTCTTGCATTTGCATGCATCATGGATTTTAAACTATACCAAATGGATGTGAAAAGCGCTTTCTTAAATGGTTTCATACAAGAAGAAGTATATGTAGATCAACCCCCCGGTTTTGAAAATTTTGAATTTCCCAACCATGTTTTAAAATTTAAAAAGGATCTTTATGGGCTTAAGCAAGCTCCAAGAGCTTGGTATGAAAGGTTGAGTAAATTTCTTTTAGAAAAAGGTTATAAAATGGGAATGGTTGATACTACACTTTTCATAAAGGATAAAGGAAAAGATATATTGCTTGTTCAAATATATGTGGATAATATTATCTTTGGTTCAACTAATGAGTTTATGTGTAGAGAGTTCTCAAAGTTGATGCAGAGTGAATTTGAGATGTCCTTAATGGGAGAACTAAATTACTTTCTTGGACTTCAAATAAAGCAAACAAGGAATGTCTTCTTCATAAATCAAGCTAAATATTGCAAGTAGCTCATCAAGAAGTTTAGAATGGAGAATGCCAAAGAAATTAGCACACCAATGGGTACCAGCTGTTATTTGGACAAAGATGAAGGTGGTAAGCCTATTGACCCTTCAAAATATAGAGGTGTTATAGGTTCTTTACTATACTTGACAGCTAGTAGGCCCGATATCATGTTTAGCGTGTGTATTGTGACAGATTTCAAAGTAATCCCAAGGAATCACATTTTATTGATGTTAAACGCATATTAAGATATCTAATAGGAACACCTAATACAGGTCTATGGTATCCTAAGGGTGGAATTTCTAGTTTAATTGGATACTCAGATTCCGACTTTGCAGGATGCAAGTTGGATAGAAAGAGTACTAGCGGTACTTGCCATATCTTTGGGAATTATTTAATTTCTTGGAATAGTAAAAAGCAAGTTAGTGTAGCTTTGTCCATAATTGAAGCTGAGTACATAGCTGCAGAAAGTTGTTGTGCACAAATTTTATGGATGAAACAACAACTCCTTGACTATGGATTAAAACTTAACAAAATTCCTATAAGATGTGACAATACTAGTGCCATAAGCTTAACCAAAAATCCCATCCAACATTCAAGAACAAAGCATATAGATATTCGACATCATTTTCTAAGAGACCATGTTGAGAAAGGAGATTGTGTTTTTGAGTTTGTTGAAATAACAAATCAATTAGTGGACATTTTTACAAAACCTTTGCCCAAAGAAAGCTTTTTCCGCATAAGAAGTGAATTAGGCATACTTGATATATCATGTATAGATTGAATATGTGTGTAAGTGCTTAAATAGGTATGCATATGCAAAAGTACCAAAATTACTCAAGGCATGACCTATTTTCTTTCAAAACTTGAACTTTGACAACTCAATATGTGATTTTAATGATTTGATTGTATTTGATGCTTAGCTTGTTGTGAACATGTGTAAAATGTGTATTCAAACTTGTTCCATGAATTAGAATAGGCAATTCAAGCATTAATAAAAAATTCATATGTGAAAGTGAGCTAATAAGGCATAAATGGCAGCATCTAGTTCTGTTTTTCTGGTTTTCTGCATTTTTTGCTTATGTGAATCGATTCACACACTCTATGAATCGATTCATAGTGTATGTTTTCATACATAACACAATTTTAGCCTCTGTGAATCGATTCACCCCTATTTTGAATCGATTCACACGCATATCAGGGACATTATTTCATGGTTTTTTCACTTAATTGTGCTACATCCGTCCCATTGTTATTTCTTCTTCTTCATGATGCTCCTCTCTGCGCATTAAAATAAATATGCTTTTGCTGCTGCATCTAAATTTTCTATCATGAATTTTCTAGTTTCCATACTCTAGTTTATGTTTCATGGTTATATGTTGCGTACTAGCTTATTTCCCCTATATGTTATGATATGTGTATAAACTTCCTTGTTTATTACGTTTGTTGCACTGCTATGCTATCTTTGGATATTTTTATGCATTGAACGCATTCCTATCATATTTGATATTTTTGATAATACCAAAAGGGGGAGAAAGGTTCCCATTTGTATTTTTAGGTTATACTCCCACCTTTTATCAAAACAAGGATGCTAATATTTCGGGGGAGCTTGTAAAAAGATAATACAAAGTCTTCATGGGTTTGTCATCATTAAAAAGGGGGAGAATGTGAATGAACGCATTCCCCAGGTATGACTTGGATATTTAAAGTACAAAGTTTTGAAGATGACAAAGGACAACATGTCAACTATAACAAGTTTTGAAGACTTAGATCTACAAAGGGTAGTTCTTAAAGGTTTATGTTTTTATTAGTTCCTTTATAAGATCATATAAGATGTTTGAATGAGACGCGAATAAAATGAAATTAAAATCAACATAGGTTAACATAATCAAGTTGAATTCATGCATTCATCATGTTGAAATGTTTTAAATCTTTACTTAATGCATGAATATATAATACTTGATCATTAGATGAGTTTCATGTTGAAAATCGAAGTTTAAATGAATAGATTTACAAATAAGATGATTGAAACCTTAGTGTAAATATGTTGTGAATAGATTCACTGATTGATGTGAATAGATTCAAAGCATTTTTCTCTCTGAATAGATTCATGAATGGATTCAAGATGTTTCAGTCTCTGAATATATTCATGAATAGATTCACGATATATCAGTCTCTGTGAATAGATTCATGAATAGACTCATGTGTTTCAGCTTTCTGTGAATCGATTCAAGGGGTCTGTGAATCGATTCACAGCTATCAGATCTGGTTTTAAACGTAACAAACACCCCTAATAAATAGATCTATTCATATCTTTCATTCAAGATCATTAGCTATCATTTCACAAACTCAAAATAACACGAAATCTCACAAGATCCTTGCATATCATTCTCTCAATCTTTCATTGTGATCATTAGAGCTTCAAGTTGTAATTTCTCACTTTCAAGAGTGATTCAAACCTCTTCTACTATCTTGTTTTTGACGTTCTTGGTTTGGAAGAAGTGAGGGATCTTCTTCTGGGTTGGATTCAGGGTGTGGAATCCCTGGTTGTGTGTAGGTTGCAGAGTGGGGTATCTCTGGTGTAAAATTTCTTGAACATTGTACTCAAGATCCTGATTAGTCAAGGAACTCTCATACCGGTGGGTGTGAGACTGGATGTAGATCACAAGAAATTGTGATTGAACCAGTAAAAATATCGGTTTGAAATTCTCCTTAACCCTTCTCTCTTTAATTTCAATTTGCATTACATATTAGGGTTTAACTGATAAAGAATTGAATTGCATTTGAAACAATCTTGTTGAATCATCATTTCAATTACGTTCACGTCATCTAAAGATTCACTACGCGCTCTTGTTAAATATGTTATACCTTCATACAACAAAAGTTTTTGAAAAGTTTGCGAAAATATTTTGGAATCCTATTCACTCCCCCCTCTAGGATTCCAACGCTTGTTAGAGGCCACTTGGGCTAACAAAGCATAGTTATCTGATAAGGCTGTTAAGCGATGATCTCAGATTATGATATATATTGAACTATGATAATATCTTATATCTAATTTTTTAGAGGGATAAGCTAAGCTCTGTTACTTCCCTCATTCTTTAGTATACAGATATGTGAAGCTAGGATTATCCCCTTCCTTATATGTTGATGAACAAGTGAAGCTCGGTCTATCCTCATCCTTTATTCCCGGGCAGTACACAAGTCCCCCAAGCTCTGAGTCTTAATAAGGCGAAAGAGCTTTTACTAAGTTGTTGATCGGGCTTCACATAACTTAATAAACTATGCATTACTAGTACTTAATCGTACCAAATTTTCTTTTAGCATTAATGCTTGTTTACTCAAGTTTATTTCACACGTGTAAACTTTAGGGATGTTGATTTCTGAAGACATAATCTTTTGATGCTCGTCCGGGACTCTTTGGAGACTTAACTAATTTCCTTATGCCAAGCCTTTTGATAAGCTCAACATTCTCATACTCGTCGTGAGTTCTAAGTAGACTTAGCTAATTTCCTTATGCTAGGGTTTTGGATAAGCCCGGCTTTCCCGTGCTTTTCTAATGCTCGGTTTCATAAGACATAGTATTCCTATGCTCGGTCCAAGCTCGTGATAATTTCGACAGTTGCTGCTTGATGAAGATCTTGTTATTATACTTTCAAATGAAAGGAATATCGCCCTAGCTTGAGCCGAACTTATTTAGTTGGCATGACCACAAGGGGTATAGGAACTTGGGCTGAACTTATTAATTTGGCATGACCATTACATTCCTGAAGAGCTTCAAGCAACCGAGCTTGAGCTGAGTACCTAGCAACCGAGTTTGGGCCGAGCTCAACACTTTATTCCTGATAACCTTCAAGAGTGACTTGGGCTTTTAGACCTCGAATTTGAGTTAAACTCTTATATTTCGAGTTTGGCCATTTTAGCTCCTAGAACTAGAGCTTGGATTAACTTTATTACAAAGAATGAGCTGAGTGCTTGCCCACATGAGTTATATGTTATTAATATCACGGTGGGTGCTTAGCCACCAAGATTGAATTGAACCGAGCTTGGGCCGAACTCATTAATTTGGCATGACCACGAGGGGTATCTGAGCTTGGGCCGAGCTCAACCATTTGGGTTTAATAAATCAGTTTGTTTTTACGAATTTGTCTTAACGAGAAGCATCCGAGCTCCTTTCTTATTCTTGTGGACTTAGCCAATCATTTCAACACTTTGCCTTCATAATATATACTTTCTCAAAGCTTGAGTTCTTACTTATTCTTGTTCCGAGTTTTAATAAACTCAGTAAGTACTCGTAATGATCTTTTGATCAACTTCGCGATTATTCGTGGAGAGTTTGTTAGCTTGTTTCAAGCTTTTAATTGGAGAGTTTCTCTCTACTAATGACCATCATTCTGGACTCTTGGTAGTAATTTTCTCACCAATGACCATCATTCTGGACTCTTGGTGGCCTTGACCTCCCAATGCTCATCATTTCGAGATCTTGGAGTGTTTCTTAGTTTGTTCCAAGCTTTTGGAGAGTTTCTCTATACTAATAACCATCATTCTGGAATCTTAGTAGTATTTTCTCACTAATGACCATCATTTTGGACTCTTATGGTTATTTTTCTCACCAATGACCATCATTCTGGACTCATGGTGGTGTTGACCTCCCAATGCTCGTCATTCTGAGCTCTTGGAGAGTTTGTCTTTACTAATGACCGTCATTCTGGACTCTTAGTAATTATTTTCTTACTAATGACCATCATTCTGGACTCTTAGTTTGTTCTCACCAATGACCATCATTCTGGACTCTTGGTGGAATTGGCCTCCCAATGCTTATCATTCCGAGCTCTTGGAGAGTTTCTCTTTACTAACGATCGTCATTCCGAACTCTTAGTAATTATTTTCTCACTAATGACCATCATTCTAGACTCTTGGTGGAATTGACATTCCAATGCTCGTCATTCCGAGCTGTTGGAGAGTTTGTCTTTATTTCTTTAAGGTCTGACCTTGAGGAAGTTCCATGATTTGTCTATCGCTTCGTTACATCGAAACCCATTTAATAACAATAATTAGCAGAATTAAAAATTATCAAATCAAAGTCTATGATGAGATAAGTTACGGAGTACGTAACAAAAAGATAACGACAGAGAGATAATGTCATATCTTTTATACTTACAAATATTAAGTGCAAGCAGGTAGCAAAATATAAAATATAATCAAATTAAATAAATTAAAGCCACTTTTCCAATTTGTTTATCAGAAAACAAATCCACTTCACTTAACTTCTCTTATGTAAGTGACAGTTAGTGATCTTGAGTAAGCAACTTATTGACTTCTTAATTTGGTTTACCATCTTTTAAAATGGGATCTCGTCATTTCCTATGCAGGTTTTTAGCAATCATCCACTTGGAACCGAATGTGTTGAGATTTTATCCCTTAGTCTTACTCCTCCATAATTTGTGGACCTTGAGATCCCTTTCAAAACTGCCACAAACTTTGCAAGAAAAGGGCACAAGAGAGAACATTAACATGTTAAGCTAGCCTGATTAAAATATATTTTACCAACAATGAACCTAGGTTCTAAGTAGCTTTTCTCTTTGTGGCTCCATATGTAGATGGGCATAGACCCTCCATTCATTCAAGCGTCTTCCTGAGCGTTAGTGTTGGCCGAGAATGTGGTTGGAACACATATATGCTATACTTGCAAGCCTTGCTGTTAATCACTAGGATGTTATAATATGCGACATTGTCGGCATAACTAGATAATAACAGTAGATACCATATCAAAATCGTAACAAAATCAAATCTTTTAACTAATATTTTTGCTTTAAAGAAATTGAGATAATGATATATGCATAATAATAATAATAATAATAATAATAATAATAATAATAATAATAATAATAATATCTTATCTCTTGTAACCATAAGTTCCACGTATATCAGCCTTTTGAAAGTTGGGTGTAACGGTTTTATTAGCATAATAACACTAGAAAAATATGTTTAAAAGGAACACGAGTAAAATGTATCATCGCCACCATTCTATGGGAAAGCAAAATATCTGTGTAACATCCGTGATTTCATTTGTGCTTTACGTAGAAGGATTAGATTTAGGGCTTGAATTATATTGGGGAGATGTGGTTTGAGGCATAGATACCTTTGCATGTTAAGTACGCAACATTTTTGGCAAGGTTTGAACGTAAGAACCGAATTAGGGTTTTCTCGGTGAGGTCCTTGAGACGTCTGAGTGTGAAATAATAATTTTGGAGTTAGAAATGAGATTAGGCCTTTTTGATGGTTTTAGGTTGTTTATTAGGTCCTAATGATGCTATATCTCAAATTTGAGCGCAATCGGACGTCGAACGGACCTTAAACGCAAAGAGTTCACTTTTTGTCAGAAGTCAACGCTCGAGCGTGGGTGTATCCATGCTCAAGCGCCCAAGTCAACCAGACAAGGGCCATGCTTTGGCTTGCCACGTGTCATCAGGGCTTACGTGGCAGCTTGTTAGTGGATGCATGGCGCGGTGGCTTTCCTCGCTCAAGCGTGGCATTTCCCACGCTCAAGCGTGGCCACGCTTGAGCGTGGAATTTCTCATGCTCGAGAGTGGGGACGCTGATGCACAAAAATAAATGAGTGACTTAAGTGACTTAAGTCACTTAGTCACTCATCAAGAAAGACAGAAACGGAGAGTTGAGAAACTGAGAGGAGAGGTTCTAGAAAGAGGGAGAGAGGAATCTTAGAGAGAGAAGGGATTCTAGTGAGAATTGTGAGAGTTTCTATCGTCCCATTGAGAATCAGAGTACATCATTGTGTTCGTATCAACGATATTTATCTTCTTCTCTTCCCCATTTCTTCAAAAACCGAAGGTAAATCATCATCTTTTATGTCGAAACTCCGTTCGTTATGTTTCTCGTAATATCTTCCGTTTCGTTTGCCGGAATTCAATATCGTCTTCAAGTATGAACTCGTAGTAACATGTGCTTCGCAATATGATGCCGTGATGATTGCCTGTTTGACTGGTTGACTTGAACTTGGTGCTTGATGAATGATAACATGAATGTTATAATTATTCTTGAAAGTGATTATATTTATTATTATTATATTTTGGTATTTATTATTATGGAATTAATGACATGATGATGATATATGATGATGCTTTTGGATTACATGATGATGATTGTGATGATATAATGAGTGTTATGATTGTGCTTAGAGGATTGAGTAAATAACAAGTTATTTTGAGACACGATGATGTATTGGGGATTGCATACGATATGTGATAGCAGTGCCTAACCGAGATGATTATCGTGATATAAGGCTGAGATTGATGAGATGAGATTATTTTGAGGTTATCTAAGAGATTATGATGAGCAGTTAGGGCACTAGGGGGTGACTTGAAACATGGTCGAGTGGACCTGAAACAGGGTCGAGTGGGGTCTATGCCACGGCCGTGACCAGCGTCACGGCCTGGGCGTGATGGTTGTTGTCTTTGCTCTTTTCCTTGTCTTCTTGCTCTCCCTTCCTTCTTTCCCTGAAATCACTTGGCAAATCTCAATTTATTATTTTTCCTCTTGATCTTCTCAAATTATTCAAGAGGTAAAAATCAAAAACAAAAACTACTAAGAAAATGAAAACAACTAAAGAGAAGGGTTAAGAAACTTGGGTTGCCTCCCAATGAGCGCTTCTTTAACGTCACTAGCTTGACGTCCTAGGATCCTCCTCCCGGATCAAATGGTCTGTGGAGTGGAGATTGCAGAAGTAATATGACTTTATCCTCAACTCCACCCAGCCAGTGTGTGAAAACTCCATTGACCTCTGTAATTATGAACTCACTTCCTCTCGGGTCAAATGGTGTTTTCACGAGGAAGTGTGCCAGACAAGTGGAAGGGACTAACTTACCAGTGTCCACACATGCATGCAAGCCAACATATTTGTCCAATGCAGAAAAATCAGATTGCTCAGCAAGCATGGTGGATTGAATGCTTTCCAAATGCCCCGCCTTCTCACTTGTTCCTCCCTAAGGATGCGTGAAAGCTAATTCCTCTTCTTGTGATTCGCTTACCACCACCACTTCATCTTCAATTTGATCCATTCCCATAGCCATATTCTGTTCAAACTCTGCTTCATGTGGCTCTATGGGAATCATACATGGTAGTGGAGGTGGTAAATATGAACAGAGGGTTTCCCATTCCTCCTTGGAGAAACTATATACAAGCCTACCCGCCACAGAATAAATTTGTGCTGGGATATCAAAATTTACCAACTCTGGGTAATCTTCCCAACACCAGTTCTCCTCCCAAGTGTGACTTGAGGCTTCCTCATCAGGTGGATAAAAATAATTGTCCATTAATTTCATCCACCTGGCACAAACAAAGCTCAAAACAAAAAGATCAAATATATACAAAAAATATGTCTAAATTAGTTGCCTCCTTTGTTACTACTGATATTGGCAAAACCAATACTCGACAACGGTGCCAAAAACTTGTTGGACGGATCTGGGCAAGTATACCCAGTCGTGCAAGTAATACGGTGGTGAGACCGGTTATCGTATCCACGGGGATTGGATGTCAAGTACCAATTCACAAACTCAGCAACTATCTAGACTATGAAGAGAAATCAAAACAAACAAAAGAAAAGGAAAAGTCCTTTGAGGATTTCTATCGAACACTTGGAGTGCGAAATGGATATGTTGGGACTAGACTTCACCAAACCTCTGTCTCATGTACTACCAGGACTAGATACCTCCCATTCATGCGTCAAATATTAAAATCAATGCACTAAATTACTCAAGCCCCGATTCCTCGGATGGCAAGAGCCTAAATCCACTAATAGACCCTAATTCCTTAGGTGGCCTAGATTAATGAATTTGCATTAGGATTAGGGATTACGCGATTACTAGTAAACCAAACTCCATTCCTAGATGCAAGGGTTACTAGGTGATTAAATTCAATCCGGTTCTAATACGAATTTCCCAATTGCATACCAAAACACTAATCGAGTCATGGGGGTGCTAGCCACAACAAGCATTAAGCATGGAAAATTAATCACTAATACGAAGGCATGAACACAGAATAATCAGTCAAGGCAAATACATAATAATCAGTTTGATTACATCTAATCCCAACAAACAGGGATTAGCTACTCATAATTACAGAGAAAGCCAAACCAGAAAAGCAGTAGAGAAAGGAAGAAAGGGAGAACTCCATTGAAGCTTCCCACTGTCGTCACAGTAACCCCTAACTCAGCTCCCTTTTAGGGTTGGAACCCTAGTCCAGCCACAGCCTCCAAGTGCCCCCTTCTCAAAAAACTCTTTCATTCTGCCCTAAAACAGCAACTTATACCAATCAGACTCTGCGCGCGCTCGCGAGGCGAGACCTGCCTCGCGAGGCGAATGTTAAAAATCCGGTCTTCAGAGATTGGATCTCTCGCGAGGCGAGATGGGCTCGCGAGGCGAGACAGTAAAGTTCTTCTCAAATACGCCCGTGATGAGTATCAGGGCCTGGGCGTGATGGCTTCTGGTCCTTAGGCTCGCGAGGCGAGACATGGTTCGCGGGACGAGCATTTCCCTTGACAGCTTCTGACTTTTGCCTTCAATCTTCTCAGTTTTCTTGATCATGGCCGTGATGGTCATCACGGCCAGGCCGTGATGGGCTCTGTTTGGCTCAAAATCTTTTCTTTTCAAGCTCTATCTCATCCAAGCTCCATCAAGGCTAATTCTGAGCATTTTTCCTTAAATTCCTGCAAAACAACACCAAGAAACCGCTTCACCCGTTCCAAGGGAAAAACTAACTAAAATCAAATAAAGAATGCCTAATCTATATGAAATATGCATGCAAAAGTGTACAGAAAACATCATGTAAAATCACACTATCAAATCACCCCAAGCTTATTCAATTGCTTGTCCTCAAGCAATCACTAAGGCCAGAAGATATAGACAATCAAAGTGTGGATAGTGAACCAAGAACCCGAGTAAATGATCAAAGTAACAGGCATTTCAAATAATTCAGCAAGAGACAATCAATTCAAGTCCAATTAGAAGCTTAGGTTTCTTTGAATCATATACTCACCGATTCGGGCACTCTTTCTCACCTGAAGCTCACCCCAAGCTTGTTCATTTGCTTGGCTCTCTCTCACCTCACTCAAGTGTTAGGGACATAAGACAATTCGCACGATTTTCCTCAAGGAATGAATTCTACCATAGGCTTGACTATCAACCAAATCTCTACTTTATTGATGAAAACAATTAAGAATCAAGAGGTCTTTTACTTGGTTGTAACGGGGCCATCGGATTAATCGTTAGGTGGGGAAATCAAGAAAAGGATTTTTCAAAAGGTTACATAACATATCAAGCATTGCAAACATGACCTTCTAAAATACCTTTTTGGGTTTCGATTCCATTTTCCACCTTTCTTTCTTTTTCTTGTTTTATTTCTCATTTCTTTTTGTCATCCCCTTCTCTATATATTTTTCTTTTTCTTTTGTTTTTCTATTGCTTGGAGAAGGGGAGATTTTTCAACTCAAGAGAAATATTTTCCTGATTCTTTCATCCCAAACTTTTTTCAACTACCTTTTTACCCTTTTTGTAATACTTTAGAAGGTCCTATCAAGCATATTTATCAAAATATTTCAGGGTACCAAAAAAAAGTATTTAATTCATGTAGGCTCAAAATTGGGCAACTAAGGGGTAGCATTTCATCATTCAAAGCTCAGAAGGCCGGAAAAATACCTAGTGCCTCAATCATTTTCAAAAATGTTTTCAAAAATTTTTAAGCTTCAAAATGGTTTCAAGTCAAGTTCTAGAGAAATACAATCAAGAGGAATAACACTCTAACACAAAGAATGGGGTAGATTTAGTGAGTACCCCTTTGGCTCAAAATCTCACATTTTAGTAGTTCAAAAATCAATGAGAATTACAAATCTACTGAACCATATGCTAATTATCAACTATCCAAGATTATCTCAAACATTTTCATTTCCAGCCTTATCACAAGAATAAATAAAAAAATTGGGTTCAACAATTCACTATCATAATTTATTTGGCACTCGGTTCTCACAATTGGATGCAAAATCTAAACAAGGGCAATCTAATTGTGTGATCATGCGAAACTATCATGCAAAACTATATTAATGCAACATGAAAAATGCAAATGCAAAATACCCCTACCCCAAGCTTAAGAATTTACATTGTCCCCAATGTAAACAATCAAGTCGGAGAGAGGAAAGAAAATTGGAACGACTTACCGAGGCGGTAGCGGGTGCTGGCTCTCATTCCAGTCAGAAACTTACTTGAAAGTTGGGTTACGGCCGTGACGCTTATCATGGGCAGGCCGTGATGCATTCTGGTTCATAGGAGTTGGCCTGTCACGGCCGTGACCTCCGTCACGGCTAGGCCGTGATACTCTCTTCTCTTTAGGGTCTTCTCATCACGCCCGTGATGTGGATCACAGCTCGACGTGATCCTTTCTGGTCTTCACGATTAGCTTATCACGGTCATGACTAGTGTCACGGCCTGGGCGTGATGGTTGTTGCCTTTGCTCTTTTCCTTGTCTTCTTGCTCTCCCTTCCTTCTTTCCCTGAAATCACTTGGCAAATCTCAATTTATTATTTTTCCTCTTGATCTTCTCAAATTATTCAAGAGGTAAAAATCAAAAACAAAAACTACTAAGAAAATGAAAACAACTAAAGAGAAGGGTTAAGAAACTTGGGTTGCCTCCCAATAAGCGCTTCTTTAACGTCACTAGCTCGACGTCCTGGGATCCTCCTCCTGGATCAAATGGTCTGTGGAGTGGAGATTGCAGAAGTAATATGACTTTATCCTTAACTCCACCCAGCCAGTGTGTGAAAACTCCATTGACCTCTGTAATTATGAACTCACTTCCTCTTGGGTCAAATGGTGTTTTCACGAGGAAGTGTGCCAGACAAGTGGAAGGGACTAACTTACCAGTGTCCACACATGCATGCAAGCCAACATATTTGTCCAATGCAGAAAAATCAGATTGCTCAGCAAGCATGGTGGATTGAATGCTTTCCAAATGCCCCGCCTTCTCACTTGTTCCTCCCCAAGGATGCGTGAAAGCTAATTCCTCTTCTTGTGATTCGCTTACCACCACCACTTCATCTTCAATTTGATCCATTCCCACAGCCATATTCTGTTCAAACTCTGCTTCATGTGGCTCTATGGGAATCATACATGGTAGTGGAGGTGGTAAATATGAACAGAGGGTTTCCCATTCCTCCTTGGAGAAACTATATACAAGCCTACCCGCCACAGAATAAATTTGTGCTGGGATATCAAAATTTACCAACTCTGGGTAATCTTCCCAACACCAGTTCTCCTCCCAAGTGTGACTTGAGGCTTCCTCATCAGGTGGATAAAAATAATTGTCCATGAATTTCATCCACCTGGCACAAACAAAGCTCAAAACAAAAAGATCAAATATATACAAAAAAAATGTCTAGATTAGTTGCCTCCTTTGTTACTACTGATATTGGCAAAACCAATCCCCGGCAACGACGCCAAAAACTTGTTGGACGGATCTGGGCAAGTATACCCAGTCGTGTAAGTAATACGGTGGTGAGACTGGTTATCGTATCCATGGGGATTAGATGTCAAGTACCAATTCACAAACTCATGAACTATCTAGACTATGAAGAGAAATCAAAACAAACAAAAGAAAAGGAAAAGTTCTTTGAGGATTTCTATCGAACACTTGGAGTGCGAAAGGGATATGTTGGGACTAGACTTCACCAAACCTGTCTCATGTACTACCAGGACTAGATACCTCCCATTCATGCTTCAAATATTAAAATCAATCCACTAAATTACTCAAGCCCCGATTCCTCGGATGGCAAGAGCCTAAATCCACTAATAGACCCTAATTCCTTAGGTGGCCTAGATTAATGAATTTGCATTAGGATTAGGGATTACGCGATTACTAGTAAACCAAACTCCATTCATAGATGCAAGGGTTACTAGGTGATTAAATTCAATTCCGGTTCTAATACGAATTTCCCAATTGCATACCAAAACACTAATCGAGTCATGGGGGTGCTAGCCACAACAAGCATTAAGCATGGAAAATTAATCACTAATACGAAGGCATGAACACAGAATAACCAGTCAAGGCAAATACATAATAATCAGTTTGATTACATCTAATCCCAACAAACAGGGATTATCTACTCATAATTACAGAGAAAGCCAAACCAGAAAAGCAGTAGAGAAAGGAAGAAAGGGAGAACTCCATTGAAGCTTCCCACTGTCGTCACAACAACCCCCTAACTCAGCTCCCTTTTAAGGTTGGAACCCTAGTCCAGCCGCAACCTCCAAGTGCCCCCTTCTCAAAAAACTCTTTCATTCTGCCCTAAAACAGCAACTTATACCAATCAGACGTTGCGCGCGCTCGCGAGGCGAGACCTGGCTCGCGAGGCGAATGTTAAAAATCTGGTCTTTTGTCTGACAGCTTCTGATTTTTGCCTTCAATCTTCTCAGTTTTCTTGATCATGGCCTTGATGGTCATCACGGCCAGGCCGTGATGGGCTCTGTTTGGCTCAAAATCTTCACTTTTCAAGCTATATCTCATCCAAGCTCCATCAAGGCTAATTATGAGCATTTTTCCTTAAATTCCTGAAAAACAACACCAAGAAACCGCTTCACCCGTTCCAAGGGAAAAAATAACTAAAATCAAATAAAGAATGCCTAATCTATATGAAATATGCATGCAAAAGTGTACAGAAAACATCATGTAAAATCACACTATCAGGTTCAGAGGTGTGCACCGGGGACTCTGGGACGTGTCGATTATATTGTTGTGATATCCGGATATGGCAGATACCTGAGGAGATTATTCATACAACATTTGCATTGCATCATGATGGAGGGTAGAGGAAAGATCCTAGATATGGATTGAGGATGATTGTGTTACATATATTTATACTTGGGAGATGGATGTTTAGTGTGCCATTATTTAATTAAATGTAGCTAAACCCTTTCCACGTTTGATGTTATATGGCTTCTTATCCCCTTTTCTTTTGCTGTGTGTTGTGTATATATACGTTTTGGTACTTTAGACTCCGTCAGAGCAGATGGTGCACTGGGACCACCCATGGTTGACCCAGGATCCAGGGTTCCCCCTCTCGGGGACTTGTGAGGTGGAGTGCTTAGACCCGCACGGGTGGCTAGTGGACCCGGTCACTCGTTTCGCGGTATATACGGGTCCTGTGTCCATCACTACGAGGCTTAGGCAAGGAGCGCCCATCAAATTTGTTGGCACATTTTGTTTCGGCACGACCTTCCCATTTCCGATAGGACAGCCTGATAGGCACATACCACCGATGCCGCCTATGTTCGGGATGGCCCCTGTACCCTTCATGGTACCTCTTGATGCCTTGGTACCCGGGTTTGCACCTGCACCTGCACCCGTACCAGCGCCGGAGCCCGAGTTGGTACCTATTCTGGAGGAGGACCCTGTTGCCCCCGCTCAGGATCTAGCACCTTCCTGAGGTACCCGCACCTCCAGAGGTCAGTGCTACGGTTTGAGTCTTCGCAGGTATCTTCTAGACGACTACATCCTTGGATAACAGACTCTACAGGCAGATGTTTCAGGGGCATCCGGCCAGGATTTCTTCCAGTGATAGCGGAGGTGTGTCCGGGCCCGCCGAACCTCAGGATGCAGACGAGGGTGGTAGTATATGATGGCTCAAACCAGTGCCATCCGTATAGGTGTGAGTGAGGTTTTACTGTATTTTTTTAGAGGGGACGGGGTGTGGAGTGCATCAGTAAGGTTTTTATTTTGGATTTTGATGTATTTTGGTTGATGTCACCAGCTTGTGTATATATCAGGATCCTACAGAGGGGAATCCCTTGACAGCAGTACTGGCATGTATGTATATATTTGTAGTTATGTGCTGTATGTATGTTTACATATGTGTTTATATTTTTAAGTTGTAAATTTTCCGCTGTATTAATATACTCGCTTAACGATAATAACGAAATTAGGTCTTAATATTTTGGGTTTTCTTTAATGGGACGTCGGGGCATCTCATTTGGTGGTATCAGAGCAGTTCAGTTCTGAAACGGACTGTGATGACTGTGATTAGGGTAAACTGACTATTTAGTTGAATCCATATCGTATAACAGCTATGCTTAGAAGTTGGGTAGTGAGTCCGACGTGACATCTCTATGGCATATAGTATTTATATTCCAGTTTTATGTAGTATTATATGTCATCTTGATGTAGGCTAATGATTTCTTTTAACGGGATCATGTCTCGAGGCAGAGGACGAGGACGTGGCAGACGTGGTGGTGGTAGAGCGATAGAGGGTGTAGAGGATGAGCCTCATCAGCCAGAGGCAGGGATTGGAGGTGGAGGAGAGTCCGCCGAGACTTTTTGGACTATCCGCGAGTTAACATCCGTTCTGTTACAGCAGGCGCAACAGAATGCTCAGAGGGTACAGAGAGTGGCAAAGTTACAGGAGCGGCATGATATGAGGAGTGCCGCTGAGACTGAGGATGCAGGATTGGCTACCTTTCTCAAAGGTAAGCCACCACAGTTCAGTGGAGAGTATGATCCAGAGCGAGCAGAGTGGTGGATTCAGGAGCTTGAGAATATATTTGACACCATGAGATGCAGAGATGACAGGAAGGGGACCTATGTCGCCTTCATGATGACCGGAGGGGCTGAGTCGTGGTGGAGAGGCAAGAGGAGATTGTTAGAGGCTGAGGGCAGATTGATTAGTTGGGAGCTGTTCAGAGAGTGTTTATTTGAGAAGTACTTCCCGCGGTTAGTCAGACGCGAGAAGGAGAGAGAGTTCACGAGTCTCCAGTAGGGAGATGGGTCTGTTGGTGATTACGCGGCCAGATTCAAGGCCCTGATTCAGTTTTGAGTTCTACCAGAGGTTTCCAGATGAGGACTGGATGTGCTGGAGATTCGAGGAGGGTTTACGGCATGAGTTGAGGAGGGCCATAGTGCCCTTGGATATCCTGAGTTTCCTAGAGCTTGTAGAGAGGTGGAGTGCCATTGAGAGTATGGACCAGAGGCAGGCTGCAGAGCAGAGACAACAGCTTAGTGGGGGTCCTACCAGAGCAGGACATCAGAGGAGAGGTGATAGGGGTTCTCAGTGGAGGAGAGGACCGTATACTAGACCTGGGCAGAGTGCTCAGACATCTGCACCACCAGCACCAGTTACCAGAGAGGGCCAGCAGCAGAGGGCCCCAGTTTGTTTTAGATGTGGAGGTCCGTATTACATCAAAGATTGCACAGATGGGTCTGGTTGCTACGTCTGTGGAAAACCAGGTCATTTTGCTAGGGATTGCCGACAGAGAGCGATACGGCAGCAGCCAACTGCCGGTAGAGGAGTCAGTAGTTTTAGAGGAGCCAGTGGTTCCAGAGGAGGAGCTGGGAGAGGAGTTCCAGTAGCAGGACGACAGACAGCCGGACCTCAGGCCACGGAGAGGGTGTTTACAGTGAGAGGATCCGAGTCCTCTCAATCTGCAGATCTTGTTCAAGGTATGTGTTTAATATATGGTAGACTCTCGTCTGTGTTGTTTGATTCAAACGCTACACATTCTTTTGTGTCCCATGAGTGTGTGGATCATTTACACTTAGCCGTTTCCCAGTTACCATATACTTTGACAGTATCTACCCTTTCCAGTGATCCTTGATTACTATCTCTATTTGCTTACAGTATCCTATAGTTGTTGAAAATAGGACATTTATGGTAGATCTCATCTGTTTGCCTATGCAGCAGATAGACGTTATTCATGGCATGGATTGGCTTTCGGCTAACCATGTAGTGTTAGACTATGCCCGAAAGACCTTATCTTTTCTTGAGCCTTCTAGTATAGTATCTGCCAATGAAGGAATAACTATGAGGAGTGACGAGTCTCAGCAGTATGTGATGCTTTTCTCTTTGGAAGCTAAGGAAACTCCGTGTATGGATTCTTTGCCTATCGCGAGAGAGTTTCCTGAGGTTTTCCCTCTTGATGGTCTAGGTTTGCCACTAGAGAGGGAGGTGGAGTTCGCTATAGATCTCATACCAGGGATCGGACCTATATCAAGAGTTCCTTATCGGATGTCACCAGTGGAGTTGGCAGAGTTGAAGAAACAGCTGGATGACATGATGAAGAAGGAATTCATCAGACCGAGTGTTTCACCTTGGGGAGCACCGGTATTGTTTGTCAAGAAAAAGGACGGAAGTTCTTGGTTGTGCACGGATTATAGGCAGTTGAATAAAGTTACAATCAAGAACAAATATCCGTTGCCTAGGATAGATGATCTGATGGATCAGTTGAAGGGAGCTTTTGTGTTTTCCAAGATAGATTTAAGATCAGGATACCATCAGATTAGGGTGAAGAAGGAGGATATACCTAAGACCGCTTTCAGGACGAGGTATGGACACTACGAGTACCTAGTTATGCCTTTTGGTGTAACTAATTCTCCAGCAATGTTCATGGATTACATGAATAGGATCTTTAGACCGTTCCTCGACAAGTTTGTTGTGGTGTTTATAGATGATATTCTTATCTACTCCCATAGTCCGGAAGAACACGAGGAACATCTGAGAGTGGTTTTACACGTGTTGAGAGATAGGCAGTTGTATGCTAAGCTATCCAAGTGTGAATTTTGGTTGGAGGAAGTACAGTTTCTAGGGCATGTAATCAACAAGAAAGGGATAGCTGTTGATCCAGTTATGGTAAAGCCGTGATTAAGTGGGAGATGCCTAAGCCAGTGAGTGAGGTGAGGAGTTCCCTAGGATTAGCCGGGTGTTACAGGAGGTTCATCGAGGGTTTCTCAAAGATTGCATTGCCTATGACTCAGTTAACGAGAAAATGTACGACGTTTGTTTGGACAGAGAAGTGTGAAGAGATCTTTCAGAAGCTAAAGGAGAAGTTGACTACATCTCCTGTGCTGACGTTACCTGATCCATTAGGACAGCTTGACGTGTACTGTGACGCGTCATATCAAGGATTGGGTTGTGTTTTGATGCAAGAGGGAAGAGTTGTGGCTTATGCTTCCCGACAGTTGAGGGTTCATGAAAGGAATTACCCGACCCATGATCTAGAGTTAGCAGCCATACTGTTCGCATTGAAGATATAGCGACACTATCTCTATGGAGCTAAGTTTAATGTGTTCAGTGATCACAAGAGTTTAAAGTATTTGTTTGATCAGAATGAGTTGAACATGAGGCAACGTAGATGGATGGAATTCATTAAGGACTATGAGTTTGATCTTTAATACCATCTGGGGAAGGATAATGTTGTGGCGGATGCACTAAGTCGAAAATCCTTGCACGTATCCGCAATGATGGTGAAAGAGATGGAGTTGCTTAAACATTTTAGAGATTTGAACCTAGGTGTGGATTTGATGGAGGATAGAATATGCTTAGGTATGATCACCATCAGTAGTGAGTTTTTGAGAGATCTTAAGGTTAAGCAGGGTCAGGATGAATATTTGGTGGATGTGAATCGAGGTATAGATGAGGGTAAGGTTTCAGAGTTTAGGAGAGGATCAGATGGAGTTTTAAGGTTTAAGGATCAGATATGTGTGCCAGAGGACTTAGAGATTAGGAAGATGATCTTAGGGGAGGCACATAAGAGTAAGTTGAGTTTTCACCCAGGAGCCACCAAGATGTATCAAGACTTGAAGAAGATGTTTTGGTGGCCAAAGATGAAGAAAGAAGTGGCGGAGTATGTTCTATCATGTTTGGTATGTCGGAAAGCTAAGATAAAGCATCAAAAGCCCACCGAGTTGTTGCAGTCCTTGGATATCCCAGAGTGGAAGTAGGATAGCATAGCGATGGACTTTGTGGTGGGATTACCATGAACTCCGAAGAGGTTTGATGCGATTTAGTTTATCATTGATAGGTTGACGAAGTGTGCTCACTTCTTACCCATTGGTGAGAGTTATAGTCATGAGAAGTTGACCCAGATTTACATCAAGGAAGTTGTGAAGTTACACGGTGTGCCGTCGAGTATTGTCTCCGACCGAGATCCCAGATTTACATCTAGATTTTGGAGACAGTTACACAATGCTTTGGGAACAAAGTTGAGGATGGGTTTTGCTTATCATCCTCAGACGGATGGACAGTCTGAGAGAACAATTCAATCATTTGAGGATCTTTTAAGAGCTTGTGTGTTGGAACATGTTGGCAGTTGGGATGAATTCATACCTTTGATTGAGTTCACATATAATAACAGTTTCCACAGCAGCATTGGGATGACACCGTATGAGGCTCTGTATGAAAGAAAGTGTAGCACTCCATTGTGTTGGTATGAGACTGGCGAGAGCAAAGTGTTGGGTCCTGGTGTGGTACAACAAACAACGGAGCAAGTCAGGAAAATCAAAGAGAAAATGAAGGAAGCGCAGGATAGGAAGAGAAGCTACAATAACAACAGGAGGAGACTCTTAGAGTTCCAGGAAGGTGATCACCTGTTTTTGAGAGTCACCCCGAAGACCGGAATTGGAAGAGCTATAAAGTCTAGAAAACTGATTCCCCGCTTCATTGGACCATTTCAGATTCTTCGATGAATTGGTCCAGTAGCCTACCTGATGGCCTTACCGCCTAACCTTTCTAACCATCACGATGTCTTCCATGTATCCCAATTGAGAAAATATTACCCTAATCCTTCTCATGTCATTGAGCCTGAGTCAATACAACTCCGAGAGAATTTGGAATATGAGGCTTTACCGTCTAAGATTGCAGATAGAAGGATTAAATAACTCCGTGGTAAACAAATTCCCCTGGTCAAGGTCATATGGGATATTGTTACCGGAGATGCTAGTTGGGAGCGTGAGGCAGACATTCAGCAGCAATACCCCCATCTGTTTTCAGGTATGTAAATTCCAAGGACGAAATTTCTTTTAAGGGGGGTAGAAATGTAACATCCGTGATTTCATTTGTGGTTTACCTTAGAAGGATTAGATTTAGGGCTTGAATTATATAGGGGAGACGTGGTTTGAGGCATAGAGACCTTTGCATGATAAGTACACATCATTTTCGGGAAAGTTTGAATGTAAGAACCGAATTAGGGTTTTCCCATTGAGGTCTTTGAGACGTCTGAGTGTGAAATAAGAATTTTGGAGTTAGAGTTGAGATTAGGCCTTTTTGATGGTTTTAGGTTGTTTATTAGTTCCTAATGAGCCTATATCTCAAATTTGAGCGCAATCGGACGTCGAACGGACCCTGAACGCAAAGAGTTGACTTTTTACCAGAAGTCAACCAGGCAAGGGCCATGCTTTGACTTGCCACGTGTCATCAGGGCTTACGTGGCAGCTTGTGAGTGGATGCATGGCGCGGTGGCTTTCCACGCTCAAGCGTGGCATTTCCCACGCTCAAGCGTGGAATTTCTCACCCTCGAGCGTGGGGACGCTGATGCACAAAAATAAAAGAGTGACTTAAGTCACTTAGTCACTCAGCAAGAAAGACAAACGGAGAGTTGAGAAACTGAGAAACTGAGAGGAGAGGTTCTATAGAGAGGGAGAGAGGAATCTTAGAGAGAGAAGGGCTTCTAGTGAGAGTTGTGAGAGTTTCAATCGTCCCATTGCGAATTCGTGTACACCGTTATGTTCGTATCAACAATATCTATCTTCTTCTCTTCTCCGTTTCTTCAAAAACAGAAAGTAAATCATCCTCTTTTATGTCGAAACTCCGTTCGTTATGTTTCTCGTAATATCTTCCATTTCGTTTGTCGAATTCAATTTCGTCTTCGTGTATGAACTCGTAGTAACATGTGCTTCGCAATGTGATTCTTAGGTGAATTTTTGGAAGCTCCGAGGCTCGGGAATCGTGTAGGGTAGAATTGAGAAAGTGGGAGGAAGTCTCCTTTGCTTCGTTTCGTGCATCGCACGACTCTTCAGTGGGAGAAAGAAACAATTTAATGTTGGAAATGACGCGGTTACATTTAATTGGATAATGGCGTAGGGTGACCCAAACCCTACACGAGAGCGAGTAACGGACAATGTATATACCACACTGGGGACTACTTAGTGGTACCGATGATGATATAGGAATTGTGCGTTTATCTTCATTACGCTATATATATATATATATATATATATATATATATATATATATATATATATATATGATTATTTTATTACGTGATGATTGCCTGTTTGACTGGTTGACTTGAACTTGGTGTTTGATGAATGATAACATGAATGTTATAATTATTTTTGAAAGTGATTATATTTATTATTATTATTATTATTATTATTATTATTATTATTATTATTATTATTATTATTATTATTATTATATTTTGGTATTTATTATTATGGAATTAATGACATGATGATATATGATGATGATTTTGGATAACATGATGATGATTGTGATGATATGATGAGTGTTATGATTGTGCTTAGAGGATTGAGTAAATAACAAGTTATGTTGAGACACGAGGATGTATTGGGGATTGCATAAGATATATGATAGCAGTGCCTAACCGAGATGATTGTCGTGATATGAGGCTGAGATTGATGAGATGAGATTATTTTGAGGTTATCTATGAGATTATGATGAGCGGTTAGGGCACTAGGGGGTGACCTGAAACATGGCCTTTGATATGAGGGACCTGAAACATGGTCGAGTGGACCTGAAACATGGTCGAGTGGGGTCTATGCCTCGAAGGGAGAATTCCTGGGGATAGGCTAACAGCGGACCGTCCAGAGATGATTTCATTTTAGTCGCAGCTATAGTTCATGCATTGCATGAGCATCCTGGATTGTGATCCAGAGGTGTGCACCGGGTTGTCTAGCTATAGTGTCATTGCTTTGCGTGGGCGTCCTCCATTCGCAGAAGAGGGTGTGCACCGGGGACTTTGGGATGTGTCGATTATATTGTTGTGATATCTGGATATGGCCGATACCCGAGGAGATTGTTCATACAGCATTTGAATTGCATCATGATGGAGGGTAGAGGAAAGATCCTAGATGTGGATTGAGGATAATTGTGTTACATATATTTATACTTGGGAGACGGATGTTTAGTGTGCCGTTATTTAATTAAATGTAGCTAAACCCTTTCCACGTTTGATGTTATATGACTTCTTATCCCCTTTTCTTTTGCTGTGTGTTGTGTATATATATGTTTTGGTACTTCAGACTCCGTTAGAGTAGATGGCGCACTGGGACCACCCATGGATGACCCAGGATCTAGGGTTCCCCCTCTCGGGGACCTGTGAGGTGGAGTGCTTAGACCCGCACGGGTGGCTAGTGGACCTGGTCACTCGTTTCGCGGTATATACGGGTCCAGTGTTCATCACTACGGGGCTTGGGCAAGGAGCACCCATCGGATTTGTTGGCACGTTTTGTTTCGGCACGACCTTCCCGTTTTCGATAGGACAGCCTGATGGGCATGTACTACCGATGCCGCCTATGATTGGGATGGCCCCTGTACCCTTCATGGCACCTCTTGATGCATTGGTACCCGGGTTTGCACCCGCACTAGTGCTGGAGCCCGAGTTGGCACCTATTCCGGAGGAGGACCCAATTGCCCTTGCTCAGGATCTTGCACCCCTTCCTGAGGTACCGACACCTCTAGAGGTCCGTGCTACGGTTTGAGTCTTCGTGGGTATCTTCTAGACGACTACATCCTCGGGATAGCAGACTCTACAGGCAGAGGTTTCAAGGGCATCCAGCCAGGAGTTCTTCCAGCGATAGCGGAGGAGTGCCCGGGCCGGCTGGCCGCGCTGTCGCCACACGCCAAAAAGAACGAGCGTTTACAAAATAATGTAGATAGGGAAGCGACAACTCGAGTATCGTCTCACAAGGACTCTTAGGTGTTGTTGTTATTAACAGAAAATCAGTAAAAGTCAGATTTTGGGGGTTTTGAGATTGAAAACTAAATAAAGAAAACAGAACAGAAAAAAAAACAATGCAATAAAAAGTAATTACCAAATAAGCTAAAGACGATCAACCTACTGTTCTCGGTTTCCCACTATCATTGGTTCATATAAATCCAAGCCCTAAGCAGATTCTAATCCCCTCCCGGTTGTAGCAACAATTAACAACGCAATCACTACTACGGATGTATGTTCCTATTCCCGAAATAACAAATGGGGTTAAGCTCTCATGAACAAACGAACATGAACGAACACACGCGAAATAACAAACGCGATTAATTATAGAAACATAACATCACCGAAATGAATCAACACAACACTATACACTCCTGAAATAACAAAAGTAAATGTATAGCATGGCATTGAAAAGAGAAAAGCAAATGAAAACAGGAATCACAGAACCTCAAATGTGGTAATGGAAACCAATTGCAGTAGATTAATCTAGGAGACTAGCTCTCCATTACAAAAATAAACACAAAAGAAAAGAATTAAACTACTGAGACTACTACTACTGCCTAACTAGCTACTCTGACTAAAACTATCCAGCTTACTAGCTCTCCCTCGCCCTGTCTAAAACCGACTTATATACGAGAACGGAATCGGCGGACTCGCGAGGCGAATCTTTGTCTCGCGAGGCGAATCTTCAACTTTTGGTATTCTCGCGAGGCGAGCTTATCATTCGCGAGGCGAAACTCTTCAATTTCCAAACTGCCACAGCCGTGACCTTTAACATGCATAAACCGTGCTGACTTTTGGTCTTCAGGGTTGGATTACTCGCGACGCGAGTCAAGTCTTCGCGGGGCGAGACAGAATGGTTGGCAATTTCTGGAACAGTCACCTTCTGGTTCGCGAGGTGAATGCCTTCTCGCAGGGCGAGACACTCCAGAATAATTCCTTTTTATTACCTGCAAACAAGAAATAACAGTAAGTACTTTATTCGACTCTAAATTAGCTAAATTAACCTTAAAACACTTTACAGACTCAAAATACTACTTAAAGACAATCAAGTCTAATTTGGGTGAAAATGATATAAAATTAGCACAAAGCCATGGTCTTTACTAGTTATAAAACCAGTCAACCAGAGGCTCATCACCGGCAGACCTCAGGATGCAGACGAGAGTGGTAGTGTATGATGGCTCGAGCCAGTGCCATCAGTATAGGTGTGAGTAAGGTTTTACTGTATTTTTTTTTTAGAGGGGACAGGGTGTGGAGTGCATCGGTGAGGCTTTTATTTTGGATTTTGATGTATTTTGGTTGATGACACCAACTTGTGTATATATCGGGATCCTACAGAAGGGAATCCCTTGACAGCAGTACTGACATGTATGTATATATTTATAGTTATGTGCTGTATGTATGTTTACATATGTGTTTATATTTTTAAGTTTTAAATTTTTCGCTGTATTAATATACTCGCTTAACGGTAATAACGAAATTAGGTCTTAATATTTTGGGTTTTCTTTAATGGGATGTCGAGACGTCTCATTTGGTGGTATCAGAGCAGTTCAGTTGATCTGAAACGGACTGTGGCGACTGTGATTAGGGTAAACTGGCTATTTAGTTGAATCCATATTATATAACAACTATGCTTAAAAGTTGGGTAGCGAGTCGGGACGTCTCAATTTGCTTATTAAATATTATTACCTTTTGGAAAGAGAACGTACCAAAGAAGTATGTTAGTAAACCAAACAGCACATAAGACTAAATTTCTAACCACTTGAACATTTACAACTTAACAATTTAATCTTTGAAAGGTCAAAGCCTATATATATAAATAATATTGTTGGCAGTATCACGTCAAGATAAAGTGGAAATTTGTTAGTAACAAGTTTATCATCACGTGTACTTTTTCAATTCAACAAAAGTTAAGAAAATAAAGATTAATCAATTCTTTTGAAGTATAAATATATTGTTTTCACAACACCACGTTTCCAGAAACTGAATGGTCTATATATCACCTGCAAGTTTATCAGCAATCGCAAGAGCAGTTTTAGCATGTAGCAAAATCAGTAGAAAATTGTTGTTAACTTAGCTGTTGAAGCACTGGAGCATGGGAAACCATTATTTTCGGATAAACCAAAGCAAGCACGGTTCAAATAATAAGATAAGCTGAATCAAATAAAATGGAGCAGAAGAGCTAAGTGCTTGGAGTAGTTACTTGGCCCCGTTCAAATTACGTTAAAAACTGTGAACCGTTTGAGAACATGGAAATTATCATCTCAAAGATAGGCAATCATCGGTTGCCAGGTAGAAACCCTCCTTGGATTTGCACCAACTGGCAAACCAAGGTACCGAAAGGGAATTACTCCAGCTTTACATTTCAGAAGTTCACACCCATAAGACTACTCTTATAATAATTGATCTTCAACCTTGAGACCAACTCAAAACACCTCATAACAGACTTCATTATCCACAAGCTTTGTTTACAAGATTCACCAACTAATAGTGTATCATCAACATGCTGAAGATAAGAGAATACCACATCCAAATTAAAAACCTTAAAGTCTTTGAATTTACCAAGAGCAGCAACATTCTTAACCAAACCACTCCTTCGACCATCAATAAGAACAAAGAAGGAGCAAGCGGGTCACCTTACCTAAGATCCCTTTGGATGTTCACTTCCTCCGTCCGACTACCATTAACCAAAACTGAGAGATTACATAAGAACACACACACTCGTATCCATGACCTCTACTTTTCATTAAAGCCAAATCTACCTAACATATAATCAAGAAAGTCCCAAGACACATAGTTGTAGGGTTTCAAAATACGCCTTAAAGATGATACAATCTTTACCACTTTTTTTTTTCCAATTCAGTAACCTCAAAAGAGAAAGAATTGAAGAATTAGGAGAAACAACAAGAGAAGCAGCAAAAACTGGACACATGTGATTAAAAATAAAGGTTTGAAAACAAGTTTAAAGTCAAGAGTTTCAACTATTAAAGTCATATTGACTCTTGAGTTCTTTTTCCCTTTTTATTTTTCTCATAAAATTTATTGTCTCTTAAAGTTTATTCTCCGGACCTTCAATCAGAGATTGAGACAGGGTGGACGGAGAAGGGTTAGGGTGAGGGATGGTGGTGGCCGAGATGGTGAAATTAAAGTGGTAGTGGTGCAGTGATGGTGGTGGTCCTTCAACCAGAGATGAAATTGCGATGGAGAAGGATGAGGATGAGGATGAGATGGGAGGGGCTTATTTATAAATAGCCACAAATTTATTCAAAAATCGGGTCAACTGGTACGTAATTAGTTGCTCATTAGTCTATTTTCTTCAACAGTCAACAACCCTAAAGCAAGATGCATCCGTGTACCACATATTGGATGCAACCTATAAACTTTCCATTAGAAGGTTTATCTAAGTTTTGGACACACTTTTTCTTCCTGCAAAGATATTGGCTTCTAGTTTTACTACACCATTTTATGCAAGTTAAAGAAATTTATTTTTAGAATTATAATATAATTATCAATTGCGTTTACTTATAATATATAATTTTTTTTTTTGGTTTTTCAGGTTATCCTCCTCTCGCAGTTCCCTCGATATACTGGACGATATTGAAGGACGAGAGAAAACCTGTTTGGGAGATGTCAACCCTTCAATATCGTCCAGTATATCGAGGGATTAGTCTTCGCAGTTACGCGCGGAGAATAACATTGAAAATAAAAAATAAAATCAGTCACGTTTCCTTAAAAAATATTACAATAAATATTGTTTTAGACTTTTCAATTACCATGTACATTACACAACACGTTTTTCTCCTTTCATTATCTTACTAACAATAAATAACACAGACAACAAAATTAAATTCGATGTTCTTGTCCATTTGGTTGTAATTTTATAACATTATGGTTTATTACAAGAGTCACCAACTAGACGTTATTTTTCTAATTTGTTGCATTGGTTATTTAAAATTTAGTTTAATTTTGATATACTCCTAGTGTAAAGATTTTTACACCGTCAACCTATCATATATAATCTCATGTGTAATTTTTAAAGTAGTTACTGCTAAAATCGTCAAATATTTTCAATAACTTGATAATATATGATTAGTTAATAGTATAAAAAAAATTACAGTGATAATGCATTATGATTAAATCCATTAAATTTTAATATGTAGTAGGACTTTTTTTTAATTTCTAATGAGTATTGGATGTCTTCAATTAAGTGATTTTGTTTACAGAAAAAAGATGATCATTTATTAAAAAAGTAAAAGTTGAAAGAAAATTTTCAAGTGCATAAAATTTATAAAGTTTTTTTTTTCGATAAAAGGTTAAGTGACACGGACTCGGCAAGTGTACCGGTTCGTTGCAAGTAATAAAACGGTAAGACCGGATATCGTTCTCAGGGATCGTGGACAATTACCACTTCGCAAATTAGACTACTATCTAGGCGATCGAATTTTGGAGTGAAGGTTGCTCTATCATCTAACAAGCAAACAAGAAGAAAATGTTTTTGTTCTTTTTGGATTTTTTTCAAACAGTTAATGTGCAAACAGAAAGATGAATAACAATTAGATAGAATTGCTAGGGTTAGACTAAGCTAATCCTCCCTTGATTGTTATGAAATGACAAGTAACACAGTTCCTAATTCTATTATGACAATCAAGTCTTTTCTGAAATACTCAAGCCTAATTCCTTAGGTGCATTGAGCCTAAAACCCCAAGTTAAACCCTAATTCCTTAGGTGGATTAACCTGAGATTTTGCATTAAGTAAAGACTTATACGATTGCAAGCACCTCAAGACCTATCCCTAGGCTCATGAACTACTTGGCATTTGATTCATGAGCAAGTTCTAACACCAACCTTCCAGTTATCTATTAAAGCAACTAATCATTCCTAGGGTGATCAAGCCTAAGAAAGCATTAAGCATGGAATCAAACACTCATAAAGAACAAGGAAACTGCATTATAATCAAGTCATTTTACAACCAAGTTCAGATAGCAATAGTCTAACCCAAACAAAGGGGAGTTTAGCTACACATAATTGAAGACAAAACAAAAGAGAGAGTTACAGAGATGAACAAAGGAGAGAGCTCCATGGAATGTTGCACAGCAGCCACAGCAGCAGAGGATCTGATTTTAGGGTTTTCTCTCTATGATTTTCTTCTGTTCTGCTCAGTTCTTTTATAACTCGTGGCCGGTCACGACCGTGATGGCCATCACGGCCAGGCCGTGACGGGTTCTGTCTCTTGCAGTTCTGGCAAACTTACTCTCTCGCGAGGCGAGCCCTTCTTCGCGACGCGAGCCAGTTTTTCATACCCGTGATCGCCATCACGGCCAAGCCGTGATGGATTCTGACTTGTGGAGGTTTCTGGGTCACGGCCGTGATGTACATCACGGCTAGGCCGTGATCGTCTCTGACTTTTGGTGGTTTTGGCACAATCACTCTCTCGCGAGGCGAGCTATCATTCGCGTCGCGAACCAATTTTTCACGCCCTTCATCTCTATCACGGCCAAGCCGTGATCGTCTCTGACTTTTGGTGGTTTTAGGTCACGGCCGTGATAGCCATCACGGCCAGGCCGTGATAGCCATCACGGCCAGGCCGTGACAGCTTCTGACTTTTGGCCCCCTTCTTCTTCAATTTTCAGGCCTTCTCTTCATCTCAGCTTCCTCATGGCTAAAACTTGGGCATTTAATCAAAAATCCCTGCAAAACAACACACAATACCACCTTATCCGTTCCAAATGAAAAACTAAACAAAATCCAACTAAAATGGCCTAACTAAATGCAAATGCATGCAGAAATGTACATGGAAAATGAGGTGAAATCACACTCATCAAATCACCCCAAGCTTAAGACTTTGCTTGTCCTCAAGCAAAAACCAAGGCCAGAAAACCAAAATAAACAAAGCATGGATAGTGAATCAAGAACCCGAGTAAAATGATCCAAGTAATGAGGCATTCAATTATTTCACAAGAGAGACAATCAATTCAAGTCCAATTAGGGGCTTAGGTTTCCTAGACTCACATTCTCACTGATTCGGGCACTCTATCTTACTTGAAGCTCACCCCAAGCTTGTTTATTTGCTTGGCTCTCTTTCTTTCCTCACCCACTCAAGTGTTAAAGGAATACGACATTTCACTCCATTTTCCTCAAAGAATGATTCCTACCATAAGCTTGACTATCAACCAAATCTTTACTTTATTAATGAGAACATCTAAGAATCAAGAGGTCTTATTCTTTGGTTGCAATGAGGCCATGGGATCAATCATTAGGTGGGGTAATCAAGAAAAGGACATTTCAAAAGGCTAAACCAAGTATCAAGCATTTCAACACATGACACCTTCTAAAATACCTTCTTGGGTTTTTCATTCATTTTTCCACCTTTCCTTCTTTCTTTTCTTTTCTTTTTACTTCTCATTCCTTTTTGTCATCCCCTTCCCCATTTTTATTTCTTTTTCTCTTTTTTTTTCTTTTGTTTGGAGAAGGGGAGATTTTGCAATTCAAGAGAAGTAATTTTTTTTTCAGATTCATTCTTTTTTCTTTTCATCATCCCAAACTTTCAACTACATTTTTCCAACCCATTTTTGCACAGTACTTTAGAAGGTCCCTCATAAGCATATCTAACACAACATTTCAGGGTACCAAGAAAAGCATGCTATTCATTCAGGCTCAAAATGGGCAACTACGGGTAGCATTATTCATTCAAAGCTCAGAAGACCGGAAAAAACACCTATTGCCTCAATCCTTTTCAAAAATGTTCTCAAAAATTTTCAAGTTTCGAAATGGTTTCAAGTCAAGTTCTAGAGAAAAACAATCCAAGAGGAACACACTCTACACAAAGAATGGGGGCAGATTTAGTGAGTACCCCCTAATGGCTCAAAAGCTCACATTTATCAGTTCAATAACCAGTGAGGAACACAAGTCTAAAGAAACACATGCTAATCATCAACTATCCAAGACCATCTCAAGCATATTTAATGAAGCCATATCACAAGAATATAAAATCAGGGTCCAAAAATTCACTATCACAGAAAAATTGGCACTTAGCTCTCACAATCATAAGCTCAATCTAAGCAGGGGTAACTGAATCATGCGATCATGCAAACTTAAGCCTATATGAATGCAATATTTACAATGCAAGCAAAAAGATTACCCCTACCCCAAGCTTAAAGACTTACATTGTCCTCAATGTAAATAATGAAGCTTAGAGAGGGGAGAAAACTGGAACAACTCACCCAGGTGGTAGTAGTGCTGCATCACATGCTTTCTGGTTTTGTTTCCTCCTGCCCTTCTTCTCCTCCTTCCTTCAAAATCTAGAATCACTCAACAAACTATTAACAAACCTCTTGAGCTTCTCAAATTATTCAAGAGGGGAAATCAAAAACAAAAGAGAAGATGAAAATAAAAAATAAAAATTGGGTTACCTCCCAATAAGCGCTTCTTTAACGTCACTAGCTTGACGGATGATTTCTAAGATGGTGCCTCAAGAGGGATGGAGACTGCCTGACGATTAAAATCTCCTCCAAGGTAGTGCTTGAGCCTGTGCCCATTGACAGTGAAAGTATTTCCTGATGATGGATTTTCCAATTCAACTGAACCAAACGGAGAAACTGACTTGACATAGAATGGGCCTGACCATCTTGATCTCAATTTGCCCGGGAAAAACTTGAGTCTTGAGTTGAACAAAGAAAACTGACTGGCCTTCTTCAAATTGCTTGGGAAGAATGTACTTATCATGCCAGAACTTGGTTCTTTCCTTGTATATCCTGGCACTCTCATAAGCCAAGAGTCGGAACTCATCCAACTCATTCAATTGAAGCATCCTCTTGTCCATGGCCAGCCTTGTATCAAAGTTCAGGGCCTTCACTGCCCAAAAAGCACGGTGTTGTAGCTCTACCGGAAGGTGACATGATTTCTCGAACACTAATTGGTAAGGTGACATACCAATAGGCGTCTTATAAGCAGTCCGATAGGCCCAAAGTGCATCATCCAATTTCTTCGCCCAATCCTTCCTTGCATTGTTCACGATTTTTTTCCAAAATCCTCTTCAACTCCCGGTTGGACAATTCCACTTGCCCCACTTGGTTTGGGGATGGTATTGTGTGGTAACTTTGTGGTTCACCCCAAACTTGGCAAGCACTGCATTGAACTCCTTATTGCAAAAGTGGGTACCCCCATCACTAATGATAGCCCTAGGGGTCCCAAACCGGGTAAAAATATTCTTCCTCACAAAACTGATCACAGTTCTTGCATCATCTTTCAGAGTTGGCACGGCTTCCACCCACTTGCTCACATAATCAACCGCCACCAGAATGTACTTGTTGTTGTAAGATGACGGGAAAGGACCCATGAAGTCGATCCCCCACACATCGAAGAGCTCCACCTCAAGTATACCCTTCAAGGGCATCTCATTTCTCTTAGAAATACTATCGGTCCTCTGACATTTATCACAATTCATCACCCAAGCTCGGGAGTCCTTGAAAATAGTGGGCCAAAATAGCCCACTTTGCAAAATCTTCATGGCGGTCCTCTCACCACCAAAGTGTCCTCCATAGGGTGAGTTGTGGCAGTGGGTCAACACCCCATTAATTTCTTCTTAGTGACGCACCTCCTCAGAATTCCATCTGAACCTCTTTTGAAAAGATACGGCTCATCCCAAATATAGAACTTGGCATCATGAATGAGCTTCTTCCTCTGTTGCGCATTGAAGTCCTTAGGAATCTTATTGGCTGCCTTGTAATTTGCAATATCCGCGAACCAAGGTGCCACTTGCACCATAAACAACTGTTCATCTGGGAATTCATCTTGAATTGGCAACTTTGCTTCTACTTGGACATCTGCTTGTGGAAGCCTAGACAAATGGTCGGCTACCACATTCTCCACTCCTTTCTTGTCCTTTATTTCCAAATCAAACTCTTGGAGTAGTAGTATCCACCTAATAAGCCTTGGCTTAGCATCCTGTTTAGTCATAAGATATCTCAAAGCAGAGTGATCAGTGTAGACTGTAGTTTTACAACCAATCAAGTAGGATCTAAATTTATCAAAAGCAAATACCACAACAAGCAATTCTTTTTCAGTCGTAGTGTAATTCAATTGGGCATCATTAAGCACACGACTGGCATAGTAAATGATATGCAACACTTTGTTTTTTCTTTGGCCCAAAATGGCTCCCACCGCATAGTCACTTGCATCACACATTAGCTCAAAAGGTAAACTCCAATCTGGAGGTGCAATGACCGGTGCGGTGGTGAGTTTTTCTTTCAAAATTTTGAAGGCATGCATGCAATCATCATCAAATATAAAAGGAGTATCAGCTACCAAAAGCTTGCATAAGGGTTTCACAATTTTTGAAAAATCTTTTATGAACCTTCTATAAAAACCCGCATGCCCTAGGAAGCTTCTAACACCTTTCACATTTAAGGGAGGAGGAAGTTTTTCAATCACTTCAATTTTGGCTCTATCAACCTCCATCCCCCGTGATCAAATTTTATGCCCAAGAACTATACCCTCCCTAACCATGAAATGGCATTTTTCCCAATTTAAAACGAGGTTAGTTTCTTGGCACCTTTTTAGAACACAGGCAAGATTATTCAAACAGTTATCAAAAGAATCACCAAACACAGAAAAATCGTCCATAAATACCTCAATAAATTTCTCATTCATATCAGAAAATATGGATAGCATGCACCTTTGAAAAGTGGCGGGTGCATTGCACAACCCGAAAGGCATTCTCCTGTATGCATAGACTCCATAAGGGCAGGTGAAAGCGGTCTTCTCTTGGTCCTCTGGGTCAACCACAATCTGGTTATACCCGGAATATCCATCAAGGAAACAATAGAAAGCATGGCCCGCCAACCTCTCTAACATCTGATCAATGAAGGGCAATGGAAAGTGGTCTTTTCTGGTGGCCTCATTCAGTCTTCTGTAATCAATGCATACCCTCCATCCAGACACGGTCCTAGAGGGAATAAGTTCATTCTTTTCATTCGCTACCACTGTCATCCCCCCTTTCTTCGGCACAACTTGGACTGGACTCACCCATGGACTATCGGAGATGGGATAGATAATGCCCGCATCCAACAACTTCACAATCTCCTTCCTCACAACTTCTTTCATATTCGGGTTGAGTCTTCTTTGCGGTTGCCTAACCGGCTTGAAATTTTCCTCCACACGGATTTTGTGCATGCCAAAGGAGGGGCTTATCCCTTTCAAATCGGACATAGACCATCCGATTGCAGATTTGTGCTCCCTAAGCACCCTCAACAGCTTTTCTTCTTCCAAGGAATTCAACCCACTACTGATGATAACTGGGAATGAAGAGTTCATCCCAAGGAAAGCATAACGGAGGTGGGATGGCAATTCTTTCAACTCTAGCACCGGTGGGTCACCCTTGTCTTCAATTCTCACATCTTCCACCACTTTGTCTTCATCAGTATTCACAACCAGACAAGCCTCCAGAGATTTAATCATGAGATCAACTTCTTCTGCACATACTTCTTCTTCTACATCCTCTACCATTAGAGCTGCTTCTAATGAATCTTCAAACTTCTGGTGCAAACTCTTGTCAGATAATGACTCAATGAGGTCCACTATCATGCATGTGTCCTTGTCGCTTGGGTGTTTCATCGCTTCAAACACATTAAAAGTGACCTTTTCGTCTTGTACCCGAAGCACCAATTCCCCTTGATTGACATCGATCAAGGCTCTACCTGTTGCTAGGAATGGTCTCCCAAGAATCAGAGGAGTATCACCATCTTCAGCCATATCTAACACCACAAAATCTGCTGGAAAAATGAATTTATCTACCTTCACCAACAAATCTTCCACAACACCATAGGGATATGTAATGGAGCGGTCTGCCAGTTGAAGAGAAATCCCTGTTGGTTTTACCTCACCAATCCCCAGCTTCTTAAAAATGGAGAGCGGCATCAGATTAATACTTGCCCCTAAATCACACAATGCTCTCCCTATGTTCAGATGACCAATCGTGCATGGGATAGTGAAACTGCCCGGGTCCTTCATCTTTACTGGCAGCTTCTTTTGAAGTATAGCGCTGCACTCTTCAGTAAGCATAACTGTCTCCTCCTTCCACCTCCTCTTGTTTGTAAGAATCTCTTTCATGAACTTTGCGTAGGAGGGCATCTGTTGGAGAGCTTCTGCAAAAGGAATGTTGATTTGTAACTTTTTGAATACATCCAGAAATTTAGAAAATTGCTGGTATTTTGCCTCCTTCTTCAACCGTTGGGGGTACGGGATTCTGAAATATGGGGGCAGCTCTTTGGGATTATCAACCTCTTCCAGAATCTGTCTTTTAGTCTTCTTCTTCGCAAATTCTTCATCAACCAATTTCTCCCTCTGCGGTTCTTCAGCTTCTACATCAATAGGGATAGAGGTAGTATCTTGGGAATTTCCGGGTTCTTCATTGTTTACCTCTTCAAACTGCACCTTATCAATTCCAGCATCACTTGTCTTTTCTTCCCTCTCTTTTTCTTGTGGATTTAACACTCTCCCACTTCTTGTAATAATGGCCTTACAATCTTCCTTTGGGTTCTTCTCAGTATCCCCAGGTAATTGTCCCTGAGGTCTCTCTGCCATCTGCCTTGCTAGTTGGCCTATTTGATGCTCCAAGTTCTTGATTGAGGCATTCTGATTCTTCATAGTCTCTTGAGTAGCTTGCATGAACTGGCCTAGAAGGTTCTCCAATTTGCTTGAACTCTCTTGAGGAGGCTTTGCTTGGGTACTTGAACTTTGCCCTTGTCTCCAACTAAAGTTAGGATGGTTGCGCCACCCCGGATTGTAGGTGTTGGAGTAAGGATCATTTCTAGGTCCTTGGTTGCCCATATAATTTACCTCTTCTTGTCCAGAACTTCCAACCACATTGATCTCACAGTTTCCATTTGCATGGTTGCCTCCACAGAAATCACACACCGAGGCACCTTGAACTTTGAACAGCTTGTAGTTGAGAATTTCGGTTGAGTTGAACCGACCCCAATTGCTTGGTAAGAATAGCCATTTGTGCCTTGAGAGCGCCAATTTCATCCAGCTCTAGAACACCTCTATTGACCATTGACCGAGAACTAGGCATTTGATAGTCATTGTTAGCCATGTTCTCAATCAAGTCCTTTGCTTCTTCGGGCGTCTTCTGACTCAATGTCCCCCTCCCCGCCGCTTCAATCATACTTCTTGAATTCCTGTTGAGCCCATTAACAAATGTTGCAACCTGCTGCCATGTCTCTAGTTCATGATTTGGACAAGCTGTGAGTAAGGACTTGAACCTCTCCCAGGCTTCATAGAGTGACTCACCATCCCTCTGTGCAAAGGCATTGATCTCTGATCTCAGCTTAATCATTCTTGACGGAGGAAAGAATCGAGATAGAAATTTCTTCGACCAAGTCGTTCCAGGTGATGATGCTTCCATGAGGATGAGATTGAAGCCATGCCTTAGCTCTATCCCTCAAAGAGAAAGGGAAAAGCCTTAACCGAATGGCCTCATCAGAAGCTCCGTTTAACTTGATGGTGTCACACAACTCAATGAAAGTACCAATGTGAGCATGAGGATCTTCACTCTCAACCCTCCAAACTGGTTTTTCTTGCACAAGGTGGAGAAGTGATGCCTTGATTTCGAAATTATTGCAAGCCACTGCGGGTCTCACAATCGGAGTTCCACATCTATCAACTCTAGGGGAAGTGTAGTCCCCCATTGTTCTCCTTGGTGCATTATTTTCTGCCATGATGACAATTTGTTACTTCAAATTGTGGTTCTTGCACACTGGGTAACTCAACTTGTTGCTCTTGTCTACTAGAAGATGCTCTTTCTCTGTTCTGTCTTGCCTTGGTTTTCTTTCTATTCCTTCTGCAGAGCCTCTCGATCTCAGGTTCGAATTGGAGTTCACCTGGGTCGATTGTACCTCGCATACACTGAACAAACAGAGTAGCGCAGAAAAAACAGAGAAGAACAGAAAAACAGCAGAAAAACAGAGAAATACAGCAGAGAAACAGAAAAGAAGAAAGAAAGAACACAGTAGGAAAACAGTAAAAATGCCTAAATTAGGAGTCCCCTTTGGTACTCGTGATATTGGCACACCGATCCCCGGCAACGGTGCCAAAAACTTGATGCGGACTCGGCAAGTGTACCGGTTCGTTGCAAGTAATAAAACGGTAAGACCGGATATCGTTCTCAGGGATCGTGGACAATTACCACTTCGCAAATTAGACTACTATCTAGGCGATCGAATTTTGGAGTGAAGGTTGCTCTATCATCTAACAAGCAAACAAGAAGAAAATGTTTTTGTTCTTTTTGGATTTTTTTCAAACAGTTAATGTGCAAACAGAAAGATGAATAACAATAAGATAGAATTTCTAGGGTTAGACTAAGCTAATCCTCCCTTGATTGTTATGAAATGACAAGTAACACAGTTCCTAATTCTATTATGACAATCAAGTCTTTTCTGAAATACTCAAGCCTAATTCCTTAGGTTCATTGAGCCTAAAACCCCAAGTTAAACCCTAATTCCTTAGGTGGATTAACCTGAGATTTTGCATTAAGTAAAGACTTATACGATTGCAAGCACCTCAAGACCTATCCCTAGGCTCATGAACTACTTGGCATTTGATTCATGAGCAAGCTCTAACACCAACCTTCCAGTTATCTATTAAAGCAACTAATCATTCCTAGGGTGATCAAGCCTAAGAAAGCATTAAGCATGGAATCAAACACTCATAAAGAACAAGGAAACTGCATTATAATCAAGTCATTTTACAACCAAGTTCAGATAGCAATAGTCTAAGCCCAACAAAGGGGAGTTTAGCTACACATAATTGAAGACAAAACAAAAGAGAGAGTTATAGAGATGAACAAAGGAGAGAGCTCCATGGAATGTTGCCAAAGAGCCACAAAGAAGCAGAGGATCTGATTTTAGGGTTTTCTCTCTATGATTTTCTTCTGTTCTGCTCAGTTCTTTTATAACTCGTGGCCGGTCACGGCCGTGATGGCCATCACGGCCAGGCCGTGACGGGTTCTGTCTCTTGCAGTTCTGGCAAACTTACTCTCTCGCGAGACGAGCCCTTCTTCGCAACGCGAGCCAGCTTTTCATACCCGTGATCGCCATCACGGCCAAGCCGTGATGGATTCTGACTTGTGGAGGTTTCTGGGTCACGGCCGTGATGTACATCACGGCTAGGCCGTGATCGTCTCTGACTTTTGGTGGTTTTGGCACAATCACTCTCTCGGGAGGCGAGCTATCATTCGCGTCGCGAACCAATTTTTCACGCCCTTGATCTCTATCACGGCCAAGCCGTGATCGTCTCTGACTTTTGGTGGTTTTGGGTCACGGCCGTGATAGCCATCACGGCCAGGCCGTGACAGCTTCTGACTTTTGGCCCCCTTCTTCTTCAGTTTTCAGGCCTTCTCTTCATCTCAGCTTCCTCATGGCTAAAACTTGGGCATTTAATCAAAAATCCCTGCAAAACAACACACAATACCACCTTATCCGTTCCAAATGAAAAGCTAAACAAAATCCAACTAAAATGGCCTAACTAAATGCAAATGCATGCAGAAATGTACATGGAAAATGAGGTGAAATCACACTCATCATTAAGATGGGCAAAGGTATCACTGTAGAATGAGTGATCCCAACTAGGTTGGCACCAAACAACCTACCAATCATCTGCAGCACATCTAAAATTTATTAAATGAAAGAAAAAGAATACCAAATCATGGGGGACCAAACCAAAACCCATGAGAGAAATTATTTGAATCTATAGCTAGGGAAACCTAGCTTATTTCTAAAAAAATATCCCTAATAAAATTGGGAGAGAAATCCCACCAATGAAAATCATAGTTATTTACACCATAGTTAGCTAGTATCTGCACATGTATTTCCTTCTTTAAATATATAGGTGACAACAAAATCCATCCTAGATATCAATTTACTTTTATGAGTTTTCCTTCTCTTCCATTGAATATTTACGAAAGGTATTATCTGTTGGTTCTCTCCAGGGATCCTCATATTGTTTTCTTGGACTCGGGATTTTCATCCTAATCTTGTGAAGCAAAAAAATACTCAGTGTTGGGTTAGGATCCATGGATTGCCACAAGAATATTGGAGGTCAAAAATCATCTTTGCCATTGCAAGTGGGATTGGTATTCCTCTATCTTTAGATGATGCAACAACAAATAAGTCTCTTGGCCATTTTGCAAGGGTTCTCATTGATATTAATCTTGCAAAACAACTTCCGGATCATATTATGGTAGAGAGAGACGGCTTTGCTTTCTTGGTGTACCCAGAGTATGAAAAATTACCACTTTTTTGCACAGCTTACGTAGCAATTGGTGATGCTGTATCTCACTATAAAAAGGCTAACAATTCTTTAGAGAATAAAGGTTCCTTAGGCAGCAAGAAAGTGATTCCTCATTACGTTCCTAAGAAACCAGAGGCAAAGAATTCGAAAGAACCAAAGGTTATTGATCTTGATCCTCAACAGAAGTTAATTCAAAATAAAGGCAAAGAGGTTGTTGATGATCAAACACCCTTGAATAAGGAAGTTATGCTGCAGGGTGAATCTAGTAGTTTGTAACAGTGAAATCTGTTAATCCAGCGGTCTATTGCAGATAATCAGATTACAAGGGATGCTATTAAGGGTCTTGACATGGTCTTAGATGGTGAACTCAGAGGTAGTGTAACACCACGATTTTTCTGCTTTCTAAGATCGATATAAATATAAATAAACGTTTATATTTTTATCTGAAACTTAGAAAATGATTTTGGGAAAACCAAAGTCATATTCATATTATACTTATAAATTTTTTTATAAGTATACGGTTAAATTTTTGGTTGAAAATTCAGATAGAACCTGGTCTGCGTTTTCACTGACAGTAAGATTTTACTGATCAGAAAACCTAATTTTGACTCGAGAACAAAATGAATAGATTTTATATCCCATTTCCAACGATATAGGAATTTTCAAAATAAATATGTTATTATACTTGATTCGGGCATAAAAACCTAAATCGGGTAATCGACGGAGTCGAGAACGGACGTGTAGAGACAAAATATGAGTGGGGGGTGACTCAACTAGCAATTAATGAACGTAATGATGAGTTTAAGAATGAAAAGACCAAAATGTCCCTGACCTAACCTAGTTAAATATTAACCATGGTTAAGGCAAGACAAATTCAAATTGGTTGTGGCCACAAATCAGTCACCCATCTACAAATTCTCCACCACACATTAGTAATGATGATTTTCTTAATATCTTGATATTTATTTATGGAAATGACCATTTTACCCTTGAGTTTCCATGGTTATTACAAGTTGTGCCATCAACATTTTGGACCAAAATAACCCCCTAACCCACGGTTCCACCTCCCATAACCCACATTTAGACCAATTGCAACTCATTTTATGCCATCTTCTTCATCACTACAACAGATTAGACTTTAGATAGCGTTTCCGTATGCCTTTTAATAGCGTTTGTAACCGCTATCTATTCTACCGCTATTAAAACTCGTTAGCAAAGATAGCATTTAGGAACTGCTATTAATAGGTGACTTTAGATAGCGTTTGTACACGGAAACGCTATCTAAAGTCTGACTTTAGATAGCGTTTCCTTATACAAACGCTATCTAAAGATAGCGTTTCCTTATACAAACGCTATCTAAAGTCTGACTTTAGATAGCGTTTGTACAAGGAAACGCTATCTAAAGCCCCTTTTTTTTTTTAATTTTATTTCTTAACTTTTACATCCATTATTCCTGCATATTTACACAAAAAAACCACAATTGTTGCAGTCAACACAATTGTTCAAAATGTGTTCAAAATATAAGTGTTCAATGCAGCACTGCATGTGTTTGGCAAAGAAACCAAGAACTATACAATCAAAGTGAATCTCTATATACAGCAACTATATATATATATAACCAGATATAAGTACACCACTCTGTTTCTAAAGTATTCAAATTCACACTAGTAAGACAAAATCAAAGTGCAGCAACTATACCGGATCTCAATCCTTAAGAAACCAAAATCGGGAAAACCAACATACATCTACAATTAATCTACATTTACAGCTTCTGTTTGTTTTTCATGAGACCAAGACAACACCAAAGTAATGTGTCGAAATGTGATCCAAAGACTCTGTAGCATACATACTGCATTTCCACCACAAAGACTAACCTGTTACATTGGGATACAGCAGACTAATTAGGTAAATACTACTGTAGCAAGAAACAGAATTCAAATCAAGCATTAACAAAGTGTAACAAAAATAATAAGTTTGAACTTATTTTCTCCTAGCAGCGGCACATCAACTCGAAGGCATGTACCAAGGAAAAACAAATACATATATAGTTTGGGGTTGATAAATATAAAGCATTATTCACATACCAATGAGTATTGCTGCAACTACTGTGATCAATTTGACATAATCAAACGAACTTTTCAACAATATAGCGACACCACTCTTCCTTTACTTGGATAGTTGAGCGGTGGAGTATGTGGAGCATTTGAAGTCGGGAAGATCTTGCGAGATAAATATTAAATAAATTAAGTTACAATTGCTAAAACATTTGAACAGTCAAAGTTAAAAGCTAAGTAAACAACATACCGCCATTGGTATTTTAACTTGGTTCTGCAAGATAGTCTCCTTCATGAAACGCATGACATAGTACCCACAATCTGTACTGTTGGGTTGTCTTGGGCACTATAAAAAATAAAATAGTAAATCAATATAGTTTTTTTTATCTAATTGCGCATTAAGTTTTTGCAAATATACCGTATCTGAATCCATTTAATGTTGGTTGCCTTTAAACGCGGCACCTTAGCTCCGATATTTGCGCGATAAACTTGCAAACCACTAATCACAAAATCAAACAGACTTCATTAAGAAACATATTTTCAATCATCACAAACACACGCATGCTCACGTATCGAAACAGAATCATAGAAAATCAGAAATATAAAAACATGCTTACGTATCGAACAGATTCTTTAATTCTAGGCGATCCCTAGGATCAACATACAAGGGATCCAGATAGTAAATAATCTCTTCAACAATATTTATCGCGCACAGCACCCAATGATTCCTACAAAAATGTTGAGATAACAAATCCTAAGCACCTCAACTTTTATGTAATTCATTATTGTGAATTAAGTCCTATAGGATAAGCGACTCACCCAACATTGCATGGCGCTAAAAACAAGGGCTGATATTCTCTTTCTTTAGTTGCAAACCGGTCAGCTAGATACGTTGTCTGTGAATCCCTCCCGAAGTAGCCGTATGTATTTGTTTGGTGTGGGGACAAGAACAGAAACCTCCTCGTTATTTCCTTTGGAAGCAACAATTCTTCATACAAATACCTTCAATTAAAATATAAAAATGGATTACACCAATGACATACATCAATATTTAAATGGAAAGACTAAAAAAATATTGTACACTTTAAACCTGATTTATTACCTGATATATGCGGAAATAACGGAGGCAGATACCCATTCATGATTTACAACTTCTCTGATATTTTCAGTATTGAGCATCTCAATGAAATGGTTGCCAAAAATATTTTGTTCCATCTCTACGTACAATTGGTCAGCATTTTTCATATTCTTTCGTTCATGTATTTTAAGGAAATTCAAATATTCCAGAGAAGTTGTAGTTGAACCAGCTGTAGGTGGGTTGGCCTCAGAGTTGCCTCCTTTATTTTCTGGGGTTGTAATTGACTCCTTTGTATATCCAGACACTCTGCCCTTGCCTTTAGCTTTTGCGGGTGCCTGGAAATTTTGCATTTCAATATGCCAGTTAGTGATCAACTAATGTAATCCATATATGCCGTATATGAAAAGGTGGAAAAATGCAATTACATACCATATTAATTACAACCACGAGATCAATTGGCCATGCCACATAAGTACCTATTGCATCTCCTACTGTCATCACATCTGCATCAACGATAGGTACCAGCAATGGCGCATCCCCCTCAGTTGCAACATCAACTCCAACTTTCACATGGTTAAGGGCACTGGTCCAAGGTGATGAGTGTAACACCCGGCTCATTGTATACTTTACCCATAGCAACCATACGATAGTTTGGGGTCGATAAATATAGCTGACATGAGTTGACGCCCTAATCCAATGATAGATTAATAAGCTGTGAATTAAGGCATCCAATTGAATGTATTTAACTGCGAATGCAATACTAGTAAAAAAAAAAGGCATGCATTACCTCTGGAAGCCTCTTTGCGATGGTAGAGTGCAACTATCTTTGACGCTTGCTTGGGCTGTGAAATTAGCTCTGCCTCTCCTCATCATCCTTTTGTTTCAGCTTTTCTTCCAAAATGTTCAATCTATCAGAGAGTTGAGACACCAATGTCTCCCACTTTTTCGTTTCCGAGTTATTTCTTGCACGACCTTCGGGTGGGAAGTAATCTTTTTGTGAGACGCCGAAACCCACACCCCTAACACGCCCCGGGGTTCTCTGGCACACCTATGGCTTTGGCAAGAATATCCTGGCGACCAAAGTCTTCTATCTCTCCTCTACCAGTAGACTCGTGAGCCAGTTCCTCCGACACATAGTTATTGGTGAAATGCAAATGTTAAAATTATTATATATTATCATATGAAAATAACAATTGATAATGTAATCGTTAGTCTACTAACACATTTATTCCACACGGTCTGCGTGTTTTTGTTGTCAATTACACCCGCCTTGTTCTCGCGGGCTTTCCTCCACACAATATGGCGTTTAATTTTCTTAACTTCGGCCCCGCCTCCCCTGTATCTGTATATTGAGATAATATAAATTAACCAAACAGTTTAAAAGTCATATTTACCACAAATGCAGTTAAATATATATATATATATATATATATATATATATATATATATATATATATATATATATATATACATACCAATTCATCCTCAATGTCAAGATACCCCTTACGTGATGCTTTGTAAGGGCATGCGAGGATCTAACGCATACGTTGCGATTTTCATTGCTTAATTTCTATTCAGACACATATAAGTAATATTAATACATGGTTAATGTCATATGTACGTATTGCTATAAAATTATAAGGACTAACGTGATATTAAACATACCAGGAATTGAGCATCTCCCATGCGTATTGCTATAAAATCTGTCCACTCATCCCTTGATATGTGTGGATATTTTGATGGAGGCTCCTCATTGATATTCCCGTTGGCATCTCTTAGAAATTTTTTGGTCAATCTAGTTCTGAATGCCCTATGTAGGTTACCGACTTCCGAAGTACAAATTTTTTCCGAGATTCATCAACATTAAAAGACATCGCAAAACAATATAAACAACGTGTCAAAGTAAGTATGTTTACATAGTTTACAATATAATTTATAAATTTTAACAATAACCTGTACATCAGCCAATATGCTCTCTTTGAAACCATCCAAAGCTTCAACCTTCCAATTAGAACAAATAATATGGAACGTTTAACGAACAACGGCCCTAATGTAACTCTTCAATATATTACCATTAGCACGAATAGGTTGGTCCAAAGAATTCCATTCAACCTAATAAAAATAATAAAGTAATTAAATCTAGATATCAAACAACATTATGAAATCCTTAGATTAGTAAGTAAATTACATCAAATTTTTGTCCTTTACTCCGTGCGCGGATGACCGCCTTCATAATTGTTGGCCCACGTCTCGCCGCTTTGGCATCACTAGAATTACTTGAAGATGCCATTTACCTACAAAAATATTAGATACAAGTAAAACATCAATGGACATTAATATAACATTAATTGATGCAAAATATAAAACAACTATGAATAACAAAATCAACACTCGCATTACGGAAGATGCTAACTATAATATAAAAGGATCGGAAAGTTCATTTAAACACAAACACTACATACATGTTTAAGTCAACCTTTTTCTTTTCTTCATTTGATTGAGATTTGTTTGTCCTTTATTAGTACGAAATGGTGGATTGACCAAAAGCCCCTCATCATGATCATCTCTCATATACATACCATCATCCCTAGTTGGATCAATCTCAAGTGATTGTAATGTCCCGACGAAAGGATCATCTTCAATATCAACATCTCGATGGTCTTGATCATCAACATTAGTAATTATTTTGTTAGTCAAAAGAACAATGGACCTTTTCATATCAGCCTGATCAGTGACATAGAACACTTGTTGAGCTTGAGATGCTAATATAAAAGGCTCATCTTTATACCCCACCCTATTAAGATCCACCTGCATGAACCCTGACTCATCAATCTGAACACCGTTATTATTGTCAACCCACTTGCAACCAAACACACCAACCTTAAACTTTGTGTAATCCAACTCCCATATGCGTTCAATGACGCCGAAGTATGACATATTTGCATATATCGGGTTTCTGTCTTTGGCACTTGAGATATGCATCGACTGAGCTACTAGAGTCACACCACTGTTTTGCATTGTACTCCGACCATCTTGTTCTTTTGTATAGAATGTGTACCCATTAATTTGATAACCGTGGTAAGAGAACACATGCAAACTTGGACCTTTGGCTAACCATCTCAATCTATTTGAAACTGAAGTATCATTTTCAGTCAACTCTGCATAAATGTGATCTCTTAGCCACGTTATAAAACAACGATTGTGTTCTCTAGTTAGCCAATTTTGATTCTTATTTGGATACAAACTCTTAAGCATGTCCTTGTGTTTTTCAACATATGGCTCAACCTCATCGGCATTGTGCAGAACATATAAGTGTGCTTGCTCCCATTCTGTCCTTGTTATAGTCACTATTTCATTTCCAGTAATTCCTTGCCCCATCATTCTCCATGTGTGACGAGACTTTGGCAGCCCTATAGATTCAGCATTGGATAGGTATTCGGTACAGAATTCAACAGCTTCTTCGACAATATACCGTTCAACAATACAACCTTCTGGTCGTGATCGGTTTTTCACATACCCTTTTAATATCTTCATATAACGCTCAATCGGGTACATCCATCTCATATAAGCTGGCCCACACAGTTGTGTCTCTCTAACAAGGTGAATGGTTAGATGAACCATTATGTCAAAGAATGAAGGTGGAAAGTACATCTCTTTGCAATGATGGCAACTTCCCAGGGTCAATCACTTTGCTGCAAATTGCCTTGAAGAAGAAACAGAGTTTAGTTAAGGCCCCCCGCACTTTGTTAGGTAAAATAGACCGTATACCAATGGGTATCAACTGCTCCATGAGAACATGACAATCGTGGGACTTTAGACCTTTTAACTTGAGATCTTTCATCGATACGAGGTTCCTAATGTTTGAAGAGTACCCTTCCGGAACCTTAACTCCTTCAAGAAACTTACAAAAAACAGTTTTTTCTTTTCTAGATAGAGTGTAAGCAGCCGGAGGAAGATATGTACTTTTACCCTTCTTCGTCGGTCCCAATTCTCTTCTTATTCCCATACTAACCAAGTCCAACCTTGCATTGATGCCATCTTTTAGTCTTCCCTGGCACATTGAGTAACGTACCAATGACACTATCACAGATATTTTTTTCAACGTGCATCACATCGAGGAAATGTCTTACATATAATGATTTCCAATATGGCAACTCAAAGAAAATCGACCTTTTCTTCCACCCTCTTGTGACAATATCTCTCGCAAAAGGTTTACCGAATTGGATATTCAAATCCTTTACCTTTTCAAAAAGTTGATCACCCGTCAAAGGTGAAGGCGCTCTACCTTCTTCCGAGTTCCCATTGAACGCCTTTCTCCACCACCGGTAATGATGACTTGGATGCAAAAATCTACGATGCCCAAGAAAGACATTCTTCTTACAATGTTCTAACCGCATCCAATCCGTACCCTCTTCACATATAGGGCATGCACACTGACCCTTGATGCTATATCCTGACAGATTACCGTAGGCTGGAAAATCATTAATTGTCCCAAACAACATAGCTCTCAAATTGAAACTTTCTTCCTTATACCCATCATACACCTCCACACCTGTCTCCCACGGTTGTTTCAAGTCTTCAATCAAAGGAGTCAAATAGACGTCTATATCATTTCCTGGTTGTTTGGGCCCAGAAATTAACATAGATAACATCATAAATTTGCGCTTCATGCATAGCCATGGGGATAGGTTGTAAATCACCAAAATCACAGGCCATGTACTGTGAGAGCTACTTTGAACACCATGCGGGTTAAATCCGTCATGAGCCAATGCAAGTCATAGGTTTCTTGAATCTTGCCCAAAATCGGGATAATCATGATCAAATTTCTTCCATTGCGGAGAATCTGCCGGGTGCCGCAGACTTGCCATCTTTGATCCTTTCATCCTCATGCCATGTCAAGTGCTTTGAATCTTCGTAACTACGGTACATGCGCCTAAATCTGGGTATTATGGGAAAATACCACACAACCTTCTCTCGGATCTGATTCTTTCTTCTTATATCGTGAGGCATTACATTTTAGGACACATCCGTAACGATGCATATTCATTCAAATAAAATGCAATCGTTAGGACAAGCATGTATCCTCTCGTAGCTCATGCCAATAGAGCGTAACATTTGTTTAGCCTCGTATGTCCGACTAGGAAGCACATTATCATCCGGCAACATGTCTTTCAATAGTGTGAGTAAGTCCGTAAAGCTCTTATCAGTCCATCCGTTGCCCGATTTCAAGTTATACAACTTTAACATCGCCGACAATCTTGTGAATTTAGTACATCCATCATACAATGGTTGCTCTGCATCACTTACCAACCTCCCAAACATTTGTGGACAATCCAGAAGATCCTCTTCAACAGCATTTGCAATGTCTTCAAAACGATCGCCCTCATAAGTATTTGTGTCGGTATCGTATGATGAATATCTCACACGATTCCTCATTTCACTAGACTCAGCTCTTGTCTCACCATGTTTTGTCCAACATGTATAACTTTGATCGATTCCATTACACACTAAATGTTCTTCCAAATCGGCTGCACTAACTCGCCTTGCATAACAACAATCTAAACAAGGACATATGATTGTATTAGGGTTTTTCGCATGCCGAACTGCAAAACTAATGAACTCTTTCACCCCATCCTCATACTCCTTCGTTAAACGATTGCGGACATCCATTTCCGATCCATGCTTTTCCGATCTACAAAAATATTTATTAAACATATTTACTTTGAGTTTAGAGTGGTTGAGGTCTACATGCAATGTATACTGATTAAAGGAATGAAAGGCTGCAAACAAAACACATTGTCGCCGAGTATTCTTTGAAGGAACCAAGTGTCGACTTGTTGATGAGTGTGATTCCACATCATCTTTGTCTATCATTTTGCATGCATTTTCATGTAGTTTAGGCATATTTTTATTAGATTTTAGGTTAATTTTCCTTTGGAACGGGTAAGGCGGTTTTCGTGTGTTGTTTTGCAGATATCAAGGGTAAAATGCTCAAGATCAACCATGATGAAGTTTGGATAAAGATAGGGCTTTAAAAGTGCAGAAAATGAGCCAAACAGAGTCCATCACGGCCTAGCCGTGATGCCCATCACGGCCATGATCGAGCAAAACTGAAAAAGAAGAAAGGCTGAAGTCAGAGTCTGTCACGGCCTGGCCGTGATATCCATCACGGCCGTGACCCAAAACCACCACAAGTCAGAGCACATCACGACCCAGCCATGAAATTCTTCACGGCCATAACAGAGGGCTCGCGACGCGAGCATAGGCTCGCCTCGCGAGAGAATGGAATTTCGCAGAGCAACCAGAAGCAGAGACCGTCACGGCCTGGCCGTGATATCCATCACGGCCGTGACCCAAAACCACCAAAATCTGAGCACAGAACATTAAATTAAATGATATTAAAAAGCAATGATTCCATCCCCACAGCAAGTATCTTTATAGCATGCTCCTGGATGTGCTACAACAGCCATTGTGGCCTTGCTGCTTTTTCTAATAAAGCCTAAATCTAATACCATGGGAGATTTAGGTGTAGGAACTTTTTTTAGCACATCAATTTACATGATTACTGAGCTGTTATTACTTACTACCTAACTGTAATTATACCCATCAAATAAATTCCTTTCATGTAAGTCAACCTACTACCAAACCATATCTTCAATAGGATGAAAAAGTCATGTCACACCAAGTCCTCTCCTCCTCTATCTGGAATTTTTTTTTCCTAACACTAATGTTACCTAGGTGAATATTTATATCTATACCATCTCATATCTGCAATAATTCCATCTCCATATTATATTTGAACTCATTTTTTTTCTGTATATTTATATTATTCTAAATCAGACAAGTAATCCTTCTGATAATCACTAATGCCAAGTAGCCCCACCAACAATGCCACACTGCTAAATGCAGTAAAAGGTAGTCTATAGCTTTTCTTTCCAACTTTATCTTCAGTGTTATATATGTAGCATGAGTCAATTTCACTTATTTCAGGCTTGAGACAGAAAAACTGAACAAGCTTTGATATGACATTATTCACAGACTAATTATTAATGATATATAGTCGAATTATTCATTTTATGCTTCTTACAGCAAATGTAAATTATCACTGCATATAAAAAGACCATTTATATGCTAATAAGGGAAGTGTAACTTGAAAAAGTTATACTAGCATCTTTAACATAGTCTTATCAAGCATAACAAATTGGAAGATATAGAACAAGTTATCAAAAAGGAGCTAAGAACTAAACCTGGCTCCCAATGTCAATGCGATTCAATTGATGTCCTTTTGTTGTGTTCCGAAGCGAATGCACCTATCAGCCAGTTCCACCTCCCCGATGCAAGGAGGCCACTCCGGTGAGGTGACCAAGCAATGGCCTTCCAAAATCCACATGCATCGGGAAAACAAATGAAGAAAGCATTGAAATTGACTGACCTTGTTGCGGACTTGGATGGATTGTGAGTAGAGAAAAGAGATTGAGATAGGAAGAAGCTTGGAAAGCAATGGATCAAGCTTGGAATCGCCGCATAGAGTCAAACGAGTATGGCCACCTCTACGCAGTGGTGGCTCCGACGTGTTGGGGCAGCGGAGGCGTCTATTGCACGATCTTAGAGAGAAGAAATTGAAGCTTGGAATAGTGTTACCTGAACCCAACAAGAAAGCCAAGAGAAGACCTAAGAAAATGAAAATGAGGAAGAAACAGAGAGGGAAACCGAGCGCGCGTCTAGTTTTAGTGGGAAGACCTAAGATAGCGTTTCCGTGTGGAACCGCTATCTTTTCCTAAGTGACACTTTTAATAGCGGTTCCACACGGAAACGCTATCTTAGGTTATACCTAAGATAGCGTTTCCCTTAGGGAAACGCTATTAAAAGTCCCCCATCACTTTTAATAGCATTTCCACATGGAAATGCTATTAAAGGTAGTTATTAAAAGTCTATTTTGTTGTCAAGTTCATCATTTTCTCTAACAACACATAAAGACTTCATTGATGCTCATACTCATCCGGAACTGTACCAAAATGCTTATCCTTTTATTTTATGAAACTCGGAAAACTTTCTACATGAAATTGTTCCCATTCATCGCTTCTTTTCAACGAGCTAAAGATAATAAAAAACGGATAAGTATATTGGGATATATGCTCAAATTACCAAAACAGCTCAAAATCCTCAGCATCACATGAGAACAGTGAAAAGAAGTCCCTTGACGCCCCTGTTATGGTCTGAATCAAACAAAACCTTACACATAAAAGTTGTGCCTCTCCTTCTTACCTTTCTAACAAGCCAAAGTTTGTAATTTTTAGATGAGTAAATCGTGAGATATGCTCATAACACCACCACACCCTCAAAGCTGCTAAATTTTCAACTAAGCTTGTTTTGATCATTACTCTTCATCAAGAGGTAATCTCTTTTCTACATGATCAATCATGTCTTCTTTTTCATTCATTTCATGCCATGAACATCATTTTCCAATTTCTAGATCCAATCTTCAAAAATTTCTAGAAAATCATAGAAAAATCCTTTTAATGTGATTCCAATTTCCATGAACTCATCATGATCTCTATGTTCATCATTCAAGAGCATGAATCAAAATAAAATTTTCTTCCTATTCTTATCGTTATGACTGAAACCCTAATTTTTAGGGTGGAGGAAATTTTGTTTCAATTTTTAGAAAGTGATACTTGATTTTATCATTCTATTACCTATGTGTATCGAATCCAAGAGATTGAAACAAAATAAAATCCCTAGCCTATTTTTCTAGTAAAGGTCGAAACTAGCTCATGATTGAGTTAGAGGATTTTGTTTCAATTTTTAAGTTATGATCATTGATCTAGTCTTTCTAATGCTTAAGGATCACTAATCTAAGAGCTTGTGAATTTTTGAAATCTTTAGCCAAATTAATCACTCGTGGCAGAAACTTCAACGTAGGAATTAGATGGATTTTGTTGTTTCATTTGTTGATTTGGATTTAATTTGTTGTGCAGGACAAGTATTATTTGTCGTTGTGAGTTTCATGGAGCAATCAGGATTCTGAGAAGAAATTTACTGAGGAAAACTGTAACTTCAAGAGGTAAGGGGAGCTTACCTAAGGGATTTTTCCCGATAATTATATGTGTGATTTAGTGTATGATTGGTAATATTTGGTTGAGATTTGTGGTGGTTGTTTAATTCTGTGCTAAGCTGTTATTTTATCCGTGTTTGATTATTTGCAGTTATGCGTTATAATATGTTTTAATACATGATATGAACTGTATTATCCGCTATAGCATTGATGTGAAATATTTGTTGATGTGGATTGTTGATTGAGAAGCCTGACGGTAGTCAATGCTCATTTAATTAATCAGATAAAAAGCTTCATGAAGAATATTTGATATTTAATTGAGAAATGTTGGGATATAATATCATATAAATATTTGATTAGGTGAAAAGGAGAAATAGTTGAAATTCTATTATTTTAATGATTTAATGGTGTAGGAGTGAGCTTTAAGTCACAGTGAGGACGTAACCATGAAATTATTTTAGCACTGCTAATTTTTACGTGTGAAATTCCAAAATATTATAAAAAGTTATTTTGAGAAAATAATCTTCGAAAATAACTTAATTTCTATCTTAGAAAATTATTCTAAGGGGAAAAGTCAAATTTCGACTTAAACATTTTTAAAATGCTAAACGACGATTAATTCCGAAAATATTTATGGAAAGCATTCTTAAAAACACCAGTAATCATTCACACATGGATTTAGTTTTAGATCACTTATTTCTCAAGAATTAAAGTTTTACGGAAAAAAGATTTTCAGAGGAAAATGAATTTCTCTGTGATTTGATGATTTATAAATGAATTTCAAACCGAAAGGATTTTCTGTAAATGAGTGTTACTCAACGATGTTATTTCCGATAACTTGAATAAGTTACGGAGGTTTTGGTTTCGAACTTGTATTTCACAGAACAAAATGTTTTACATGTATTAATCAGTAGATGTGCCTACTTGATTTATCATGATACTTGACGGACAAGGTATTCATGATATTCCATTTATCGCGATGATCATTGTACCTAGACAAACAAATGCGTCATGTAAGTTTGATTATTGTACCCTAGTGGGCAATGTGTTTTTTTTATGGACAAATGTTCCATTTATCGTGATGACCATCGTGCCATGAGTTTTGGACGATGCGCCATGTACCGTGTTGACCATCCCGCTAGGAGTTCTGGACGATGCACCATTTCTCGCGTTGACCATTGTGTCTTGATGGGCAGTGTGCCATGTTCTGTGTTGACCATCGTGCCAGGAGTTTTGGACGATGTGCCATGTATTGTGTTGACCATTGTGCCGGGAGTTGTGGACGATGTGCCATGATCCGTGTTGACCATTGTACCAAGAAGTTGGACAGTGTGCCATGTATTGTGTTTACCATTGTTTCTTTCGTTGACAATGTTCCATGCAAGAGCCTGATCTGCTCAAAATGAAAAGAGGTCTGGAATCTCCGGAGATTAGGTATAAAGATTAGATGTTGAACTGTGAAGTGTCATGAATCTTTTTATAAAGGACAATGACTGTTCGGGTATGAAACCCATTGGTAAATTTACTTGTTATTTCTGAGAAGTTTATGTTGTATGACTATATATGCCTATATGTTGTTTTGTGTGTCATGCATGTAGTTATCGTGCTTATATCCATATATTGGTGTCTCACTCTTACAATATATAAGGTTTTACTCGTTATTCTTTGCTGTACCTTGATAATCGGTAGTAGATGGTGTAGAGAAAGTCTTAACTTCAATCGGGGATACTGGTCTCGATTCTTGGAGAGGTTGGTAATAGTGGCGAGAACTACAGAGTTCTTCCATTAGGTGTTTTGTAGAGTGTCCAGCTTAGGATTCTTCTTTGTGTTGTGTAATTTTTGAGAAAATCGGCTTATGAGATTCTGAAACCCTTGGTAGTTTTTGAAATTTCTCAGTATGAAAATAATTTCAGAAAAACTTATATGTTGTGGTGACTTGATCTATGAGTGAACCCAGTTTATGTGTATCGTCAAGTATCATGTGATTTTGTTTTTGTTGTGTGTATCACTTTGCTGAAGTATTTAGAAAGAAAATTTTTACACCCGAGTTTTTTGACTTAAAGTAAATTAATTTTTCGAAAGCAACCAACAAATAACTTATTAATTTATTTCCGCACGTATTAATAAGTAATGCCCAAGGGGGTGTTACAGGTAGAGGATTTATCAGCCCAGATGATGATTTGGTGCAGCATTCTGATCGTGATGACGAAATATTGAGGACTCGGTTGATACTTTCTTTGATGAATCAACTGACCTTGTTCATAATGGCAAGGAGGAGGACGAAATTGTTCAAGAAACTCCAGAGAATACAATTCAGCAAAATCTTGGGAGAAATTCTGTTCTAAGGAATCAAAGTCAGAATGCAGGTACAAATTATGAAACTTCCAATAACAGATCAGATTTTCCTGATGTAGGCCAGAAAGATCTCTCGGTTCTCTAGTAAAATTGGGGTGATAGAATGGAGGAGGAGTTGGTGGATTATTCAGTTTCTCCTGAAATTATTAATCATAATAAAGATGATGAGGGTTATGAAGTGGTTAGGACCAAGTCAGAGAAAAAAAAAGATGAAACAGAAGCATAAAAAAGTAAGTCCAAATGTGATTCAAACCCGTGGCAGGGCAGCTACTAAAAGGGTTGTCAAATGAAGTGCCTCTTTGGGATGCTAGAGGGTTGGCCAAACCCCCTACCAGGTTGGTGCTTAGAAGTTTATGTTTGAATCATAAACCAGATTTTTTATTTATTGCTGAGCCTTGGATGTCTTTCAATAGTTTTCCTGAGAAATTTTGGAAAAGATTAAAGTTGAAATTGATTGCTGTAAATAACAGAAATAATCTTGAGTCTAATTTGTGGTGTTTGTGCAAAGAAGATTGGAATCCTAATGTTATAGAGATTTCTGATCAGCATGCTTCCTTTTCTTTGGTGGCGGATGGTCTTAGTTTCGGGTTTGCTGCAGTTTATGCATCAACTAATTATGTGAGAAGGAGAATTCTTTGGTCTGAATTGCTCTTTGTAGCAGGCCTATCAATTTCCTTGGTGTTTTATGGGAGACTACAACACAGTTTTAGGAGCTCATGAATATAGAGGTAATTGATTACCCTCTAGAATTTCAAGTGAGGAGTTTCAAAATTGGACTGCAAGTAATGAGCTGATTCATGTTCCAACAAAGGGAGCTCAATTTACTTGGTCTAATGGTAGGCATGGAAGGGCTCATACTGAGAAGAGGCTAGATAGGGCTATTTGTAATGAGGCTTGGATTAGCCATTGGTCATCTGTCTCTTGTTGCACACTCATGAAGAGCAGATATGACCACTTTCCAATACTAATGGAATTTAAGAAGGAAGATATCAAACATCAAGCTTCATTCAAATTTATGAAAATGTGGCTTCTCATCTAGGTTGCCAGGACATTGTTAAGGAGGTTTGGAACCAGATCTTTGTTGGTTATCCTATGGTAGTTTTGACACAAACTAAAAGCATTGAAATCGATATTGAAAGAATGGAATAGTAACACTTTTGGTGATGTGCACCAGCAAGTTCAAATGGCTATGCAGAACCTGAATGACATCAAGAGCAGATTGATATTGCAGGCTTTAATGAAGAGCTTTCCAATCAGGAAAAGAATGCACAAATTGCTTTGGAGAAAGCTTTGCATTTTGAGGAAGTTTTTCTGGCAGCAAAAGGCTGGTATTGACTGCATCTAAAAGGATACCGAAATACTCAATTTTTCCACAGAATTGCAAAAACCAGGCAGGTGACAAAACAGATTGGTTTGTTAACACACAATGTTCAAGTTCTGAACTCAGCTGCTGAAATTGAGGATCATGTGGTAAGTTACTTTGAAGACATATTTGGTATGGATAATAATTGCATTGATGATGGTCTTATTGAAGAGGTGATTCCAAATATTGTCCCTGCTGAAGACAATAAAATGCTGCCAGCATTGCCAACAATTGATGAGGTAAAGCATGCAGTTTTCTCAATGAATGCAAAAGGTGCTCCAGGTCCAGATGGGTTCGATGCATTCTTTTTTCATCATTTCTGGAATACCATCGTTGTGGATGTGACTAATGCAGTCTTGCAGTTCTTTAAATCTGGTTGGCTCCCTCCAAATCTAAACTCCAATTTGGCAGTTCTCATCCCAAAGATCCAGGGGGACTGATAAAATAGACCAATTTAGGCCCATTGCTCTAGCCAACTTCAAGTTCAAAATCATAACTAAAGTTCTGGCTACCAGATTGGGTTGTATTGCTCCAAATATAATTTCTTCTAATCAAAGGGGTTTTGTTCATGGTAGAAAAATAACAGACTGCATTTGCTTGGCTTCTGAAGCTATAAATTTGATGGATAAGAAAGCTTTTGGTGGAAACTTAGCTTTAAAGATAGACTGATGCGGACATTAGGCCCACACAGAATAAGGTGTATGAGAGGGGGAAATGGAGGTCTACCAAGTGGCTAAAAAGGGCTTGAAGCACTAAATCATTTCTAAGAGAGAAGTATTGTAACTAACTACTGCCAGCTAGGCAGTAGTCATGCGTAAGGTAAGGCTATATAGGAGGGTGGATGGAGAGCATGAAGCAGGCTGGAATTGGAATTGGAAGAACCCTTGGGAGAGAACTAAGCCTCTCGAAAGCTTAGTTTCCAATTGTGGCCATTCTTTTTCTTTCTGTTCTGTAAGTTCCCAAACTTTCCACACTGTTCTTTATTTGTTCTGAGCCATCTCACTATAGTTCTGCTTGATACTCATCAATTGGTATCAAAGCTCACTTTCCTGGAGCTAATGGTTAACACGCGACTGAGGATGGACAATCGAGTGGACAAATTGGAGCGTGGGTTCGAGAATTTGCAGACGGGGATGGGCGAGCTCGCTCGTGGAATGACTGAGATGAGGAGGCTCCTCCGAAGAAGGGAGCGACACCATCGGGGACGCACTCGGCGACGAAGGACCCCGGAGAGTGAGGAGGACGAGGGAAGCGCTGAAAGCCAATCAAGCGGATCTCGATCGAGTTCGCGTTTCAGCTCCGCAAGTCGAGCCCCATCGTACGATCGGAGTGGAAGAAAGCTAGAAATGCCAGTGTTCAATGGGGACGAGGCTTATGGGTGGATTATGAAGATTGAGAGATTTTTCAAGATGAACGGAGTGCGGGAAGGAGAGAAGCTCGATGCTGTGGTAATCGCCTTGGAGGATCGAGCACTAAACTGGTATCAATGGTGGGAGGAGCAAGCTTCGCACCCTAATTGGGAGGATTTCAAGGAGGCAGTGCTAAGAAGGTTCCAACCGGGGTTAGCTCAGAACCCGTTTGGGCCTCTGCTGAACGTGAAGCAAACCGGAACTGTGATGGAGTATAGGGATCGTTTTGAGTTGGTGACGGCTCCATTGAAGGGCGCGGAGAGAGTGATGCTCGAGGGAGTTTTCCTCAATGGCTTGAAGGAGGAGATTCAGGCAGAACTCAAACTGCATGCCTCCGAATCCCTAGGAGATCTGATGGACAGGGCTCTCCTGCTGGAAGAGAAGAATACCGCACTGAGGAGAGGGGGGCTGATGACAGAGGAGAAGAAAGGGTGGCGCGAAAGGGAGGGAGCTGGGCCTTCAATGCCCAGGGACTTCTTCCGAGGCAAAACCATTGCTCATAAAGTTGAGCCTCAGAAAAAAGAGCCTATGGAGACCCCAAATTCAGAAGGAGCTGGGCAAGTGAAGAGGGTGTATGGAGGAGGAAAACTCAGCCAGAACGAGTTGAGGGAAAGGAGCCGAAAAGGGCTATGTTTCAAATGTGGAGATAAATGGGGGCCTGAGCACATATGCAAACTGAAACACTACCAATTCTTGTTGGTGGAAGGATCTGAGAACGAAGAAGAGGAACCCATACAGGTGAAGGAGGACGAACCTGTGATTTTGGAGGCTCAAACCTTACAACTGTCCTTGAACAGTAAGGAAGGGCTGACTTCCAACAGGTCATTTAAGGTGTGGGGCCAACTGAAGGAGCAGGAGGTGCTAATACTAATTGACTGTGGGGCTACTAGCAATTTCATATCCAAGAAAACAGCTACAGGGCTGAAGCTGGAAGTAACTGAGACCCCTGAGTTCGTGGTTGAGGTAGGGACTGGGGCACAAGTCAGGAACCAGGGGATTTGTAAAAATGTGGAGCTGAGCATCCAAGGGATTAAAATACAGCAACACTTATTTCTAATGGAGCTAGGAGGAACTGATGTAGTGTTGGGGATGGATTGGCTTGCTAGCTTGGGGAACATAGAAGCTAACTTCAGGAATTTGGTGCTGAGATGGGGAAATAGGGGTGAAAAGAAGGAGCTAAGGGGTGACCCTTCCTTATGCAAAGCACAGGCCTCTTGGAAGGCTATGTTTAAAGCCTTGCAAGATGAAGGTGAGGGGTATTTTGTAGCTTATGAGGACCCTGCTGCTCAGCCAACAGAAGCACTGACAGAGCTGTCCAGGGAATTGAATGAAGTGCTCAAGCAGTATGAAGAGGTATTCCAAGCACCTCAGGAGCTACCTCCACACAGAGAACAAGATCACGCAATCACCCTCAAGGAAGGAGCCTCAATACCTAACAGCCGACCCTACAGGTACCCTTATTATCAGAAAAATGAGATTGAAAAAATAGTGAGGGAAATGTTGCATGCTGGAGTGATCAGGCCTAGTACTAGCCCCTACAGCAGCCCTGTGATACTAGTGAAGAAAAAAGATGGGGGGTGGAGGTTTTGCGTAGATTATAGAGCCTTAAACAAACTAACCATCCCTGATAAATTCCCAATTCCCATCATAGATGAACTATTGGATGAGTTAGGAGGTGCGAGGGTCTTTTCTAAGCTGGATCTGAAATCAGGGTACCACCAAATACGCATGAAAGACTCTGATATTCCCAAAACAGCCTTTAGGACCCATGAAGGGCACTATGAATTTCTCGTCATGCCTTTTGGCTTGACTAATGCCCCTTCCACTTTTCAAGCCCTCATGAACCACATACTAAAGCCTTTTCTGAGAAAATTCACTCTAGTCTTCTTTGATGACATTCTAATATATAGCAAGGATGAGTTAAGCCACAGGGACCACCTTAGGAAAGTGCTGCAACTGCTGAAGGAGAATGGATTGGTGGTCAACAAAAAGAAGTGTTCTTTTGGCCAAGAAAAGCTGGAATATTTGGGGCATATCATCTCAGGGCAGGGCGTGTCTGCAGACCCAAAAAAAATTCAAGATATGCTTGATTGGCATTTACCTAAAGATGTTAAAGGGCTGAGGGGATTCCTTGGTTTAACAGGTTATTATAGAAAGTTTGTGCAGGGTTATGGAAGAATAGCTTGGCCATTAACTCAGCAACTTAAGAAAGATCAGTTTCAATGGAATGAAGAAGCACAGGCTGCCTTTGAACAATTGAAGCAAGCCATGGTTTCGGTTCCAGTGTTGGCAGTACCGGATTTTGGGAAAGCTTTTGTGGTCGAAACTGATGCCTCGAGCAAGGGAATTGGAGCTGTCTTGATGCAGGAAGGAAAACCGGTTGCATATATGAGCCAAACTCTGTCAGATAGAGCACAGAAGAAATCAGTGTATGAAAGAGAACTCATGGCAGTAGTGCTGGCAGTGCAGAAATGGAGGCACTACTTGCTAGGGAGGCGTTTTGAGATCCACACAGACCAGAAGAGTCTTCGGTTTTTAGCTGACCAAAGATTGATGGGTGAGGAACAACAGAGGTGGGTATCTAAGCTCCTTGGGTTTGATTTTGAAATAAAATATAAACCTGGGAGTGAGAACAAGGCTGCAGATGCTCTCTCAAGAAAACTGCAGTTTGCAGCTATCTCCACTGTGCAGTTTTTTGAGTGGGATGATTTAGAGGAAGAGATTGCTCAAGATGGGAAGTTAAGGAAGGTGGTGCAGGAATTAATGACTGATGGCAGCACATAAAAGGGGTATACGCTTAACAAAGGGAGATTGTACTACAAGGGTAGGTTGGTCATCCCTAAGAACTCTCCTAAAATTCCCCTGATTCTGAAAGAATTTCATGACTTAGCTTGGGGAGGCCACTCGGGATATTTTAGAACCTTCAAAAGAGTGTCCGGGCTCTTCTTTTGGGAAGGGATGAGGCAGGAAATTCAGCACTATGTACAAGCTTGTGAAGTCTGCCAGAGAAACAAATATGAAGCTAATCACACTGCGGGTTTATTGCAACCATTACCTATTCCAACCCAGCAATGGTCTGACATCTCTATGGACTTCATTGGAGGCTTGCCTAAATCAGGAGGGATGGATACCATATTTGTGGTGGTGGATAGATTCACCAAATATGCCCATTTCATTGCTATGGCTCATCCTTTCACGGCCAAGGAAGTGGCTGAAGTATTTCTCAAAGAAGTGGTAAAACTTCATGGATTTCCAATCTCCATTGTATCCGACAGAGATAGGATCTTCATCAGCTCTTTTTGGACAGAATTATTCAAGTTAGCTGGAACCAAATTGAGATTGATTCAGCATACCATCCTCGATCGGATGGTCAAAGTGAAGTGGTAAACAGTGCTTGGAAACATATTTGAGGTGCATGACAGAATCCAGCCCAAACAAAGTGGCATAAATGGCTTAGTTGGGCAGAGTTTTGGTATAATACCAACTACCATTCAGCAACAAAAATGACCCCTTTCAAGGCCTTGTATGGTAGAGACCCTCCAATGGTAGTTAGAGGTGATACTCGGGAATACAAAGTGGTAGAAGAGGTGGACAGATTAACTACGTAACGGAATGAGTTCTTGGAAGAACTTAAAAAACAGCTAGTGCAGGCCCAAAATCGCATGAAACAGCAAGCCGATAAACACAGAAGGGATGTTGAATATCAAGTAGGGGATAAGGTCTATTTGAAAATTCAGCCCTACAAACTACGGAACCTGGCAAAGAGACTGAACCAGAAACTGAGCCCAAGGTTTTATGGCCCATATGAGGTCACTGAGAGGATAGGAGCAGTGGCATACAAGCTGCTCTTACCAGAAGACAGCAGGGTGCACCCAGTTTTTCATTCTTCACTGCTGAAGAAGACAAGAGCATCGGATGCAGGTGGCACAGCCACTCCCACCTTGTGTCTCCGAAGATTGGGAGTTGCAGGTACAACCAGAAAAGATCTTAGCTGTGAGAGGATCCCCTTCTACTGGGCAAGAGATCCTTGTACAATGGCAAGGGCTCCCAAGCTGTGAAAATTCCTGGGAAACTATAGCTGATGTGCAGGAGCAGTTTCCTAATTTTCACCTTGAGGACAAGGTGAATTTTGAAGGGGAGGGTATTGATGCGGACATTAGGCCCACACAGAATAAGGTGTATGAGAGGGGGAAATGGAGGTCTACCAAGTGGCTAAAAGGGGCTTGAAGCACTAAATCATTTCTAAGAGAGAAGTATTGTAACTAACTACTGCCAGCTAGGCAGTAGTCATGCGTAAGGTAAGGCTATATAGGAGGGTGGATGGAGATCATGAAGCAGGCTGGAATTGGAATTGGAAGAACCCTTGGGAGAGAACTAAGCCTCTCGAAAGCTTAGTTTCCAATTGTGGCCATTCTTTTTCTTTCTGTTCTGTAAGTTCCCAAACTTTCCACACTGTTCTTTATTTGTTCTGAGCCATCTCACTATAGTTCTGCTTGATACTCATCATAGACATTAGAAAGGCTTTTGATACTCTTGATTGGGAATTCCTTTTGAGAGTTTTGAAATCCTTTGGTTTTGAAGAGAAGTTTTGTAACTGGATTTCGGTCATTCTAAAATTAGCTAAGCTGTCCATTTCAATTAATGGAAAGGCATCTGGATTCTTTTCTTGCAAGAGGGGAGTTAGGCAAGGTGACCCCTTGTCTCCATTGCTCTTTTGTTTGGCTGAGGAAGTTCTTAGTAGAAGCATATCCAAGCTTGTGAATGATGGGAACTTGAGCCTCATGACTGGTCCAAGAAATTCTTATGTTCCATCACATTCTTTGTATGCTGATGATGTGGTTATCTTCTGCAGAGGTACACAGAGAAATCTCCTATCCTTATTGAATTTGTTTCACAGATATGGTAATGTCTCAGGACATGTTATTAACCCCAACAAGTCTTCCATTTTTGCTGGTTCTACTAAATCTTTGAGAAGGAGGGACAATTCTTTGAGTTGCTAGGCTTTGCTGTTGGAAAATTGCCTTTCATTTATCTGGGAACTCCTATTTTTAAGGGTAAACCAAGGTTAATTCACCTTCAGCAGTATGCAGATAGAATTAAAATTAAGTTGGCTGCTTGGAAGGCTTGATTATTATCTATTGCTGGAAGAGTTGAGTTAGTAAAATCTGTGATTCATGTAATGATGCTTCATTGCTTCTTAGTTTATACTTGGCCTTCTGCTCTTCTCAAAAAAGTGGAAGCTTGGATAAGGAACTTTATTTGGTCAGGAGATGTGAATCAAAAGAAGATAGTTACTATGGCTTGGCATAGGGTGTGTGCTCCAAAATTGGAAGGAGGTCAAAGCATGTCAACGAGGGCTGCTTTAAAACGTGTTGGGAACTTATGCATTATGATCTGCAATGGGCCACTTTATTGAGAGCAAGAGTTTTCGAAATGATTTTCCAATCTCTTATCATATTAGCTCTTCTATTTGGGCTGGTTTGAAGCTTATGTTACCTCTCATCAAGGACAATTCCATTTGGCAGCTTGGAAATGAAGAAAGAATAAGCTTCTGGAATGACAATCGGCTTTCCAAATCTTTGGTTAGTTTACTGAACATCCCTGTCCAAATGCCTGACCAGTTGAATGCTAAAGTGAACGATTTCATCAAAAAATGGGAAATGGTTTTTTCCTAGGGATCTGTTACTCTTGTACCCTCAGATTGAAGTTGAAACTCAGAAAATAACCATCCCCCTTGTTCAATCCTCAGATCATATGATATGGGAGCATTCAATATCAGGGGAATTAACATTTAAGGATGCCTATCTCTTCTTTAAGCCTATTGGATAGTCGATTCCTTGGGCTAAATTAATCTAGAGCTCAATGATTCCTCCCTCAAAGTCACTTCTGGTTTGGAGACTTATTCAAAACAAGCTTCTCACAGATGATAATCTTTGGCATAGGGGCTGCATCAATGTGTCTATGTGCAGCTTGTGTGAAAGAGCAGCCGAATCATGTCACCATATTTTCATTGACTGTGCCTTTGCTCAGGATTTATGGTGTTGGTTAGGCTCTATTCTGAACCATAATCTTGATTTAACTTCCATATTGTCAATTTTATTTATTTGTGGTAACAGAAGGTCTTCCCAAGCTAGAGATGTAATTTTGGCAGCTATTTTAAATGTTATCAATTGTATTTGGTTCTACCGAAATAATATCAGATTTGATAATAGGAGAATCCATATCCAAGGAGCAAAAAACAGGATTCTTGCTAGTGTGGCCTTAACTGGAAACTTGTCTTCAGGATGCATCTCATCTTCTATGCAGGATTTTGTTATTCTGAAAGCTTTCAATATTGTGGCCAAGCCGTGTATGGCTCCAGTTATAAAAGAAGTTCTTTGGATTGCCCCTCCTTGCAATTGGGTGAAATGTAACACGGATGGAGCTGCTGAAGGAGCCCCTGGATATGCTTCTTGGGGTGGTATTTTCAGAGACAAGAGTGGAGCAGCTCTTGGTTGCTTTGGAATTAATCTTGGCATTACTTTTGCCATGCATGCTGAATTAATTGTGTGACACCCAACTACCCCGCATGCTATAAAGCAATTAATATAAAAAAACAATTAAAACAAAACATGCATTTCCTAGAATCAATTGAAAACTTTGTCCATGGGTAGAAAGGTCCCACATTGTAACACTTAACGTCGAACGAACATAGTTTTAAAACAATAAAAATAAACAACGTATAGCATAAACATAGCCCAACCCCGATGTCACAATTCAGAGCAGTACAACCATTCCGGAAAATATCCGCAGAATACAACTGAACAAAACTAACTAACAAAGAAAGGCCCTAACTATGAGTGGTGGCTCCTCAGAGTCACTCCTCTCCGGGCTGCTCGTCATCCTCTGCAAGATGCCAATCAGGCCAAACAAACAAACAGAAAGACGGGAGTAAGAATCATGTAAACATATACGACATGGTGATAAAAAGCAAGGTAAAACATATAGCATAGCATCATCACAACATACATCAACACACACACACACACACACACACACACACAAATATATATATATATATATATATATATATATATATATATATATATATATATATCCAATCAACATCATATGAACCAAGTATGCTATGCAGTGCAATGCAACACTACTCCGCTACTCCAACATGCATGTGGATCCACACTAACTCAGGATGAACGACTTCCGAGTTAAATATCCACATTGAGAATCTACTCAATGTCGGAGAATCTAATCCTTGGATAGCCAACACATCAAACCAACGAATGCCTCGTCACAGGGGCGCACGGTTACCAAACCTTGGGTAACCTACCGTGGATGGCCAGATCGCCGTAATCTAGGACGACCTCCCCTATGTTGAACATCCGCCAACAACAACATCCCCAATGATGCATGCAACATACAACAAACAACGGACAACCGCCACCTCCTTTGCTTCGACGGAATCACCCGAAGACTTCAGCGGAATCGACCGCAGCGGAATCTACCGCAACACTTAAACCTTTAGCGGAATCCACTGCAGCACCTTAGACCCGACCGGGTCAAGGTCCCCTTGAAGCAAACTCCCAGCCACCAAGTTACAACATCAACAACACCTTAGACCCAAACAGCAGGGTCAAGGTTCCCTTGGCCAAAAGCACCAAGGTACAACTCATCAACGTGCGGTAACCCAACGGTTACCGACTTAACCATCTTAATTAGTCTTTAATTAAGTGATCTAACCTTCATCATTGATTAACTATGTCATCATCATCGTTTGGGGAGATTGGGGTTAAAAACCCCTGTGTAAGTCCTTAATCTCAGATTCTGTCCAGAGGGGTGAGCACGGTCGTGCTTGACCCTAGCACGGGCGTGCTGCCACTTAAGTGGAGCACGGTCGTGCTTCCTTTTGAGCACGGTCGTGCTTCCTTTTGAGCACGATCGTGCTCAGCTGCACGGGCGTGCTCCTCTGCTGCACGACCGTGCTGAATGCGCGACCATTTTCCAGAATTTAATCTGGGAGCACGGGCATGCCCCCTGTTCAGCACGGTCGTGCTCAATGCACGACAGTACTGTTCTGGGCAGAGTTCAACATCAATTTTTAACCAATTAAATTAGGGATTAAGCCCATTAATCCTAGGCCAGTTACAACATATTTTTAGGACTAAACATCATCATCAGGAATCAACCAACATTCAACATTATCATCACAGTCATGGCATCAACCATTCAACCAACACAATCAACAACATCAACGATGCATATATCATGCCAATAATCATCATCAACGCAACATCATGTTCATATCAAAACAACCAACAAGAACATCAAGAACCATAATATGAACATAAGGCATATAAACAACATATTAACAACCAGATCATGTTATCATCAATCAAACCAACATATTAATGATGTATTCATACATAGCAAACCAGGTTATGGGAACCCCTTTACCTTACACTACCCCCAATGCCTATGATATACACTACCCTTCTCCCCATACCTGGATTGAAGGTCGCTCCAATGTAAGCTCCCAACAGCTAACCGCCCTCGGTTCCCAAAGCGGCTCAACACAAACTTAACCTTAGCCAAACCAAACACAAACCCATTAGTTTCCTATTCAAAAATTATGAAAGGCAACCACAAGGGAAGGGAACCTTACCTCTAAACTTGAAACAGATCAAACAAACTTCCTAACCGGCTTCCAAAACTCCACTATAGCAATGGATGAAGAGGAAATAGGGAAGGAGGCACACTAGGTCGCAACAGTGACTGTTGTAACCAACAAAATATGGTTTCACGTTAACCCTCGGGTTCCGTGCCAAACTTATATAGGCTGGGCCTGAGCACGGTCATGCTCTTCAGCAAGCACGATCGTGCTGGACTTAGAGTCGGCGAGATGCGGTCCACATGCCAATAATCATCATCAATGCAACATCATGTTCATATCAAAACAACCAACAAGAACATCAAGAACATAATATGAACATAAGGCATATAAACAACATATTAACAACCATATCATGTTATCATCAATCAGACCAACATATTAATCATGTATTCATACATAGCAAATCGGGGTTATGGGAACTCCTTTACCTTACATTATCCCCAATGCCTATGATATACACTACCCTTCTCCTCATACCTGGATTGAAGATCGCTCCAACGCAAGCTCCCAACAGCTAACTGCCCTAGGTTCCCAAAGTGGCTCAACACAAACTCAACCTTAGCCAAAACAAACACAAACACATTAGTTTCCTATTCAAAAATTATGAAAGGAAACCACAAGGGAAGGGAACCTTACCTCTAAACTTGAAACAGATTAAACAAACTTCCCAACCGACTTCCAAAACTCCACTATAGCAATGGATAAAGAGGAAATAGGGAAGGAGGCACACTAGGTCGCAATAGTGGCTGCTATAACCAACAAAATAGGGTTTCGCGTTAACCCTCGGGTTTTGTGCCAAACTTATATAGGCTGGGCCTGAGCACGGTCCTGCTCTTCAGCAAGTACGGTCGTGCTGGACTTAGCGTCAGCGAGATGTGGTCCGCACATTGAGCACGGGCGTGCTCACCATTGAGCACGTGCGTGATCACCGTTGAGCACGGGCGTACTCAAATTAAAAACTGAAACACGCTTCAGCCTTTAAGCATGGTCGTGCTGGCTAATGAGCATGGACGTGCTCATGCACCAGAAATGGACTTTTGAACCAAAAATCCCACTAAGCCCTTAACCAACCAAACAACTTATAAAAAGCACTTAACGAAAAAGCAGGGTGTTACAAATTGTAGTAATGACAGCAATTGAAATTTCTCATATGAAGGGTTGGCACAATTTATGGTTGGAGTGTGACTCTCAACTTGTAATCCTAGCTTTCAAGTATCCTAAGCTAGTTCCTTGGCAATTAAGAAGTAGATGGAATAATTGCATTCATCTGACTAGTATTATGTGTTTTTTCTCATCTCATATTTTTCGTGAAGGCAATTCCTGTGCAGATAAGATTGCCACCCTTAGTTTTAATTTTAGGGACTCTCATTGGTGGGATACAATTCCTAGTTTTATTAGTGATGGTTTTTTACGTAATAGGGTTGGCCTTCCCGATTATAGATTCAAATAATTGTTGCCCAAGGGTTCTGGTTCATGCCTGTCCTTGGTTTTTGTATTCTTTTCTTTTATTAATAAATTTTTGGTGTGCTGTAGATGATTGGTGGCTTCTGGGGAGTCAACATAGTTGGGATGTCAGGTGCTACAGTGATGCTTCTGCATACCAACTCTTGCTTGAAAAAAAAGGTACGTGTGGCATAAGTTATGTAGTGGGTACGTTGGAAAAAGAAGTGATTTTTTAACAAGAAAATGGGACAACAATTTAGATGCTTAACGCGGTTCAAATACGTGGTTAATTACATTCAGTGGATGGTTAATGGATATAACAAGGCGTCACAACTCAAAAACCAACCACTGAACGTAATTAACCACTGTTTAATTTGAACATCATTAATCATGATTCTCTAGTGTTTAAATATACATCACCCCTTGTATATTTGAACACCTGAAAATCGGGGTAAATAACGTTCAAAATCGTTGTTAATTACATTCAGTGGATGGTTAATGAGTTACGACACCTTGTTATATCCATTAACCATCCACTGAACGTAATTAATCACGTATTTGAATTGTGTTAACCATACAAATTGTTGTAAAAATCGTTGTCCCATTTTTGTGTTCAAATAACCCAACTACGATGGAAATGACTCCTTTATAGTGAGTAGTAAGAATGTATCTATTCTTAGATTATTTTGTGAGTTGTAATCTAGCTATATACACTTTATCAAATCAATGATATATATATATATATATATATATATATATATATATATATATATATATATATATTGTTGAGATATGCCTCAAAATCAACAATATGAAGTTATAGTTGCAGAGGCATAATCGATTGTGGTGATGGTATAATTGATTATGGAACAACTGTTTGCAATCAATAGAGGAAGTTAGTTAGTTAGTTGATAACAACACTAACTTGGACAACTAACTTGAGGACTCACAAGGATTGGTAACCCGAAAGGACCAAGACTCAAATGGATCTGCAGGAGACTGGGCCATTCTACACTAATCAAGCGCTGAAGATCCAAGGAGGAGTTGTTAGAATCGGGTGGATCATCATCAAAGAACATCAGTTAGAATAGGCGTACAGGGGTGTTGTACACGGGTGTCCTAACATATGCAGCTTGACCGCGAGCATGGGTGTTGTACACGAGTGTACGCATGTGTGTTTTGTACACAGGTGTATTAACATATGTAGCTTGTTGGTCGCATACATGCAGGTAATACACGGGTGTACCTGTAATTGCTATGTGATATCTGTTTCAGTTAGTTGCATCAGTTTGTAATTTGTAACTGCTCTTCAACTAAGTCTGTAACTAGTTCTGATAGGACATATAAAGTCTTAGCTATTGTATAGGAGAATGTACAAGGGCTTAGTGTGCAATACACAAGACACAATGTAGTGTGTGGAAAAAGAAGAGAGGGATTATGAGTGTGAGGCATTACTATCTTGAGAGAAAATCATGAGTGATTTGTGAGAGATGGGAAAAGGTGTATAGAATTAGAAACGTCAATCTTGGGGAAGTTCTTGGGAGGTACCATGTGGAAGACATGGGAGGCAAGACTAAGAGGCAAGATTGTGGGAGGTTTCTATTGTAAAACACTCTTATCTCTATGATCAAGATAGTGAAGGGGAGAAGAAGACTTTGTGGCACTCTCTCCCGTGGACGTAGGCTACAATGGCCGAACCACTAAAATCTCGTTGTTCATCTTCTTTTACTGTTTTTCTTCTATTATTATTTTGTGCTATGTTCTGGTTGATTTGCATGTATTCTCGGTAATGTTATTGTGCTTGAAATTTCTGTGTTCTTGGAGGCTTCGTGGCTCGAACGATAAGCAAAGAGACCCCCCCTAACAAGTGGTATCAGAGCTACTTTCAATACTTGGAATGGTAAAATACAAGAATCACAAGTGGTTGTTTGTGGGAATGCACGAAGCAAGGACTGTCAGAGCAAAATGGCTAAGAATAGAGAATGTGTAATCGACTATGGTTCGATTCTCGAGCAAATCAAGAATGGAGCAAGGAATTCGGATCTGTCTCTATGGCAAGAGATGGAATACACGAAGGTGCTTTCTATTAGTTGATGTAAAACCTGTGTTGCATCAGATATGTGCTGAGATGCACAAGGATGTGGCCAGATGCTGTACACAGGTGCTGTACATAGGTGCATCAGAGATGTGTTGACATGCACAAGGATGTTGCTAGACGATGTACACAGGTGTTGTACATGGATGCATCATGTAAAACAGAATACAAACCAGAAATAAGGGCCCATGCAAGATTCCGTGAGGGAGAACCCAAAAGCTTTTTCTGAACAAAGGTGTGTTAAGTTTCTAAAATTTCTATTCCTATTCTTGTGATTTTAGTTTCTTTATAGAGGGTGTACTTATTTTCTTTGGATCTCTCACGGTTCTGCTGCTACGGTTTGGTTCTTGTTGTAACAGGAACACGAAGGAGGAAAGAAAAGGAAGAACACGTGAACAAGGAACAAGAAACACGACGTCTGTTTTCAGAAGTCCTGTGTGGAGAAGAGACTCGAAGCAGGAAGAAGGAATGATAAAGTAGAAACAGAGCAGGTGAAGAGGATCTGCTGGTTCAATGTTCTTTAATCCACGACAGTGTGTAAAGTGGCAATGCCATGGTAGGAGGCACGTTTTTCGATGTTGTGGGTGATCTGGTTAGAGGTTTCGTGGTGTCTTTTCTTTCTTGAAAAAGAAAACACAAAGGAGAATACGAGAGTTTCTGTCTTGAAATGAAGATCCAAGGTGGAGAATGTTATATTCATGGATCATCATTGGAGCTGAAGCTAACTCGGTATTTAAGTTAGTTATACAGTTATGAGGTCTTGTGATATCTAGTATGTTAAAATTGGTTAAGTTGTTGTAACTGATTTTGTTTGATATAGAAGTAAAGACTTATTTGTGTTGTATGATCTCAATAAAAAGCCATAGAGTTGAGTGGTGAGAGGAAGAAGAATTAAGTTAGTTATACAACGGTAAGGTCTTGTGAAATCTAGTTTGTTAAAATTGGTTAAGTTGTTGTGACTAATTTTGTTAGAAATAGAAGTCAAGACTTATCTGTGTTGTATGATCTCAATAAAAAGCCATAGAGTTGAGTGGTTAAAGGAAGAAGAATTCATTCTATACTCTGTAAAATCCGGTTTGACTCTTGAGAGCTTGAAGACAGAAGATCGATGGAACTTCGTGTGGAAGGAGATCGAATTGTTGAGAAGAAAAGAAAGGGAAGCTAGAAGAAGGAAATTGAAGCATGTGTTAGAAGGTGTATTCAATTTCATTTTTCCGATTAGATTCATTGTTATTGTTTTTTCTTTGTTATTGTTCTTTCTTGGATGGGTTGCTGTGTGAGTTTCTTGTTGTAATAGGAACAAGAAAGTCATTTTTCTGGGAAGCACGAGCATGCCATGGAAGAAGAAGGGAAGAACAAAGATCGAAAGAGAAGGAATGAATGGGACCCCAAGAACCAGAATGTGTGAGAACATTCAAGCAAGGGCTGTCATGGTGGAACCATCATGGTGCACGCTGTTGTGGCGGGTTTGAATGGAGAGGCACGCACGGCGTAGCTAGGACTCACAGCGGTGAAGAAGGACCTGCTGGTTTGGTGGCTTTAGATCCAGAACAATGCAGAACAGCGGAGTCGTGGTTGAAGGCACTATTCTCGATATGGCTGGGTTATGGATCTGAATAGTGGTGGGTCTCATGGTGCTGTGAGTGGAAGCTTGTTTGAGGTTAGCGGTGGTTGTTCTTTTTCTTTGAAGAAAAAAAATTTGTGTCTGGAAGGAACTTTAAGTTCCTTTAATGAGTTTGAAATCTGGTTCGTTCCTAGTGGAAGGAGGAAGACGAAGGTTGCTGGTTTTAAAAGGGAAGAATTTCAAACTGTGGATGCCAGAGGACACACGGTTTAAGGCAGTAGTAATGACCACCAGGCTAGCACAGTGAATGTGACATTTGGTCGCATTGGAAAATACTTGAAGGTTCATAAATTCTTGGAAGGCAGAATAGCAAAGGAACTCAGTTTGAAGCTTGACAGAGAAATAACTTATTTTTGAGGTAGAGCATCCGGAACAACATGGAAGCAAGTTTGGCTTATGTTGAGAGTGCGGAAAGTAGGTTCGTGGTGGATCCTGGAATGGCACATTGGGAAGCTCAGTGACTCAAAAAAAATGTTTATTCTCTGGAGCATAGTTGGAGAGCAACACATTGGTGATTGGTTTGAACTCATATTCACTGATTTAGAGTCAATTTGGAGATTGTTGAGATATGCCTCAAAATCAACAATATGAAGTTATAGTTGCAGAGGCACAATCGATTTTGGTGATGGTCTAATTGATTATGGAACAATCGTTTGCAATCAATAGAGGAAGTTAGTTAGTTAGTTGATGACAACACTAACTTGGATAACTAACTTGAGGACTCACAAGGATTGGTAACTTTGAAAGGACCAATACTCAAATGGATCTGCAGGAGACTGAGCCATTCTACACTGATCAAGTACTGAAGATCCAAGGAGGATATTTGTTAGAATCAGGTGGATCATCATCAAAGAGCATCAGTTAGAATAGACGTACATGGGTGTTGTACACGGGTGTACTAACAGACGCAGCTTGACCGCGAGCATGGGTGTAGTACACAGGTGTACGTATGTGTGTTTTGTACACAGGTGTATTAACAGATGTAGCTTGTTGGTCGCGTACATGCAGGTAATAAGCGGGTGTACCTGTAATAGCTATGTGATATTTGTTTCAGTTAGTTCGTTTCTGTTAGTTGCATCGGTTTGTTATTTGTAACTACTCTGCAACTAAGTCTATAACTTGTTCTGATAGGATATATAAAGTCTTAGCGTATATGAGAATGCACAAGGGCTTAGTGTGGAATACACAAGACACAATGTAGTGTGTGGAAAAAGAAGATAGGGATTATGAGTGTGAGACAATACTATCTTGAGAGAAAACCATGAGTGATTTGTGAGATATGGGAAAAGGTGTATAGAATTAGAAACGTCAATCTTGGGGTAGTTCTTGGGAGGTACCATGTGGAAGACATGAGAGGCAAGACTAAGAGGCAAGATTGTGGGAGGTTTCTATTGTAAAGCACTTGTATCTCTATGATCAAGATAGTGAAGGGGAGAAGAAGACTTTGTGGCGCTCTCTCCAATGGACGTAGGCTACAATGACCGAACCACTAGTATCTCGGTGTTCATCTTCTTTTACTATTTTTCTTCTATTATTATTTTGTGCTATGTTCTGGTTGATTTGCATGTATTCTCGATAATGTTCTTGTGCTTGAAATTTCTGTGTTCTTGGAGGCTTCGTGGCCCGAACGATAAGCAAAGAGACCCCTTCCTTAACATATATATATATATATATATATATATATATATATATATACATATATATATGTATGTATGTATGTATATATATATATATATATATGTATGTATATATATATATATACATAAATATATATATATATATATATATATATACATAAATATATATATATATATATATATATATGTATGTATGTATGTATATATATATATATATATGTATATATATATGTATATATATGTATATATACATATATATCGTTGGTTATTTATTTTATAGACAAATTCATTTAACAGAATCTTCTTCTCTCTTAGGCTAATTGGAAAAAGGAAAAAAGTAAAATTTATCTGTAGAGGATATAAAAGTGTTGGTTGTGTTGAATGCTAGTAGTGAATTCTGGTATTGGTTAAGAAGTGATGTAGTTGAAGTTTTTTGGTAAGACACAAGATAGGAAAAAGAAGACCATATGTTATTGTAGTTGGCTGGCATCTTAAATGGGTGGTGATTTGTAGCGACTTTGACTATTATGAATCATTGCAGATTTCAGCTATAAGGAAAGAAAACGTTCTTAGCTTCAATGAGAACATGGAAAGTATCCAATCTACAACCTTCTCTCTAGCTATTTTTCTACTCTCAAATTCAAGTTTCATAAAGGATCTTGGAGAATTTGTGTGGTTGGTTATCATGTTATTGGTGAATTATAGTGTGGTCACTACAAGAATTACTTGCGTTATCGATGGACCATTACCGACGGTCTTGAGCCCGTCGGTAAAATTAACACTACCGTCCGCTTATGCCGCAGTAACCGTGGGAGTGATGAAGCATCAAAGTTACTCACGACATCAACCATCGATAAGGGTAGTGAGAAGTTACCGATGGCCTATTACCGTCGGTAATGTTGAAATATTTTGGAGTACTTTTCTGTAACTACTGATGATTGTTCTGTCGGTATGGTTATTTTCACTTTACCGACGGCCAATGCGTCGGTATCTAGACTTTTGGGTTTTTCGGATCGTCAACGACTCTCAGATGTTACCGACGACATAAACTGTCTCTAAGTGATGTTTTTTTTATTATCGACATCTAATGGACAATTGGATTTTCGAGGTTGCATGTGTTACTGATGGCACAAATCGTCGGTATAATTTTTTTTAATTACGGACAGCCAGGCCGTCAGTAAATTTACCTCTTAAGGAAACTTGATTTTAAAAATGGATGTTTAATTTAATAAATAATTAATAATATTATTAATTTCCTCTCACTACAATTAATTAATTAATATAATAAAGTTCCTAAATGATACTAATGCAGTCTGCTTCTCAAATTAATGTTACATTTAATTTAATAATTAATTAAAGATATTATTTCCATCAAATTTAATTATATTATAAATTTCCTCCAAATGCAATTAATGGATATTATACTTTATTGCCTTTTAAGGCAGTTACTTATGTGTTTGGTATTATTGCTTTATATTTAAAATTAATATCAAATATGAATTCCTTCTCAAAGAGATGTAAAAATTTTTAATGCATTTTTGAGTGCATCGGTCTATGAATTTAATTTAATTTTTGTTCAAAGTACCATTGTTTACAATACTATTAAAATTTAGCTGTTGTATAAATCCAAATGTATTAGTGTGATACATTTTTAAAATTGTGGGACTCATATCCCCCCCCCCCCCTCCCCCTCATATTTTCCTATATGAAGAACATCATTAGGCTTGAAAACCACACACAAAAAACCAGCCTTCAATTTTCACCATGATGAGAAAGAAGCTGAAAGTTACATTCATGTATGAAGCTCCTCAAAAGAGGAATAAATGGCGTGCTTGAAAGTGAAATATGAGGTACTGGAGATGCTTGAATGCTTGATGACCTCAGCATTCTTCGTGGGATTGAAGCATTTACTTTAGTGTATAACAAATCCAATGCTTATCAAGAGTTTTGGCCATGGCCAATTGAGGCCCTAAGTGTGGCTAAAGGAGTCGGAATTTTCTGCAACGGTGTTGGCCAATCTGAGCATGACTGAGTTGTATGAAATGGAAAATCGGATTAACAAGAAGATGCATGAAACCATTTCAAGGATGAAGGCACGATACAATTCTTTGATCATTAAGAACCAACAAGCTCAAGTGGCAAAGACTGATGGAGAAGCTAACGAAGGACAAGAGGGACAAGTGGATATGGTGGCCAAATGGTTGATATGGATAACTTGCTGATGATCAATGGTGGACCTGGAGGGCCTACAATGCTGCCATTTGGAGATACCATATTTTTCAATAACGAGTGATATGATTAGATATCATTTGAATCTTGCAAATCGAGGGTGAAACGAGATTTTTAGGAGGGATTATTTATCTTTTTCTAGAGTCTCGTTCCTTCTTACTTGTACGAATAAAAATATTATAATAATACTTCTCGATCCCTTGACTGGATTTCAGGATCTCTTAATTAGCCGATGTTTGATTTAAGTTACCTGCAATGTTTTAAAATTGGAATCAAGTTATTGAATCGGTGAAGACAATAGCTCAAAGTTCATCGATGATCCAGCCACAATATAATCGATCATGTTCGGATCGATTGTAATTAAATATATATTTTTAATTTTATATATTCAATAATCAATAAGAAAAAATAAACTACAAAAAAATATGAAAAAGCCTAAGAACACACTCTTTGTCACACTCCTTTTCAACACACTCTCTAGTTGGGATTCCTCTCACTATTGTGATGCATTAGCATATAGTCTTTTATAAAAAAAAAGGGTTGGTCGAAGTTGTGGTTATAGTGTGTTCTTTGAAGTGTGTTCTTGTGCAGACAAGTTACCAAATTTTGGCATTTCTAGTCATTGTTTCACTTGGTGGGATTTAACACCAAGTTTTATTCTTGAAGACTTTAATCGTAATAGATTTAGTCTTCCTTTCTTTATATTCAAATGATTTCTTATTCATGGGTTTTGGTTTGGTCCCCCATGGTTTTATATTCTTTTGTTATTTTTTAATAAATTTGGGTGTGCTGCAAATAATTGGTAAATTTTAAGGTGCCAACCTAGTTGGGATCTCTCTTCTTACAGTGATGCTTTTGTATGCCTTATTCATTCAAAAAAAAAAAAATACAACACCCAAAAAAATAAGAAGTAATATCATAAAGGTAAACAAAAAATGATAAATGATGGTAGTAAAGAAAATTAAAACCTTTTAAATTTCAAAACAGATTATTTTAAAATGATATAAAATATTCAACAGAGTTTAACAATTAAAAGTTGGATACAATATTATTTTCTATTCTTTTCAGCAGCGTATGTTGGTGGTAAAGGAGAAAACAAAATGGAGTTTGAGGAGATAAAGAAGACACTTCAGTTGCATCTTTGCTTTAGTTTGTGTCTTCTGACTCCTTTCATGGAGTTTGAGGAGATAAAGAAGACACTTCAGTTGCAGCTTTGCTTTAGTTTGTGTCTTCTGACTCCCTTCAAGATGCCATATATCCCTTGTGTCTGAATTTGAACATAAGGTCACCAGTCACCCTCGCTTCTCATTTCGTGTGGGAATTTAATGGCCCGCTCTCATATATTTTTGTCGTCTGTCATGCCAAAAGAAAGATTCTGTTCTATTCTTGCACCTTATGGTCGTAGGCATTTGGGAGACGAAGGAATTCACATATCTTTGTGTCGTCTGTCATGACATTTAGGATTGGCCCTCATCTAGACATTAGTCATGACACAATTCAAAAAGATATGAGAGTGCTAGCCTCTTCTGGAAAGATCATAACACAGAAGAAAACTTGAGGAGATTTATAAAATTTGAAGTGTGGGATAAGAACACACAAGAGGGTTATTTATAGGAGAAATTGGCTTAGGTTTAGGAGCGTTTGTTGAATAGCTATTAAGGCGGAATGGGTTATAGACAATTTTCTAGCATTGAATGTTGAATATCAAGTTTTCCGTGCAAAGATTATTTTACTTCCATCAGTTTTGTGAACTGTGCCAACGCCCAACGATTATGGACAGAGAGTTGGTCACCTAGAAAGTGTAGTTTTAATTTGAGGAAAAGATAATGTTTTTCCATTAAAGTGCTATGATAGTTACCACTTCCATAGCGTTTGTACAAATAAGCGCAATTAAAACGGTCTATCATGATAGCACTTCCACAGTTATGCGCTCTTAATGGTGTATGGGGTAAAGGACGCTTTTTTTTTTCCTTTCAAAATAGGATATAAAGTAAAGATAGTGTTTTATCGGTGAACAGCTATTAAAGGTTTACAATTTAGTATCGTTCTTATCGAAGAGCGCTATTAAACACTTATGCGCATTTTTTCAAAGCGCATCTTGCCGAAGCAGCTATTAAGTGTGCACTATTATATCACAAATCTAGCGTAGTGAATCTTAAATAAAGTGAACATAAAAATTCAAGTTGAATTTTAAATATGAGAAGAAAACTTTGAGTTAAGAATAGGGAAGGCCCAAGAGAAAACATTGCATGTATAGGGAGGTACCATTGATACACCCCCCTTGGGGATTACTTTGTGAACACGTGCGGAAATAAATTAAAAAGAAATTTGCTGGTTGCTTTCAGAAATTGATTTATTTTAAGACAGAAAATCTAAGTGTAAAAAAAAAATATCTTCGTAACCCTTCGAAAAATTGAGATACACATAACAAAAACATATACACTATACCCGAAAACACACATATACCCATTTTATTTATGAACAAACCTTTCACAGCGTACAATCCTTTTCTTAAAAGTCTTTACTCCTAACCCATCTAAAGATTTTCAAGTCACACGTACTAAACTAGTCAAACATACATTCCAAAATAAATACTTAAGCTAGTCGTTCTACAAGACATTCTCATGGAAAGACCCCGTGATCATCCCTATGATCACACATCTCTTTTCGTAATCCGGACTTAAGTCTCCAAGTGACTTAAGGAACTCTTCTGCAAGATTTGCATTCGTGTACCAAGGTACAACATCAAAGCCAAAAGAACATATATATATGCAAGGGTGAGTTCCAATATATGGATTTTAAAACGATAACCATATCCACCACACACAAAAAAACACATAACATATATATATTCAAAATAAACAATTATTTATCAAAGGGTTTCATACCCGACAATCGTCGTCGTTTTAAAAACAATGACACTTCAATATTCATCATCTAACTTTTGTACCTAATATCCGGAACTTCAACCACCAAATAAATAAGCTGATCAGGCTCTCGTTGCCAAATAAGGCAGGTTTTAATCGTTGCCAAATAATGCATGTTTTAAATTAACCATAGTACTTGTCCAAAATGAGGTACATTGGTTTACTATTTATAGTATATGGTTTCGTTTCATTTGTCCACCAAGGCATAGTGATGCAAACGTCATGAATACTTGCCATCAAGAATTCAAGTCCTATGCATAGGCACGTCTGCCCCAAAAATGCATGTAAAACGTTTTATTCACGTCTTTTTCTTTGTGTTCATTCTTTCCATGTTGAGGCTTAAAGGCTCGTGACCAACCCAATGTTTAAACATTTAAGTTTAATCCAACATTCCAATAAAACAGACTCCAAGTCAAAATGTACAAATCACGAAATCTAGACCGATGCACCAAATTTAGATTCGTAGATTTTGGCGCACAAAAATCAATATAGATTTTTATAGGACATCTAGTCCATAACTTCCCGTTTAGGACACACGGTCCATACCATAGAACACTAGACCCGACGTCTCGACAACTTGGTTCGTCTTTCAATTTAAAAACATTTTCGTTCCGTGAAACACAAATCCAAAACAAAACTCCACAACTTATCCAAGTTGTCGGAAATAATACCATTGTATAAAACTACTTTACAGAAAATCCTTTTACGTTGGAAATTCATTTATCAAATCATCAAATCACATAAAACTCATTTTCTTCTAAAAATCTTTATTTGAAACTTTAGTTCAACGAAAAATATCGTTTTGAGACTTATTCTCTGTTCTAATAACAATTATTACTGTTTTTAAAAATATTTTCCATAAATATTTTCGGAATGGTTCGTCGCTTGACGTTTTCAAACATTCTAAGTCAAAATTGGACTTCTCTAGTAAAATCATTTTTCCCAACACCGTAATGAAATTATTTTTGAAACTTATTTTTTTATAAGATAATTTTCTAATAAAATACTCTTACGTCAATAAATCATTTTAATAATCATATTTTCATTTATTTCTTATTTCTAACCAACCAAATCATTAAATAATAATTTATCCCTATATTCCAACCATTAAAAATTCGTTATTACTTAAAAAGTTTTTTAAGACTTTTATCCTCGTAATTAATTGAGCACTGACCACTGTCAGACTTTTCAATCCATAATCAACATCAATAGCAATTTCATGTCAATAATATAGCCAATAGCACAATTAATGACATGCTATAAAATATAATAACAATTAAATACATATAAATAATTAAAAGCAGATAATTTTAAAAATAGTTATTTCAGACTACGTAAACTAACAAATGCACCCAAATAAATGATACAGACCACAAACAAATTAAATACAGCGATCGGAAAAACCCCTCAGGTACTCCCCTTACCTCCTGAAGATTTTTCCTTCTAAATTTAAGTTCCGTCAAACGTCCATTCTTCGCAAAACACGTACACGATTCACACAACAATTTATCCTTCAACAAACCACAACAACAATTAACAATCAAACAATTTAATATACCTATGTTCCTACATGATGGGTCACGGCCATGAGGTGATTAAATGACTAAAAATTTCTAAAATTCCTAAGCTCTTGGATTAGTGATCCTTAATCACTTAAAACCCTAAATCAATTATTAAAATACAAAGATTGAAATAAAATACTTCAACCTTTCAACACCAAATTTTTGGCCATGACACAAAATATGAGCTAGAGATTTCAAAAAATTACATACTCTTAGATTTATGATCCTAGAGCATCATAGAGTTTAGGAAAATTGTCCTAAGTCAAAAATAAAATCAAAACATCTCAAACCCTCACAAACTCGTTTTCGGCCATTGATGAAAACATGAGCTAAGTTTGATACAACAAATTGGATTCAACACATATTGGTAATAGAAAGATGAAATCAATGATCACTTTCAAAATGGGAAGGAAATTTTTGTTTGATGCATACTCTTGTATCTTAAATATAGAGATGATACTAAGATCATTGAAATTGGTTTCATGCTCATAGGAGTTTTCTATGATTTTCTATGAATTTTCAAATTTCTAGATCTAGGAATTTCAAATGATGATCAAGGCTTCAAATCACAAAAATAAATGAAGAACATGATGATGATTAAGTGAGAAGAGTATGGTATTCCTCTTGAAAATGGAAAATGAGCAAGAAATCAAGTGGTTGCTTCACAAAAATGTCTATGGAAAACTTGGAGTTTTTGAGTAAAATGGAGAAAGCTTCATGGAGAAGATGATGTCAAGGTTAAATAGCAATGAAATGGGCTCATTAGAAGGGTTGGGTCGTGGGATCATGGGGTATAAGGGTTCAAGTCTGAAAATTTTAGGGACAAAGTTGTAATCTTACAAAATGGGAATTTTGTGATATAAAGACAACATAAGGACGAAATGGTAATTTCCCAAAAAACCATCATGACAAACATGTGGTGAGGATTGGTTGGAGGTGTGGCTGATTTGTGTCCACAAATTGTTGGGACAAACTTGGCATTTCAATGAAAGTTCAAGCGTAAAATAGTCCAAGGGCAAAATGGTCTTCACACTATTTTGAAGAAATATATAGATATTTACTAAATGTAAGCATGACATTGGTGAGTCATCCATATGTGACTCATCGCCCTAGGTTGTAAGATATCTCAGCATCCGATGTCGGGTTTTGTCCTTGCACGTCCGTTCTCGACTCCATCGATTACCCGATTTAGATTTTTACGCCCGAATCAAGTATAATAATCTATTTATTTTGAAAATTTTCAAAATAACTTATATCGTTGAAAATGAGATATAGAATCTATTCATTTTGTTCTCGTGTCAAAATTAGGTTTTCTCATCAGTAAAATCTTACCGTCAGTGAAAACGCACATCAGGTTCCGTCTGAATTTTCAACAAAAAATTTAACCATATACTTATAAAAATAAGTATAATATGAATATGGATTTGGTTTTGGTTTTCTCAAAATCATTTTCTAAGTTTTAGATAAAAATATAAACGTTTATTTATATTTATACCGGTCTTAGAAAGCAGAAATATCGGGGTGTTACATTACTACCCCACTAAAAAAAATTTCGTCCTCGAAATTTCGTGACTCATAACTAGACAGGATTTCTTAATCCCAAGGTTTTACTTTCACAAAAAAGTGTATAGAAGAACTTTGTCAATCTAAAAAGAATACATGAATGTTCAGTATATAAAAAGATTCTTTAATAGGTTCGTGAGTGTAGAAATGCATAGCTAATACATATTTACAACCATGCCTCTAATAAAGTTCCTTCTTTCACGAGAACTCCCAGAGAATTAGGAACTCACAAAACAAATAGTTCTTAACCTTAAGAGGATTTATTCTTTGAACAAGAGATTTATAAAATGACCATTTAAATTAACAACAGTCCAATAAAATTCAGACTGAATCACTATCACCAAAAGTAAAAGTGACTAGACTAAGTCTCATCTAGAAACTTCTTTTATCAAGAAAGCGTCTATCCCGAACAATAATAGGACAGTTCACGAAAATTTCCATAATAATTGATACAACAATTGAAGTTTGAAAACAATTCACAATCGTCAGAAAAGAAATGATCTGACTCTAAAATCTATACCGATTACCTCAATCAAAAGAAAAAGGACTAGAATAAATTTCCTTCAAGAAACTTTTATTCTCAAAAAGTCTTAGATATTATGTATCAACTGAAAAGACTAACAACATAAAAGACTTTGAAGAGTCAAATACTCAAGGATACCTACATATGATTCTACTTAGATCATATTACAAACTTAACATGTACTAGTCATTAAAACACGCATCTTACATATAATATTCCTACGCATACCTACATCTTTGGTTCATGATTCGATTGCTAAAAATTCTGAAGAGCTCTGTAACTATCTACCATAAGACCTTTAGGTTGTGAAGTTTTTAACACTACTCCTGATGTAGATTCTTCCCTTTGTCATTGGTTCTTGTGTTGTTGACAACTGGTCTACACCACTCGACTACAATTGAAACATTTAACTCCTTTTACTGGACAAGTTTTAGTCATATGTTTTGGGTCTCCACAATTGTAACATCTTCTGACTTGCCCTTGGCTTTGATTCTTTTGGCCTCCACTTCCTGATGCAAAGACATTAGAATGATAACGTTGCTGATTCTGATCATTTCCCGGGGGTCGGAAATATGGTTTCCTATGGTTTTGCTTCCCCTTCTTATTCAACTTGTGGAATTGGAATCGAAATGGTCCGACGGTAGCACCCGAATAGTCTTTACCCTTCCCTTTCTGCTCCACTTTCTGGCACTCTCCCACTAAAGCTTGAAAGTTGCGAATTTCCAGTGGTAGCACAGACTCTTTGATTCTGTATCGTAGGCCTCAATTGAATCTCTTACATTCCCAACCTTCATCAGATTGAGTTTATAAGAAACAGAAATACTTGACTAGAAATTCAAACTTTGTGGTATATTCATCCACAGATAGTTCGTTCTATTGTAACCGTAAGAACTCATGTCCCTTCTCAACTCTGGCGCTCTGAGGAAAAAAATTATCAAGGAAAATAGTGCAGAAAAGACTCCAAGTATATTCCTGGTTAATCGCTTTCAGTATGTATCAAAATCCACCCACCAGTATCCTGCATCTCCGAAAAGCAGAGAAAGAGCATACGGAACATTTGATTCTTCAGGAATGAATTTTTTGTTTGATGCATACTCTTGTATCTTAAATATAGAGATGATACTAAGATCATAGAAATTGGTTTCATGCTCATAGGAGTTTTCTATGATTTTTTATGAATTTTCAAATTTCTCGATTTAGGAATTTCAAATGATGATCAAGGCTTCAAATCACAAAAATAAATGAAGAACATGATGATGATTAAGTGACAAGAGTATGGTATACCTCTTGAAAATTGAAAATGAGCAAGAAATCATGTGGTTGCTTCACAAAAATGGCTATGGAAAACTTGGAGTTTTTGAGAAAAATGGAGAAAGCTTCATGGAGAAGATGATGTCAAGATTAAATAGCAATGAAATGGGCTCATTTGAAGGGTTGGGTCGTTGGATCATAGGGTATAAGGGTCCAAGTCTTAAAATTTTAGGGACAAAGTTGTAATCTTACAAAATGGCAATTTTGTGATATAAAGACAACATAAGGACAAAATGGTAATTTCCCAAAAAACCATCATGACAAACATGTGGTGAGGATTGGTTGGAGGTGTGACTGATTTGTGTCCACAAATTGTTAGGATAAACTTGGCAATTCAATGAAAGTTCAAGGGTAAAATAGTCCAAGGTCAAAATGGTCTTCACACTATTTTGAAGAAATATCTAGATATTTACTAAATGTAATCATGACATTGGTGAGTCATCCATATGTGACTCATCACCCTAGGTGGCAAGATATCTCAGCATCCGATGTCGGGTTTTGTCTCTGCACGTCCGTTCTCGACTCTGACGATTACCCGATTTAGGTTTTTACGACCGTATCAAGTATAATAATCTATTTATTTTGAAAATTTTCAAAATAACCTATATCGTTGAAAATGAGATATAAAATCTATTCATTCGTTCTCGGGTCAAAATTAGGTTTTCTGATCAGTAAAATCTTACTGTCAGTGAAAACGCAGACCGGGTTCCGTCTGAATTTTCAACCAAAAATTTAACCGTATACTTATAAAAATAAGTATAATATGAATATGACTTTGGTTTTCTCAAAAAACATTTTCTAAGTTTCATACAAAAATATTAACGTTTATTTATATTTATACCGATCTTAAAAAACAAAAAAATGGGGTGTTACAACCATCGATAAGGAGAGAGAATTCTTAGAATAGTGAAAGAATAATACTAAATAGTACGAACTAAACATAGTAGGTCATTGTAATTTTCATTTTTTCATTTTGTTTTATTATATAAAAACTGACAGAGTAATTTGAATTCATCAAAATTGACGAAACCCAAATCATGTGATATAGCACTTCTTGTAACACCCCGTTTTTTTTTTTGTTAAGCCCTTAAGTATGTTTAAGTGTTGCATGTTGTTAAGTTTTACCTTAGGAATGCTTAGAGGGGCTAAGTGGGACTTTCAAAGTGGAAAATCCCTTTCTGGCACATGAGCACGGCCGTGCTCATGTCCAGCACGCCCGTGCTTGATCAGCGTGCTCAGTGGCTGCTTAAGCCATGAGCATGGCCGTGCTCAAGGGGAGCACGGCAGTGTCGGAAACGCGTGCTTATGACGTTAAAGTTTCCAGCCCATGCTTAAACGAGCACAACCCCGTGATCACATTAAGCACGCCCATGCTTAGGTGAAGCATGACCGTGCTTGGGGTTAGAAGTTTATAAATAAGAGAGTTTCATTAGGGTTGCGGTGCAAACCCTCATTGTGACACTTTTCGCAACCCTACTGTGGCTGCAACCCCTCTTTCACCTATTTCTGAACCCTTCAAAGGTCTTGGTGTTCTTGAGTCCGTTTAGGAGATAAGTCACGCATGCTAGTGCTATTAAGGTAACGTGATCAACCCTCTATTAATCTTTTTTCCTATTTCTTCGATTTGGGATTAATTTGTTATCCTTTTATGTTGGCCAAGGATTGAGGAACTCATCGAGCCGCTCGAGGGAACGAGGATAGTTGCTTGCGTTGTCATGGTAGGAATCTTCATACCGGGTATGGGGAGAAGGGATAGTATGAACATGTAGGCATTGGGGGTAGCGTAAGATGAAGGGTTAAACTATGACCCTAGTGCTTGCTAATTGCTATATGTTTGTCAATGTTATTTATGATTGACATGTATAATTGTGAATGATGATTATATGTGATAAGTGAATGCTTAGTTTGATGATGATGATGTTCATACCATGTTTGGTTGTGTTAACAATGATTTTGTTATACCATGAGTTATGATTGTTGATATGGCTAATGATGAGATTAATGTTAATAAGACATTAAAAGACGTTAATAATGAGGTTTATACCATGAGTTATGATGGTGTAGTTTAAGCCAATAGGTTTGATCTTCGAATGCCCTAGGAAGCTTAGCAAGGGTTCTAACCCTTTTTACCAAGAAAGTACGACCATACTCTAGTAAGCACGGACGTGCTTAAAAAGAAGCACGCTCGTGCTTCCCTTTCAATTTTGAATTGGTTGTGCTGCTTAAGCTCGGTCGTGCTCAATAGACAGCACAACCGTGCTTGACTTAAAAGTCAGTACGCCTGTGCTGGGGGAAGCACGATCGTGCTTCCCTGTTCAAAACAGACATGATTAAATAATAAGACACCAATCGAAGTAAAAGCAAGATAGATAACCCAATGAAGACTTAACAAAGATGATTAAATACGAACGTTAAAGATGGTTAAGTCGATAATGATGTTTACCGCATGTTGTTGTACCTTGGTGCTTATTAACCAAAGGGTCCTTGATGCTTAATGGTCAAGGTGTTGTCAATGTTGAACCTTGGTGCCTAGTGGCCAAGGGGGACCTCGAGGCCAATTGGTCGAGGTGTTGATGGTGATAAAACTTTGGTAGCCTAGTTGCCAAAGAAGAGGTGGTGATTGTTGTTTGTGTGTTATTGTTCCTCTCGCATTCATGCATTGGAGATGTTAGTGGGGACAGGGGAGGTCGTTCGAGAGTAAGGCGATCTGGCCGTCCGTGAGACAACCAGATGTCCCATTTAAGAAAACCTAAATTAATTAAAACTTAATCGCAATATTGACGTTAAGCATTTTTATTGAAAACAACATAAATATAAAAACTGAAATATAAACTGTACCGGCCGAAGATATAAGGCCGAGGACTGTCAATACGACCGAGCTCATTCTCGTAGGTGGGCATTTACCCGAACTCCCATAAAGCCGAAGACCCGTTAATACACTCAACACCCGAGGACAACTACTCGGCCCTATTCCACACCAGACCGCGAACGAAGATACCTCGGCCCTGAGATATCCAGTCACAACTAACTGGTCCGAATATCTCGCTGAGCCTGATATCTCTCCGCGTAATCAGGAGCCTGATATCTCTCCGCATAATCAGGAGCCTGATACCTCTCTGCATAATCAGAGCCTGATCCTAATATCTCTCCGTATAACTCGGAACCTGATTTTAAACATCTCTATAAATAGGGGTCCAACCCCTTCCTTGAGAACTACCTTTGCTTTGATTCCCATCTGGATACGTAGGAGCAGAATCTCAATTTTGTCAAGCACATTCCAAAATACTCCCTCTAAACTCTTTCCAGCCGAGTATCTCTCATCTGAGATATTTTGGACGGAACATTTGGCGCCGTCTGTGGGAAACGAAGCAAAACTTTCCCATACCACAAATCATGGTGAGAACAAGGAGCGGAAACTGCAGGAGAGAGGAGCCAGAAAATGCTAACAACGGAGATAATGGGGAACGGTCCATAAACCCGGCTATGACGACCGACAACCCCCTTATCCAGGAACTTCTTGCACAGATTGCCATGCTGAGAAAGGAGAATGAGGAGATTAGGCGGCAGAACAGCCGTCACGAACCAGGACAGAGCAGAGAAAGGTCCGTCTCTTCTCCTCCAGAGAGAGAGCGCCAGACAGCTGAGAATGAAGGATCCAAAAACTCGCGCAGAGAAGGAGGCCCACAACTCCGGGCTTCTCATCACATGGACCGAGTGGACGAGGAGGAATTTCCTAAGCAGGCCCCTGAACTGTCACTCCAGATGAATAAATTTAATGAAAGGACCGGCGTGCGGAGACCGAGACATCCCTTCACAAACACTATCATGGAGGTTCCCCTACCAGTCAACTACAAACCAATAAGCATTGACAGATATGATGGCACCTCGGACCCCGAGCGTCACTTGGACGCTTTTACTACTCAGATGTACCTCTTTACCGATGACGATGCTGTCATGTGTAAAGTCTTTCCGACTACTCTGAAGGATGCTGCGTTGACCTGGTACACCCAGTTACCGCCAGCGTCAGTTGATTCCTTCGACACATTCATGGCTAAGTTCAATGCTCAGTTTGCCACCAGCCGGGCTCACCAAAAAACCTCGGACTCGTTGGTAAACTTTAGGCAAGAAAAGAATGAGTCCCTGCATGATTTCATGGCCAGATTCAGCAAGGAGACGGTCCTCATCCGGAATCTCAGTGCCGATGTTGCACTACACACCATCTTGACCGGGTTAAGGCCTGGCCCTTTCGCCAGACACTTGGCTCGGAAGCCACCAACCAGTATGGATGAATTGAGGAGAAAAGCTGCGGGGTTCATTAATATGGAGGAGATTGAGGAGTCTAAGAAAAGGGAGAGAACTGATGATGCTGACAGGCGAGACGGGAGAGACAAGAAGAGGGCTGGAGGTGATAAGCCGAAATTCAAAGGCCCACCCGAGCATTTGCATAGGGGACCGAAGTATGAGCATTATACTCCCCTCAACACAAACCGAGCTCGGGTGTTTGAGGAATCATACAATGCGGAACTTTTGCAGCTCCCTAATCGTGGCCACACCCCCCAGAATGATGATCGACAGAAACATTGTCGGTATCATCGTAATTATGGACATACCACCGAGGAGTGTTGGGTCCTACGAGATAAGATTGAGGAGTTGGTGCAAGCTGGCCACCTCAATAATTTTGTTCGGAGAAACCACAACAATGGTGAGGGACGTGGCAGAAGCAGAAGGAGAGGAGGTGACCAAAGCCCGAGAAGGGGCGGCTGTCAACGAAATAATGAAAGAACAGAAACCAGAGAGGGCCAGAATGAAAAGCGAGAGGAGGATAATGTGGTCCGAGGTATGATAAACACTATTTCAGGTGGATTCGCAGGGGGAGGCACGACAAGTTCAGCTCGGAGAAAGCACCTGCGGGCTATTATTGGCCATCAACTCGGATATCAAGCAAACCTGAGAAATTCCCCACCTATTATCTTTTCCGATGAAGACTTTGTAGGGGTGGATCCTAATCAAGATGACCCTATGGTAATCACCGTGCAGTTGGCTAATTTCTCGGTCAAAAGAACCCTTGTCGACCAGGGGAGCTCGGCAGATATCTTATATTACTCAAGCATTTCGAAGCCTCGGTATCCCCGGAGAAATCTATTCAACCGCATCTGACGATAAGCTCGTCGGCTTTGCAGGGGAACAAGTTGATACACGGGGATACATTGACCTCCTGGCTACTTTTGGGGATGGCAAAGCATCCAAGACTATCATGGTCAGGTATGTGCTAGTCAATGCAGTAACATCATACAATATCCTAATCGGAAGACCATCTTTGAACAAGTTAGGAGCTGTGGTCTCTACTCCCCACCTCACAATGAAATTCCCTTCCAACTCGGGAGACATAGTTGCTGTCCGGGCTGATTAGAAAATAGCCAGACAGTGCTATGCTGATAGTTTGCGTGTAAGCAAACTTAAACCTACACCTGCAGAAACGCTAGACAGGGGGAAAGACAAGTCGGTGAATTCTGTTAACTCCGTTGAACTGGATCCGAGAATGGACGTGCAGGAGCAACGTCCACAACCTATTGAAGAGCTAGAAAAGTTCCAGCTCGGCTCACAGCCTGATCAGTGCACCAAACTCGGCAGTCACCTTGAACCGAATTTGAAAGAGGAAATAAAGGAAGTGCTCCGCAGCAACGCCGATTTGTTCGCCTGGACCACATCGGATATGCCGGGAATTGATCCCGACTTCTTATGCCATAAACTGGCTATTTGTCCCGAGGCGAAACCAGTGGCCCAAAGGAAAAGGAGACTGGGTGAGGAGAGAAGAAAGGTTGTGGAAGAGGAAACAACGAAGTTGGTCAAGGCCAACTTTATCCGAGAAGTAGAGTACACTACCTGGCTAGCCAACGTTGTTCTGGTCAAAAAAGCAAATGGCAAGTGGCGCATGTGCACCGATTATACAGATTTGAATAAAGCTTGCCCAAAGGAAATGGGGGCGAAGGCTGTTAGATGCCAGAGTGATTCACAGCTAATCATAGGGCAAATATCTGGAGGGTATCAAACGAAAGAGTCTCAGCTCATCAAGTACTTATGCAAGGTCAACCAATTAATCTCCAACTTAGATAAATTTGCTATTGAGCACATTCCCCGAGAAGAAAACACTCGGGCCGATCTGCTGTCCAAGTTGGCCAGTACAAAGAAGCCGGGCCACCATAGAACAGTTATTCAAGAAACCATAAATGAACCGAGTGTCACGTTGGGGGAGGTAATGGCCAGTGAATCGGTTGATCGAGAATGGATGACACCCATTTGGGAGTATTTATCCTCAGAAACTCTGCCCCCAGATCATGCTGAGGCCAGGAAGATTAGGCTCAGAGCAAGTCACTTTGCTATTATTTCGGGAGAATTGTTTAAAAGGGGGTTCTCGGTACCACTACTAAAATGTCTGACGAAGGCACAATCAAAGTACGTCATGGAAGAGGTTCACCGAGGAATCTGTGGTTTTCATTGTGGGGGAAGATCAATGGCCTCCAAGGTAGTCCGAGCAGGGTACTATTGGCCTACCATCCGAGTAGATTGCAATGAGTGGACGAAGCAATGTGATGAGTGCCAAAGATTCTCCAATATAAGTCGTACCCCTCCGGAAGGAGTTCACACATTAAACTCACCTTGGCCTTTTGCTATGTGGGGAATGGACATACTGGGGCCATTCCCTGTGGCCAAAGGTCAAGTCAGATTTCTCCTGGTAGCAGTAGACTACTTCACGAAATGGATTGAAGCAGAGCCTTTGGCGAGGATTACCGCCAAGAAAGTGCAAAAATTTGTATGGAAAAGCCTCATCTGTAGACACGGAATTCCCTTTGCAATCATCACAGACAACGGAAGACAGTTTGTAGATAAGACGTTACGGGAATTCTATGACAACCTCGGTGTTAAACACCACGTTACATCGATTGAACACCCCCAGGCCAATGGGCAAGCCGAAGCAGCCAACAAGGTCATTCTCGGATAACTGAAGAAGTGGGTGGGAAGATCCAAAGGAGCTTGGGAAGAGGAATTACCAAGTATCCTCTGGGCCTACCACTGCACGCCTCAATCTACCACTCAAGAAACGCCCTTCAGGCTGACATATGGAACAGACGCCATGATCCCAGTGGAGGTTGGGGAGCCGTCTTTCCGACGTATGCAACATGAGCCGAATGATAATGAAAGCGATTTAAGGGCCGAACTTGACTTGGTAGAGGAAATCAGGGAGGAGGCCAAAATCAGAGAAGAAGCTTGCAAACAGAGAGCAACCAGAAAGCATAATTCAAGAGTAAAGCCGAGGAGTTTCTTGCGTGGAGACTTGGTGCTAAGAATAAAAGGGGAAGCAAGGAAGGATCACACGGAAGGCAAGTTGGCAGCAAACTGGGGAGGGCCATTCCGGGTAGTAGAGAACTTGGGGAACAGAGCATATAGGTTAGAAGAGTTGTCCGGGAAGCCTATCCCGAGGACTTGGAATGCTTCCCATTTAAAATTTTATTATAGTTGATGTATATAGTCAGGTGTTGTACTCTTTTTCCTACCTCGGTATTTTGTCCCCAAAAGGGTTTTGACCGAGAAGGTTTTAACGAGGCACACAGTAGACTTCCCCTCTATCCAACAAAAGAATTTATCATGAATATTGTTTTCTTAATTTGCCGATGTATGTGTTTTACGATTATTTAAGGCCAAGTTTGAGCCTGAAGACCGAGTTCGAGCCATTAAAATGCTTAAGGCCAAGTTTGAGCCTGAAGGCCGATTTCGAGCCATTAAAATTATTAAAGGCCAAGTCTGAGCCTGAAGGCCGAGTTCGAGCCAATTAAATTGTTTAAGGCCAAGTTTGAGCCTGAAGGCCGAGTACGAACCATTGAATTGTTTAAGGCCAAGTTTGAGCCTGAAGGCCGAGTACGAGCCATTGAATTGTTTAAGGCCAAGTTTGAGCCTAAAGGCCGAGTATGAGCCATTGAATTGTTTAAGGCCAAGTTTGAGCTTGAAGGCCGAGTTCGAGCCAATTAAATTGTTTAAGGCCAAGTTTGAGCCTGAAGGCCGAGTACGAGCCATTAAATTGTTTAAGGCCAAGTTTGAGCCTAAAGGCCGAGTACGAGCCATTAAATTGTTTATTAAATTGTTTAAGGCCAAGTTTGATCCTAAAGGCCGAGTTCGAGCCATTGAATTGTTTAAGGCCAAGTTTGAGCCTGAAGGCCGAGTACGAGCCATTGAATTGTTTAAGGCCAAGTTTGAGCCTGAAGGCCGAGTACGAGCCATTAAATTGTTTAAGGCCAAGTTTGAGACTAAAGGCCGAGTACGAGCCATTGAATTGTTTAAGGCCAAGTTTGAGCTTGAAGGCCGAGTTCAAGCCAATTAAATTGTTTAAGGCCAAGTTTGAGCCTGAAGGTCGAGTACGAGCCATTAAATTGTTTAAGGCCAAGTTTGAGCCTAAAGGCCGAGTACAAGCCATTAAATTGTTTAAGGCCAAGTTTGAGCCTGAAGGCCGAGTTCGAGCCAATTAAATTGTTTAAGGCCAAGTTTGAGCCTGAAGGCCGAGTTCGAGCCAATTAAATTGTTTAAGGCCAAGTTTGAGCCTGAAGGCCGAGTACCAGCATTTGAAATTACTCAAGTGCAATAAATTACAAGCAGTAAGGAGAATAAAATTGTAATCTAAAGACCGAATCCGAGCCATTAAAATTTATTGATAATACCGAGTACAATGTTGAAAGTAGAAACAAGGTATGAGTCGAGTACTAGAAAGTACTACGACTTACATAAAGGGCTGAAATTGAAAATAAGGCCCGCCCGGGTTGCCAGTTGTCTCCCCGATTAGGGTAGGGGCAAGGTCAAGTACTCGGCCCACTCCGGTAGTAGACGGCCAAGCTGGAAGACGAGGTGCTCGGCCTGCTCAGGGAGTAGACGGCCTCTACCCTTTTCGCGACTCCCGAAGTCTGCCATTCTCCCCGTCAACATCCTTCTTGGAGGATTGAATTGTAAAAGGAATTCTGGATCCCATCTCCCACTTACATCCTTTTTGGCAGCTATGAAACTCAAAAAAGGATGTTAACTGGGAGAGGGGAGCGTAAACCCCTAACACTATCATAGAACTACTCGGGTGGAAGAGAAACGAATTTGGCTGGTGGGAAAGAATGAAGAATGAATGAAAGAAGCAGTAAAACAGCCCTATTTATAAGGGGGAGAGGCGTCGGGAAGGAAGAAGTATGCGTGGGAAAAGGTTTGTTGGAAAAACAAATCTCGAAACTAAGCAAAAAGCAGTAATTGCATGAACCCATTGCGGTTTCCAAAGCATTTAATGCGTGACTGCATGCGTAAGGTGTGAAACATGTGTTTCACGTGTAACAACCACCGTCCATTTTTGATATGGATGGTAGAATACCTCGGTCTTAGCCGAAGATTTGTTTAACAGGCCAAACACAACGACGGAAGATAAAAAAACACTTCAAGTGTGTCTCGGCCAAACAAGAGGCTACAAGGAAAAAGGAAAGTCAGCAAAATGGTAACAGTTTTCATTAAGTAAAACGAAGTTACAAGGGCACAAGCCCATTACAAGGGATGAACAAAAAACAAAAAACTAAACAGCTACTCGTCCCTAGGACCCTCTTCGGCCTCGATGTGATCACCGGGAGAGTCTTCCTCCCCTTCCACCTCCACCTCCTCTTCCTCTTCAGGAATTATGGGAATAAGTTCCCCGTTCACCACCTCCTTGTTCACATCGACTCCCGAAAGATCAACCCCCGGGGTGAGAACTTCAACCTGAGCAATAGCCTTGTCGAAACATTTTCGGTGCTCGATAATAATGCAGCTAGTGGCCTCTTTTACATCCTCCTGGAGCCCTATCTTGGCCTTGGTCTCGGCCTCCAAGGCAGCTTTAAGTCGCTCAATTTCAGCTTGAGCCTTCTTAAGCTCCTCCTCGGCACGAGCTCTAACTTCTTCAGCCCGAGCTTTGCCCTCCTCAGCGAAATTTGCTTTGGTGTTGAGATCAGAATTCTGGCCGTTCAGCTCGGTGATGGTTGTAGGCAGGTGATTATTGGCCTTGGCCAGCTCGTCGCGCTCTGTGGAGGTCCGGGCAAAATCCCCTTTCAGCTTCTCAATGGAAGCAAGTTCAGCTTCCAGATGCCGGGATTTCCTCTCGGACTCCACCAAGTCTTGGCTGCAGAAGCGGGCTAGAGCGGCGGCTCAGATGCAGTAGGCCGAGAAGGCCCCCATGTTGGACTGAGCCCTTTGCTGCCTGATTAACCGGAGGTCAGCAGGTTTGAGGAAGTTCAAGTCAAAGGAAGGGAACGGGTTGAAATCTTCACCCCAGAGGGATGGGGTCCCCGCCTTCAGAGAATTGTTGTACCATTTCTGCTCGGTGGATAGAGGGGGCTGTTCTCCCCGCCCCGTGGTCCCGGTCTCCTGAGTAGTTGGGCGTGGAAGACTCGGGTGAGGTGGGGGAGAGTCTTCGGTGTCAACCACAACCTCTACCCTCTTTCTTTTTTGAGGGGCAGATGATGAAGTTCCCTTCGCAGAGGTCTTGGTGGGAGGAGGTCTTTTCTGCTTCTTCTCAGTTGAAGAGGGACCCTGGCCCTCTTTAGCAGCAGCCTTTACAAGCTTGGAGAAGTCAAATTTCCCCATAATGACTGCCAAAAAGAAAAAGTTGTTAGTTCAGCAACAAATACATAAAAAATTCCAAAACTAAAAAGCCGAGTACTTACTTTTCAGGTCGGTTCTCGGGGTAGATGAGAAGGGTAGTTTCAGGAGGCGTCCACAATGGAGGGGCCGAGGAAGTTTTTCTAATATGTCTATATCCTGTCTATCCTCGGCCGGGAGGGATTGGTACTCAAAGCCAACGAATTTCGTGCGGGAAGATTGCCAGTATAAAGGAAACTTGGCACTGTTATCATCGTCAAAAAAGTGGGAGGAATGAGAGCCCGAGGGACGAACTCAGAAAAAGCCGACTTTGAAATCTTTGTACGATGATGTGTACAGACTAAGCAGTCCCCTCCGGTTCAACCCGTTAAGGTAAATCCATCCCATTTTCTCACCAAACCTTGTTTGGTAAAAATACAAAAATTTTGGAGTGGTGGGCTCCATCACGAGGTATTTACATAAGATTTGAAACGCTTTCATAAAAGCCCAGCTGTTAGGGTGGAGCTGAGTAGGTGCGACGTTCATGGTTCTTAGAACGTCACACTCAAACTCGGTAAAAGGAAGAGACACATGCAGCTTATCAAAGAGTGTTTTGTACATGTATGTAAAGGGGGGCTCGGAAGGGCGAGCCCGGAGGAAGACGCACTCGGTGCCCGAGCATGGAGAACAAATGAACTCGGACTCATCTCCAGATGCCGAGATATTAATTTGGGAACGGAGTTGATCAATTGATTCTAGAGTTTGGAAGTCAGAGAAAAAGGTGCCAACCTCGCCTTTAACCCAGGTATACCCAGGAAGGGTAATATCAGGAATAGGGTCTTTTGGAACCCTCAGGCGTTGTTTACGAGCGGCGGGTTTGGACACCGGGGGAGAGGGGGAGCCGGACTTAGAGCCAGACCCAGAGGAATCCGACCCAGGGGAAGACGACCCGGAGGAGGACGCTTCGCCTTCTCCGATGTTCAACTCCCGTGAAGGAATCGAAGAGGCGGAGGGAGAACCCCCAATGGGGGAAACCTCGCGCTCAATTAGAGGCGAGGTATTTGACTCAGGAAATGGATGAACTCATCTGGTAAGCAGAAATTAAACTTAGAAGCACGAGGTGAAGAAGGAGACTGGACGTACCTGAAAAATGACAAGCAGAAGAGTGATGGCAGAAACTTATCGAACTTCTCGTGAATTAGTTGAATTGGTAGCCCAATCCCTGAGTTCGACCTCGGTAAATTCTTACCGTGTTATTTTATTAGTTGCGATGACCCGGTACACTTGCCGGTGACTCAACAACATCTTATTGTACTCCAAGACCAAGGAGGAACATGAGGAGCACTTGAGTGTTGTCTTGCAGACCCTTAAAGAGATGCAGTTGTATGCTAAGTTGTCTAAGTGCGAGTTTTGGTTAGAAGATGTGAGTTTCTTAGGGAAAGTAATCTCTAAAGATGAGATAGCCATGGATCCGGTTAAGGTAGAGACGGTACTCAACTAGGAAGCACCAAAGTCAGTGACTGAGATTAGAAGTTTCTTGGGTTTAGCAGGGTACTATAGAAGGTTTATAGAGGGTTTCTCCAAGGTAGCTTTACCCTAAACCCTTATCACCAAGAAATGACAGCTTTTTGTGTGAGACTCTAAGTGTGAAGGAAGTTTCCAAACCTTAAAGGAAAGGTTAACATCAGCACGAGTATTAGTGTTACCCAATCCTAGTGAGCCATTCGTAGTATACTTCGATGCTTCTAAGCAAGGTTTAGGCGGAGTGTTGATGCATAATGGTATGGTTAGGTAGCCTACATGTAACACCCCGTTTTCTCGCATCTTGACCGATAATTATATTTTATATTATTATCGGGGATCTGGAAAATGATTTTGTGTAAAACAAAATCATAGTTGAAACCTTCTATATTGAAGGAAGTTACGGTTAAATTTTGGGTTTAAGACTCAGATGGAAACCGGTCTGCGTTTTTACTAACAGTATAATTTTATACCGACAGAAAACCCTAATTTCGGCCCGAAAACGAAAAGTTTCAAAATATTTCCACTTGTTGGGGATAATATATATTTCAAGAATTTCTACGGAAAAAATATTTAATTTTATCGAGTGAAATTTTAGCCACAAACGGTCGAAAACCCTAATCGTGTAAATCGATGGAGCTGGAAATGGGTCTGCAGAGGTGTGTAAGAGGATATGAGTGATGACTCATAGGGGTGAGTCACTACCATGACTCACAATAGTCATAAATGAGCATTTATGATTAATATGGTGAATCACCAAAGTCATTAATGCAAAAAGTTGCGATTCATCCAATCTTGCACATGTTAAGAGTTTGTGTTCAAATTCTCTTCCTCTTGTTCCATGATCCATGAATTCGACCAATCACTCTTAGCCACACATAAGTCATCTAGTCATCATGACTTAAACATAAAATTATTTTAATATCCTTGTGAAATGACCAAAATACCCTTTGATCATTTTATGAATTCCTTTGATGTCTAACAAGTGTTTTGACAATTTTATCCTTATATCATGTATAATTTCGACCAAGCCTCTTGAATAGGCATTATTTCACTTCATTCTAGATGATCATGATGGTTATGAAGACATCTAAATATTTTAAGTTATTTTCTAACTTAACCTATGATTAGTTATACTTAAACCAACCATGGTCATAACCAAGACAACTTCAAATTGGCTTCTTCTTTCTCAAATGAACAGATGACCTACTCTCATCCATTCCTTTTCAATGACTCACCTCCCTCATCAATGCTCATAAATGGTCATAAATGCAAAGTTCAAAATATCTACATATTTTCTCTTTAACCTAACCTATGTCTAGTTAAATCCAACTAAGGTTAGCCAACCATGATTTGTAACAAAATATCTTCTTCCTCACATGTGGCACAAATCAACCACATACTCCTACTCACCATCACCACACATTTATCACGATTAATTTCCTAAATATCTAGATATTTCCTTACTAACCTAACCTTGGCTTAGTTAACTTCAACCACGGTTTCCAAGACAAATTCAATTTGGCTTCTCCTTCCTTTGTATGGTCACAAATCAGTAACATCCTCCCATTCACCTCCGCCACATATTTTTCATGACTCATCCCAATGATTCATCATAGCCATTAATGGCATTTATGTTAACCAAGGTGAATCACCATTTAACATAACCAAGGTTTAGTTTATTTTCACCATGGTTCTCACTTAAAGTTAAGAAGAAGACAATGTCAAATTGAATTCTTCTCCTCCTCTCTTCATTGATCCACGGCAGCCACCTCCACACACATTTAGTTTAATTTCATTTCACCTACAACACTAAGTTGACAACTTACTAGGTTATTAAGTTTCAAGAACCAAACTTCATCACTTTGCTTCATTTTTCAAGAACATAAAATGTTCTTCATTCTTTCCTTTCATGAAACTTGGCCACCCTCTCTCACACACTCATCTTCATTTCAGTTCATCTAATAATCTAAGTCTAAGAAACAAAAATCCTTCTTTTGCTCTTCATCACCAATTCGGCCACACCCTAGAACACTATGATCTAATCATTTGTTTGATAAACCAATATGAGATCCATGATCCTCTCATCAATCTAAGGCTATTTCATCTCACAAGAAAATCCATTTGGAGTCAAAAAAATCCCTTCCTTTTTCTCTTTGTGCAATTCGGCCATTCCCTAAAAAATTATCAACCAAATGCTTTCTTGAAAAACTAATAGCATATCCATGCTCTCCTAGATATTCTAAGCCTATTCTATTTCACATAAAAATCCATTTTGAGCCTTCTACATAAATGGGTATTTCTTGGTCAAGAACATCAATCTCTTGATCATCATTCTTTTGGTTCAAGATAAGTGATCTAAGCCTTGATTCCTATCTTTGGTTATGTCTAAGCTTAGTTGTATAATTATTTTGGATTTTGTGTGTTGATCTCTAGATTTTTGGAAGCAAAACCGTGGCCATCCCTAGGTGAACAACATGTTTTGGGCTTGATTTAAAGTGATCTACAAGAGGTATGGGGGAGATACCATCATCCTACCTTAAAGTAGATATGTATGTGGTTTAAAGTTTTTTATTGTTGTCTTATAAATCTTAAGAGTGAAGATTATTTATTATTTTGTATGGTTGTGTGATCCTCGTGGAGGAATTGATTTGATGCTTGTGATTGTGGTATGATATACCATATGTTTGTGTTGGTTCTAATGATCATAAGTTGGAACCTTGATTGTTGTTTGTTTGGCTTGATATAAAAGAAATTGCCCAATATGCTTATAGGAAGGCCATTCGGTCATAGCTGTATGAGGTTGTTCCTCATTGATTTAATTTGCCTAAATAATCATTATAGAGATTGAATGGGTATATGAGAATATAGAAATTGGTTAGAATTATTGGTTAAGTATACTGAAAGCTACAAACTATTGAAGAATAAAAAGGACTAAATTGCAAATACTGAGATTTACAGGGACTATTCTGAAAACTATATTCTTATATGTTGGGATTGCAGCCCTTGGTAATATAAGATTAAAAAAATTGGTTTAACGTTATTTTGATTTATATATAAAAATTATGAGCTTTTTAATAGTTAAGGACTTATTTACAAATATTGAAAAATATGAGATCCAAAAATATAAATTTTTGGAAATTCGTTGGAAACTGAAAATCATTTCTAAAGAAGTTGGTTTGATGAGATTTGAAGTTGTAAATAAAAATTTATAAGGTTTTAAGTAAATAAGGACCTTTTTGCAAATAATGAAAGTCTAGACTAAAATGCAATTTTCGAAAATTTATGTAACTGGACAGTTAGAAACTGTTTTTCATACCTATCAAAGTGTTCTACAACTCCAAAATGAGTTTTGGACCATTAGAGTTAAAAATCATTGAAAAAGGATTTACGCGATTTACAAAATTAACGACGTTCGGTCGAGTTTTTAGGAATTTTGTATAAATGGTGAGAAAGAGGTAAAATTAGTGTTTCAACATCCTAAAGTGAGTCTTATAACTTAGAAAAGTTATAAATTTGAGGTGAAGAACCATACTTTCAAAAGTATGGCTTTTGAGCCTAAATTCAGTAAAAAGCGGCGAGAACCGTCGCAAAGCGTTTTTAAAGATTTTGAGAAAAATGCTTTGATGATTTTGATACTCAGATATTTTTTTATGGAATTATATTTCAAAATTATTTTGGTTTTAAGCCAAAGAAGGTTTTTAGTCTTCAAAGACTAGTATTTATATTAAACACCAAAAACCTAAGTCATAAAGGACTTAGTGAAAAGATGAACTTAATGACCTATGACTTATGGTGAAGCAAGACCATTTGTCATAGAGTGTGGATAATTCAATATCCATACTTCCATAAGACTTGATGGATTTAGAATGATTTGATTTCTTGGAAGCCAAGACAAAGGCTCCATTAGAAAAGTGTAAAGAAATAAATGGTTGGACTGTCGATTCAATTTCATAATGTGTTAGGACTTGTAAGCAAGTTCCTTAAAACATCTTTAAACAAACATGACAAGTCTGTTTGAGAACTGTGGATCAGTGAAGGGCCGATGATTTGTAACTGAGAATATCGTTCGCCAAAGATTGACAGCAAGTGGATTTTGGTGGAATCACGAGGTTATCCGATGGATAGACCAATTGGACGTATTCCGAAAATTTTGCTTAGATACATAGTTGATACTATGTTCGATGAGGCCGTTGTGGCTAGGAAGCAGAGTTTTGGTTGTAGATGTTTCATAAAGAGCCCGATGTGTTACAGAGAGTTTGAGATCACATGTGATTATGATTGTACGTACGTTATGATTTAAGCCTTGTGTGCGTAACATGAAAGCCACAATGGTGCCTGAGGTGGGAGGATGTGAAACCTATACTGACCATTTCCTTCCAAAATATCAAATTAGCTCCGATGTTAGAATCGGATATTCCTTGAGACTGTGTAGGATTGGGGCTATACATTTTCAATCAGTTTCTCTCTATTCCTATCCCTCGATGGACAAACAGTGTCTAGTATGCTTGATTAGCTTACCGATGAGTTTGGTATTGTATATTCTTGAAGTTTTGAGTTGCAGAATTATAATGGGAGATAAAAAGAATATATGATTGTTGTATTATATACCCGTGAGTCGTACCACTGCATGTCTGCCTTATGTGTAAGATAAATGGAATCTCACCTCCTTATTTTATTTTGCCTATGTCGGCTGGCTATGTGCTTTCTGTACTCTGTTGAGAAGATTGAGATGTCAGGATGACACTTGACCAATGCATCATAGAGATTGAGGTTCGACCATTTGGATGTTATGTTGGAGTTTCTAGTGGACGTCTTCTAGACTATCGATAGTTCGTAGATCAAGGTTTTGCTCTTGGAAGAGGAAGGGGCTTAGTTTGAGAGTTACTATTGTAGTAGCTTTAGTAGTGTCTTTTGCGATGACGTCGGTAATGGACTCAAATAGAGTTTCCACTAGATCTCGTCAGTTGGGTTTGTCTTTCTCACGATGTACAAGAGAGGATTGTCTTTTATATTTTAGTTTGGCCCGCTTGGGGGTCTGGGAGTTAGTGTTATCGTTAATGGAGCTGCGACTCCAAGTAACTTTTATTTTAGGAGCCGCGTCTCCATATCTTTATACTGGATCAATATATTTCTATAATTTCTATTTATGAGTTGGGTTGGGTATCATGTAAATTATTTACAAACTTATGACCCTAATTGTGATAATAGAATATTTTATTATCCATTCATATAAATCAAGGTAACTATGTTTATGACTTGCGAAAAAGAAAAAAGTTACCCCTTTCTTTTATAGCCAATTTTAATTAACCTACTTTTCGGCCTTAAAATGTCACTTACGATATAGCGCCCGAGAAGGGTGTTGCACTACACCTCTAGGCAGTTGAAAACTCATGAGAAGAGCTACCATACCCATGATTTGGAATTAGGAGCCATAGTGTTTACCTTAAAGATCTGGAGGCTTTACCTTTATGGAGCTAAGTTTGAGGTTTTTAGTGATCATAAGAGTTTAAAATTTTTTTGACCAAAAAAAGCTCAATATGAGGCAACGTAGGTGGATGGAGTTCCTTAAGGATTGTGATTTTGAGTTGACCTACCACCCAGGAAAAGCCAATGTGGTGGCAGATGCTTTAAGTAGAAATACGTTACATGTCTCAGCTTTGATGGTTATGTAAATGGATCTGATAGAAGAGTTTAGAGACTTGAGCTTAGCAAGGGAAGTTTCCCCTAAGAGTATTAGGCATGGAACCTTGAAGATTACAAACAATTTGATGGATCAGATTAGAGAAGATCAGAAAATAGATGTCTACCTCTTAAGTCAGAAAGAGTTGCTTGCTCAGGATAGAGACCTTAGCTTTAAGGAAGGAAGCGATGGAGTTTTGAGCTTTCAAAATATACTTTTGCATACCTAATGTTCCGGAGCTTAGAAAGTGGATCCTTGAGGAAGGACATAGGAATGGGCTGAGTGTGCACCCAGTTGCCACTAAGATGTATCAGGACTTAAAGCATATGTTTTGGTAGCCTGAGATGAAAAAGGATGTGGCTGAGTTTGTTTATGCATGCTTAGTGTGCCAAAAGGCTAAGATAGAACACCAAAAGCCATCAGGTAAGATACAACCTTTGAGTATCGCAGAATGGAAGTGGGATAGTAGCTCTATGGATTTTTTGCCTAGACTCCCTAGGACTCTAGCTGGTTGTGTTGTTATCTGAGTTGTTATGGATAGGTTGACTAAGAATTCCCATTTCATCCCTATAAATATGGAATATCTGTAACACCCTGTTTTTCGTATGCTTCTTTATCAGTAAATACATGCTTTAATGTGTTTATTTTTGATAAATCTAGAGGATAATTTTATTTAAAATAATAATCATTTTCTTGTGTTGTTTTACCGTATGAAGTCACAGTAAAATTTTCGGTCGAAAATTCGGATTAAAAACCGGTCTGGGTTCTCAATGCCAGTACAAGTTTACTGAGCTAGAGACCAAATTTTAATTCGTGAACGAGACGGTTAGTGTTTTTATGATGTTTTGTGTGGGTTTGGAGTTTTTCAAAAAATCTTGTAGGGATTTCCCGGGCGAAATCGTCGGGAAATACGATCGGGGAAGTCATCTGATACGCAATGGAGCAGAGCATCAAGAGGATGAAGCGACATGAAGTGACTTGATGTGAAGGTTATGACACACCTCAAAAGGTGAATCTTTACTTTTTTTCAAAAATCTGACCTTTCATCTTTCTCTCTCCAATCACATCACATCACCTTAACTCCTTATCCTCTCTATAAGCAAACCACATTCTTTCTTCTCTTCTTTCTTCCTCTCCAAAACCGTGACTCTCTCTCTCTCACTCTCTATAAATACTATTCATTTCCACACTTCATCACTTTCCTCCATTTCTCACATTTACACTTTACTACATTTCTTCTTCTTCTTCTCTCTTACAAAGTTTACATTTTTATCAATATTTTCTCTTAGAGTTCTTCATCAAAGTTTTTCATCTTGTTAAGGGTAATACTTCTATGTAGTTCTTTTTCAAAGTTTCATCTTTTATTTCAAAACTTTCTTCATATGTCCTTTATGTGCTTTTAACTTCTAAAACCTCTCAAAAATGGTAGAAAACTCCTTTTGAGTTGAAACCACTTTCTACATTCTTGTATTTAATCATACTATCACATACCAAAAGGTTGTGTAAAACAAAGTTTCCTAACCTCTTCTTCCTAAGGAGGCCGAAACCATGTATATGGTTTAGGTGAATCTTGTTTCAACTTTTACATGTATGAGTTTGTATTTGAGTTTCATTTCCAAGATGATCATGGACCAAGGCTCCCTTATGTTAAAGGATGTTATGTCTAAGTGATTGGAAAGTTTAAAGATTTTTACGCTATTTTTATGTAAAGACCAAAACCAATGAGTTTTAAGGCAATGGTGTTTAAGTTTTATTTTCCCAAATGATCATGGATTAAGACTCCTTGATATAGAAGGATGCTAAGTTCAAGAGATTGGAAAGTTTGAAGATTTCTAACCCCTATTTCTTGAAAAGGCCGAAACCTTAAATGGTTATGGCAAAGATGGTTAGTTTTGTTTTCCAAAGTGATCATGGACTAAAAAGCTCCTTATGTTAAAGGATGCTATGTCTAAGTGATTGGAAAGTTTAAAATATTTTCTTGGTTTACTTTCCTATGATGGCCGAATGTAACATTTGACCTAGGATGTGTTATTTTATTTTGTTTTCCAAGATGATTATGGATTAAAGCTCCTTCATGTTAAAGGATGATATGTCCAAAAGATTGGATGATTTAAAGATCTTTAACCTCACAAACTTGTTAAGGTCGAACCTAAGAGTTCATGGTCTAAGACATTTGATTTTTCCATTTTCCGAAATGATCATGGTTTCAAGCTCCTTACTATCTATGGATGCTAACCTAAAGAGATTGGAAAGTTTAGAAATTCCTAGCCTATTTACCTATGCTTGGCCGAAACCCTAAGTCAAGTACTTAATGGGATTTTTAATTCAAATTTGTTAAAAGATTGTTGTTTGTGAACTTCTAGCACTTAAGGATAATAAATCCAAGAGTCGCATAAATTTCGGAAACCCCTAATCCTAGTTTATTGTATGAACCGAACCTATACCTTGTGGTTAGTGTTCTCGAGTTGATTTCTTTTTCACTCATGATTTTATGTTGGTAACCTTAGACTTCCATCGCCGAAGAAGCGAGGACGTTCGTGAACCTTCTTTTCAAATCCAAAACTCTTAACTCCAACGTGAGGTAAGAGGGGATTTCCTAAAGATATTCAATAACTGTATGCATGTGTGTATGTGTTTAAATGGATATTTATATGTTGATTGAGCTTACTTGGTTATCTAATGTACTTGAACTGTTATGCTATTATCTGATGTTGAACTGTGCTTGTTCTAAATGTTATAATGCATATCTCGTGATGAAGCGCTTTCAAGCGTGATATTAGCATTGAAGCGAGAATATATACTGCTATTGATTGAAAGTTTGCTAAGCCAGACTTGTGTCCACGCTCAACTGTTATAAGGATTGAAAACCTTAATAGGCTTTGAAGATGAAAGGATTGTGTTCTTTTCCAAAAGCTCATTAACTTAAAGTACTTGTTTTAAAATGTTGAAATGGTTTTGGTGAACTATTGTTATACAAGAGAAAAATCCTTTTCGAAGTATGTGTCTTCAAGTGAAAAGTTTCAAGATTATTTGGCAATATCCTATTGGGGATTTTCAAAGATAAAAGTATTTCAAAGATGCTTTATAAAAGATTTTCAAAGAAAAGGTTTTCTTATAAATGTTTTAGAAACTTTCCGATAGCTTGGATAGGTTATCGAGTATTCGGTTTTGAATTTGATTTTCACTGAACGAAAAATAAGACCTTAAGAAAGAGAATCTAGTACGTGAGACGTCGCTTATAGTATTTAGTTATATGCACGTGATCTTGGATCAGTGTTAATTCGAGGCCATGAGTCCTATTCATGATGTTCTGGATTGAGGGTCCAATTCTCGAAATTGAGGACAGTGCGTTCTGATTTCGTTGTTGTGGACTGTGTGTCCTAATCACGTTGTTGTGGACTGTGTGTCCTAATCACGTTATTGTGGACTGTGTGTCCTAACTACATTGTGATGAACGTTGTTAAAGGTGAATGTTGTTTTCTACGACCACAACCCTTGGCTGTGTCATCGGTCTCAGGCGTTGTGACTGAGCATTCAGACTGTGTGTCCTATGCTTCTAAGTTTTCAAGTGATGGGGAAATGATGATTAAGTCGTTACTTTGAACTGCGACACATAAAAAGAATGAACACAAAGAAAACCTTTTAAATAAAATATTTTCTCATGTGCATTTCCCCAGGCAGACGTGCTTTCTTACATATCAGATACAAGGTGGTATTTGGGAGTCAATCCATGTGATCAGTTCGGGGGCACATGTGACGTTGCTCGTCCTGTGACCTTAAATGCATGAGGGTATGGAGGCAACTTCCCGGTGGGCTAGAGATTGACCAACTCTAATTCTTCTCCAGTGGAAAACGGTGTTGATATCTCATGAGATTAAGTTAGAGCCTGATATTGAAGTGCCATGCATATTTTCAAAGATTGACTGTGCGGGTTTGAGACCCTTTGATATAACACTGTTATGTTATGTATATGCATGATTTAACTGATCATATGATTATGTGATGTATGTATCATGTATATGGTTGTTGTGGGATATATCTTATGACGGTATCTCACTCTTGCACATATGTATGTTATGCTTTTTTCTTCTTGTATCGGGTATGTGTGTGCTTTTAGATGGATCCGAACGTTCCCTTGGCACAGTCGAGCTCGAGGAGCGAAGTGTTTGATCATTCTGGGACGGCAGGGAACTAGACTATACATGAGGGTGCGACGACAACGACGTATCGAGGACCAGTCACGACTATCGAGACGAATGCTAACGGAGTGCCCGTACGAAGGATTCATATCGTCGAGACGAGGACTGTGACGCTTCCACCTCCATGGTACTACCTTCATACGCTACAAGTCACCGGTCTCCTTCATAAGCAATTTGATACAGTTGAACCGCTTGCAGAGGATCCAGTGGAGGAGGATCCCGAGGAAGAACATCTTGAGCTGATAGAGGTCGAGGACGAGGAGGAGGAGGAGCCAGAGTACCATCCGCAGGATCCCGGCGATGACGACGTCCCTATCGATGATGGCGGTGACGTTATCGATCCGGCATCTGATATCTCGTCTGAGGGTAGCGTCTGTGGTCACTCTGCATGCAGGAGGCATTGGTAGATCGTTCATCAGCTTTTGGAGTTGTCCCAATAGTCCCTAGGCTTTTAGAGACATCTTTTGAGTCTTGTACCCAGTTCCCTATCCCCAGTTTGATGTTTTCTTTTTACCTGTTTCTTCAGTAGCTGTTTTTAGCGTATGTTGGGCAGTTCGACAAGGTCTGTCTTGTAACCAAACCTAAGATCCCAAGTGGGACAGTTATATTTATATGTGTGATGTTGATTTTCATGTTCTGAGTGTTCATCACCTTTTCTTAACTTCTTTTAACAAAAAAAATGAGTACCCCTTTTCAGTAACCTTATATAAAAGGTTATTTCTCCGAAGGCGACCAACGTTTTAAATAAGTTTCTTTTCCGTAACGAGTAACCATGTGATGTCGGGTTTTAGGGTGTCGCAATATCCCTTAAAGAAGTTGACTAGGTTGTATAAAATAGTTAGGCTACATGGTTTTCCATCTAGAATAGTGTCAGATAGAGACCCTAGATTTACCTCTATATTTTGGAAGAGCTTGCATAAGTCTTTAGGAACCAAGCTTAGATTAGGTTCAACTTATCACCCACAAACTGGAGGCCAGTCTTAGAGAACCATCCAATCTTTAGAGGACTTGTTGAGAGCTTGTGTATTAGAGCAGTCAGGTAGTTGGGACAAATTTTTACCCCTAATAGAGTTCACATACAACAACAACTTCCATTCCATATTGGGATGGCACCCTATGAAGCATTGTATGACAGAAGATGTAGAACACCCTTGTGTTGCAATGAACCCGGTGAGAATGTTGTGTAAGACCTGAGATAGTGCAAGAAACCACATATAAAGTGAGGATGATCCAAGAAAAGATGAAAGTGGCACAAAAGAGGCAAAAGAGTTATCATGACAAGAAGAGGAAGGCTCTCGAATTCTAGGAAGGTCATCAGTGTTCTTGAGAGTTACTCCAACAACTGGGGTCGGTAGAGTGATGAAAGCGAAGAAACTTACTCCCAAATTCATTGTCCCATACCAAATTCTAAAAAGAGTCGGTGAAGTTACTTACCAAATCACTTTACCGCATTTCCTATCCAACCATCATAATGTTTTTCATGTGTCACAACTTCGTAAGTACATTCATGATCCTAGCCATGTGATAGTACCTGACACAATTCAGTTGAAAGAGAACTTGAATTTTGAGGTACTACCGCTTCGAGTTAAGAGGCAAGGAAATTCCTTTGATTAAAGTCGTTTGGAGTGGGGCTGCTGAGGAAAGTGCTACATGGGAGCTGGAGAGCAAGATGATGGAAGCATATCCGCACATTTTTACCCGAGGTGAGTAGAAATTTCGAGGACGAAAGTTTTATAAGGGGGTGGAATTGTAACACCCTATTTTTCGTGTTAAGCCCTTAAGTAAGTTTAAGTGTTGCATGTTGTTAATTTGACCTTAGGAATGTTTAAAGGGGCTAAGTGGGACTTTCAAAGTGGAAAATCCCTTTCTGGCACATGAGCACGACCGTGCTCATGTCCAGCACGCCCTTACTTGATCAGTGTGCTTAGTGACTGCTTAAGCCACGAGCACGGTTGTGCTCAAGGGGACCATGGCCGTGTCAGAAATGTGCGCTTATGACGTTAAAGTTACAAGCCCATGCTTAGGTGAAGCACTGCGATGCTCAGGGTCAGAAGTTTATAAATAGGAGAGTTTCATGAGGGTTGCGGTGAAAACCCTCATTGTGACACTTTTAGCAACCCTAGTGCGGCTGTAACCCCTCTTTCCCCTATTTCCCTTGAACCCTTCAAAGCTCTTGGTGTTCTTGAGTCTGTTTGGGAAAGAAGTCACGTGCGCTAGTGCCATTAAGGTAACGTGATCATCCCTTTATTAATCTCTTTTCCTATTTCTTGGATTTGGGATTAATTGGTTATCCTTTTATGTTGGCCAAGGCTTGAGGAACTTGTCAAGCCGCTCGAGGGAACGAGGATAGTTGCTTGCGTTGTCGTAGTAGGAATCTTCATACCAGGTATGGGGAGAAGGGATAGTATGAAAATGTAAGCATTGGGGGTAACGTAAGATGAAAGGTTAACCCATGACCCTATTGCTAGCTGATTGCTATATGTTTGTCTATGTTATTTATGATTGAGATGTATAATTGTGAATGATGATTATATGTGATAAATGAATGCTTAGTTTTATGATGATGATGTTCATACCATGTTTGGTTGTGTTAACAATGATGTTGTTATACCATGAGTTATGATTGGTTGTTGATGTGGCTAATGATGAGATTAATGTTAATAAGACATTAAAAGACGTTAATAATGACGTTTAAGAATTAAGGGATGTTTCCCCCAATTATCCATAAGACTTGAACGATAGTAATGAGAGGCAAGGTTATTGCTCAAAGGTTTAGTCAAGACGCTAGGATTGATTCATGAGAGTTTTAAGGACATTAATAATGAAACTGGAATTAAAGGATTAATTTCCAAATGTTTATAAGACATGAAGATTAAACGAGAATAATAAGTTAATGATTGATGGTGTAGTTTAAGCCAATAGGTTTGATCTTCGAATGCCCTAGGAAGCTTAGCAAGGGTTCTAACCCTTTCTGCCCAGACAGTACGACCATGCTCTAGCAAGCACGGTCATGCATAAAAGGAAGCATGCCCGTGCTTAAAAGGAAGCACAACCGTGCTCAATAGACAGCACGACCGTGCTTCCCTGCTCATAACATACGTGAAAGATAGAAGAAGGGGGAGTTTACCCCAATTGTTCCCAATGATGTAATAAGACACCGATCGAAGTAAAAGCAAGATAGATAACCCAATGAAGACTTAACAAAGATGATTAAATACGAACGTTAAAGATGGTTAAGGATGTAACAATGTTTACGCACGTTGTTGTACCTTGGTGCTTATTGGCCAATGGGACCTTGATGCTTAATGGTCAAGGTGTTGTTAATATTGAACCTTGGTGCCTAGTGGCCAAGGGGGATCTCGATGCGAAGTGGTCGAGGTGTTGATGGTAATAAAGCTTTGGTGGCCTAGTGACCAAAGCGGAGGTGGTGGTTGTTGATTGTGTGTTGTTGTTCCTCATGCATTCATGCATCGGAGATGTTAGTCGGGGATGTTCAACACAAAGGAGGTCATCCGAGAGTAAGGCGATCTGGCCGTCCACGGTGATTCATCTGAGAGTTAGGTGAATTTGGCCCCCCGCGGTGGTGCATCCGAGAGTAAGGTGCATTGACTAACCAAGGGGTTCACCCATGGTTTGGTGATTTGCCTTCGTTGGTGCTTAATGGAAAATGTGGATATATAACTTTGAAGTTGACTTCTTGAGGTAGATTGGATCCACATGCATAACAGAGTAGTGGAGTAGTGCTACACCGCATAGCGTACATTGTTTGAATTATTATGGATGATGTAAATATGTTACGTGTGATGATTTGTGATGACATGCTATGTTTATGTGATGGATGCTCATCTTGCTATCTGCTTCATTGCTATTGTGTTTTATACATGTTTCTTACTCCCCGTCTTTTGTTGTTTGCATGGCATGTATCTTTTTGTTATGTGGTGAGCAGCTTGTTGAGGAGTGACTCTGAGGAGCCGCTACTCGTAGTTTAGGATTTCTTTAGTTTATGTTGTTATCCGATGAGTTTTCAGATTTTGGTTATATCAGCTCTGTAATGTGACATCGGGGTTGGGTTTTGCTTTATTGTTATATTTCTTTTAAAACTTGTTTTATTTCTGTGTTATGACATTTGTTTACAATGTGGTATCTTCTAACCATTGGTTTTTATTATTATTAAATAATATGCATTTTTTTTATTTTATCTCTTTTATTTTATGTCTTTATAAATACATGCGGGGTAGAGGGTGTCACACTTCTCATAGTTAAAAGAGTAAAAGGAGAAATAACTACTTACAAAATGTAAGTGTAGGTAAAATGTAGGGAAATGCTGGTTGATACGAAAATGGTTTTCATATTTTCATATAGCTCTACGAACATTGATCTAAACTCATCTTTGGATTTTATTTTTTAAGTTTAAAGTTATAATCATTGAATATAAAGGAAGACACTCATTTACCTATTCGTCGAATTTCGGAGAAGTTGAGATCGTACGATATATCGTAACTCAAATTTTTAACATCCTTGAGGAACATATTTATCTACCAACTATGCTTAGTCTTGTTGGTTTGTGGCAAGGCTACATATCATTCTTTACTATATTGTTGGGTTGTCTCCATCCTGTTCTCGTGAAAAAAAATTATTTATTAGGAGAAAGTTGATTAAGTGGAAAGGAAAATTTAAGAATTGTAAAAGATATTAATTTTTGGTATTGAATGAATGATGAGAGAGTATATGAGATATTTTACTAATTACATTAAATTTTATATACTAAATTTTATAAGTAAAATTATATTTTTACCATTAAAAATATTAATTAATTTTTAATTATATATTATATAAATAATATAATATTTAAAAAAGTAAATAGCTCAAACATAAGAATAAATGTGTTAAGATTAACTTATGATCTATTTAGAAAATTTAATAAGTAAAATATTTAAAGGAAAGTTTACATTTAAATATTACATACATGTTCTGTGTAAAAAACTAAAAATTAACCAAAGCCAAACATACAACAATTTCTCCTAATACACACCAACCTTTACAGCTATAGACCCCAATATACGCATTAAGTCTCGGATTCTGTTTTCCCCTCAAATGGAAGGTAATTTAAACAATATTGCATTTTAAAATTCCTCTAATTGTTATATTGATAATGCATACTGTATCAAGTTGTATGGCTATCAAATCAACTTAACAATATGTCGAATTAGTTGTATAAATAACGTAACGATTGGAGTAAAAAAGTCACAAGAAACCTGTGTTCCTCTTTTTTCGGTTTCTACCATGACTAGAAAGAAGGTGGACCTCGCATACATAACCAGTGAATCAAAGAGGAAGGGAACATTTAAGAAAAGGAAAAATGGTCTGATCAAGAAGATTGATGAGATCAGCACCCTTTGTGGGATTGACGCTTGTGCTATAATATATAGTCCTAATGAGCCTCAGCCAGAGGTTTGGCCATCCCATATGGGGGGTCCAAAGGGTGGTCTTTGGGTTCAGGAGGATGCTTGAATCAGAACAAACCAAAAAGATGTATAATCAAGAGAGCTTCTTGAGGCAAAGCATCATGAAGGCCAAAGAGTAGCTGAAGAAACAAAAAGGTGAAACCAGGGAGAAAGAGATTTCCCTTCTCATGTTTCACTGCCTGAGTACTGGGAACATTGTTGACAATGTTAACAAGAATCAACTGACTGATCTAAAAAAAAAGGGAGAAAGAAGCCTCTTGTTAACATTGTCAATAATGTTCCCAGTACTCAGGCAGTGAAACATGAGAAGGGAAATATCTTTCTCCCTGGTTTCACCTTTTTGTTTCTTCAGCTACTCTTTGGCCTTCATGATGCTTTGCCTCAAGAAGCTCTCTTGATTAAACATCTTTTTGGTTTGTTCTGGTTCAGGCATCCTCCTGAACCCAAAGACCACCCTTTTGTTCACATTAGAGGTGGGAATGTTCCATTTGGACATGTTAATCTCCCAGTTAATGGCATTTGACTGGGAACTTATGTTCCTTGAAGAATCATGTTCTTCATATTCAGGAGTCTCTCTTATGTACTTGGTTTCTTTGATGTCTTTGGTCTTTGAATGTGTCTATGCTTAGACACAGTAATTGGTCATGAACCAGTTTTAATTTAAGCACATTTGTGCTATGTTTGAAAAACATAGTTGGTCATTGTCATTTAAAAATGTTTACTCTTAAAAAGTGGGAGTAAGCAGGGGAATAAATAGAGACTCTTGTTTGTGTCCTTTCTATTAAATTTTTCCATGCAGCAAGTATATCTCTAGCATGCTTGATAAACTCAGTTGTCTAGACAACTATATTGAGGCTAAAGCCCTTTATACTTATTTGATTCTTTTGGCGTTCATTAAAACAAAATGGCAACCTTTTTTTTCCTCTAGAAGACTAAACCAATGGAATCAGAAAAATACTTTAAAAATATGAAAACAAAACCAGTAACCAACCTTTAAAGAATTCTTTTTTACCTATGTTCTGACAAACCTCAAAGCAAAACAATGTCTTAAAAAATATGGGTAACAAGAATAAAGAAAAACTTAAAGTAATTTCTAGTGACACTAGACATCAATAATTTAAAAGTTTAATATAATAAATTAAATTGGTGCAAAAAGTTAAAAAATATTTTAATTTTTTTTGCAATGCCTAAAATTTAAATAAAGTTCAATAAATTGAAAACAAAACTTAATGTTTAAAAAAACTTGTGGCCTAGTGCCACAAGAAATCTTTATTATTAAAAGGAAGGTGGTGACTAGGGCATATATGTCAAATCACTTGGATAATATGGAGTAACTTGGTATTTTCCAGCCTAAACTTAGAATAAAAATGTCAATACAGTTGGTAATTTATATCAATAAATTTATAACAATAAATGTATATATATCAGTAAATGTTGTTGATTAGGTTTTTCTCTTCGTTTTCTTCTAATGTGAACAAAAGGCTTCTTTCTTTCTCCCTTTATAATCCTGGAGACATGAATAGGTTATGGTTTGTATATAAGCACATGGTTCTACAAGTATTATTTTTTGCCTTCTTAACTCTTTCGCCATAGTTTCCTAAAAAAAAAAAAACTCTTACACGTGATTCAATGAACTAAATTAAAATTTAAATGTGCAGCATACAATGGTCACATTTCACCATTTTACTATTATAACTAGCTAACAACAATAAGTATTATTAAAATATTTGGTATTTTATTATTTTAAAAGGAACTTAAAAAACTAACGCACAATTTTGACAAAAACATTTTAATGAAAAAATGCATAGTTTCAACAAGTAATACTTTTGGCATTTTTATATTTAAGAAAAACTGTACACAAATCGAAGATGGTTACAGACCACACCAAACTTAACCAGATTAATTCAAAAGTTCATGATAAACATAAACATAACCGACCTCGAAAGGGTAAGACTGATGACTTAAGAGGATAATATTATATTTAAAAAGTTAAATTGATTGAATAATAATATAAATTAAGCACATAAACCAAAGTTTTAACAAAAAAAATCTAACGAGAAAATGCATTTGAATCCAACAATTTAAAAATTTCAAGCAGTACTAAGAAGCTGGAAAAGGAGGCAGGGTGATACTATTTACTTCCAAATTTTATAGATGAACTAATGTGGACAAAAATATAATCAACCGATCAAATCAAAGAAGATCCAAAAATGTCAGTGGTTTAAAGATAAAATGGGAAATACTAATTTCTACAAAAAAAACTCTCATAACGAAAAGTATAAAAATACGTTCTAAACTTTTTGTAGTACTCGAACAACAATTATCAGACACGCAAAAGCCACACTCTAAGATAGCTCTTTGTTCATAGTTGTTGGTGATGGAGATGTTATAGTGGCCGCGTCTTCATCTCTAGTGTTGAGGACTCACGACTGAAGGTTGATGGGATACAAACAGTTGGTTACAACTTTACGGTGTTTCAGGTTGCTTAATGGAGGTGGAGGCGGATGTTGATGCAGTTATAATGGTTCGAGTGGGCGATGACGATAATCTTGTACGGTGACTGCAGTGACAAAGGTTGCATATGTGATTAAAGTGGCGGTTGTGATGTACGGTCGGAAGTACAACGATAGATGGGTGACGTGTTTGTAGGTTAATGGTGTGGGTTTGGTTTTTCTTGATGGGTTGTGGTTCTATTTTTTTTCTTTTTTTATTTAGTGATGAATGGTGTCCAAAGATGATTTTGAGATGAGAGTGGAGTATTGATTTTGTATGGTAGTGGCTTAGTTTTAACGTGATAGAGATATGCGTTCAGGATTATTTCTTGCAAAATGACAAAGTTAAAAAAGCATTCGTGAGATTTCATATGGTCTTTTTGTACTATATAGTAATACTTAGATAAAATTGACCCAAAAAAATATAAAAAATATTTCAATATCACTATTCTACTAAGTCTACGAATTTACCTTCATACCAAGTACGATTATTCAAAGAGGAAATGGATCCTCGATATATAATATAATATATATATATATATATATATATATATATATATATATATATATATATATATATATATATATATATATATTTGTTATTCAAATACATGGAAGGGGAAATAGGCATAAAATGATTTTACTACTGATTTGGGATTTTTTTTTATAAAAAATTTCATATAAATTAAAAATATTTAAAATTGTTTCTAGCAACAATAGGCTATTTGAAAATAATAATAGTTAAATTTTACAAAATTAAGGTTGCCAAAAAAATAAATAATGAAGTGCCTCATTCTATGATGAATCTTGGCCGGACAAGGAACTTATTTGTAATAGGGTGGTCTATGTTGACATCAATGTCCCAGTTAGGGACCTATGGAAGCAACGAGTTTGGCAGTTGATAGTCTTCTAAACTGATAGTCTATAGATTTAAATAAGGTTTTCATGGGTTTGGTCTATGTTCTCCCATGTTTGATGTATTCTTTTTTCTCTTTTTATTAATAAATTTTTTGGTGTGCTGCAGATGATATATGTTAGCTAGGGTGTTAACCTATTTGGGATGTTGGCTATTAATTGTGACGCTTTTGCATGCCAATCTTTTTTTAAAAAAAATGTTATAATAACCTGATAAATTGGTTTAATAATAAGAACGAAGAAAAAACTTGAAGGAGGGACAAGGCCACATAAAGCTTTGAAAAGAGGAAAAAAATTATAGCAAAAGGATGTGGTCTTTTATTAGAAGGAGGGTGATGCTTCGACAACAGGAGGTGTGTAACCCCCCCCCCCCCCCCCCCCTGGGCATTACCTCGTAAACACGTGCGGAAATAAATTAAAAAGAAATTTACCGGTTTCTTTCGGAAATTTATTTACTTTAGAAATGTACTTGAATAAAAAGCAAGAATTTTTTTCTTTTACAAAATTTTCGGCAGAGTCTCCTCTGTAATTCCAACATCCCAAAATAAAAACACCAGCTGAAATATTTAAATTTTTTTCACCAACAGTTCCAGTCATACAAAATACATCGATATGGTGTTATTATGAAAATATTTACATCAACAAACTATACATGACCAAAAGGAAAAATCTTACATTTTTAATCCAAAAGAAAAGCTCTCCGAGCCATAAACATTTCATTCAAAATAAAGGCTCTCCGAGCCATAAGCATATATACTATCATTAATCAATAACATCTCAAAAACCTAAGCTAGTCGTTCTAAAAGATATTCCGAGAAGACCCCTAAGGTCCTCACCATTATACCTGACATTAGACCTCTTCAAGGATTGAGACTAATATCCCCGAGTGAAACTGAAAACCTCTTCTACACCTTCTGTACGCGTGTACTAAGGTACGACACCAAAACAAAACAAAAAAAAAAAACAGATACTTGCAAGGGTGAGATACCAATATATGGATTTAAATACGATACCTACATGCACGACTCTCAAATACCATTTAACATGATTATTCAACGATAACAATATATTTATCAGAGGGTTTCATACCCGACAGTCGTAGCCGTTTTAAAAACCATGGCACTTCTATATCAACTAACTTTGATACCTAATCTCCGGAGCTCCAACTAACAAATAAATGAGCTGATCAGGCTTTTATTACCAAATAAGGCAGAATCAATGCCAGATAAGACAAATTTCAAATAACCATACCACCGTCCAAAATGAGGCAAAGTGGTGACTACGTATAGTATATGGTTTTCGTGGTCATATATCCATCAAGGCACAGTGATGTAAACTGCATGAATACTTGCCATCAAGCATTCAAGTCCTATGCAAAGGCACGTCTGCCCTGAAATGCATGTAAAACGTTTTGTTCCCGTTGTTTTCTTTGTGTTCAATCTTTATGTGTCGGAGCTAAAAGTCTCAAGACCAAATCACCATTTTAAACTTTCAAGTTTAATACCTCATTCAAAACTAACTGACTCCAAGTCAAAAGTGAGCAAATCACGAAATCTAGACCGATGTACCAGTCTTAGATACAAAGATTTTAGTGCACAAAACCAATACCCGTTTTATAGGACATCTAGTCCATAACTTCACCTTTCGGACCCCGGGCCCATATCATTCCTTAACTTCACCTTTTGGACCCCTGGCCCATATCAGAGAACCGTAGATCACGATGTCTCGACAGCTAGGTCCGTTTTTCATCTTGAAAACCATTTTCGTTCTGTGAAACACAAAACAAAACAAAATTTCCTCAACTTATCTAAGTTGACGGAAATAACACCATTGTGTAAAACTCGTTTACAGAAAATCCTTTCCATTTGAAATTCATTTATAAAATGTCAAATCATAGAGAAATCCATTTTTCTCAAATCCGTTTTCTTTTGGAAACTCTTTTTTTTTTCTCTAAAACAACTTCAAATCCTCGTAAAATCATTTCCACCCTATTTCTATTCAAAATAGTAAAATTGCTCCTCATAATTTTCGTTGTCAAATACTTTTCCAAAGTATTTTTCGTTGGAAATAAAGTCATTTATAAATCAAAAGATTTTCTCTTTTACAAAAAATTCTTCATAATCACTGTTAAAATATCCTTGACACCAAAATTTCTTGGAATAACTTTTCATCTCATTTTCGAATTTATCTTGAAAAAGATAACGTAATGGAAATATTTTCAATATTTTTCTTCCACTTTAATAAATCAAATCCTTTAAATTTCACCTCAATCTTTTTTAAAGTTTTTATCATTGATTTAGTTGAGCATTGACCAATGTCAGGCTTCTCAGTCAATCAACCAACCAACAGATAATCCATACATAGCAGATATACAAACATCACAGATATAATCATACTTTTACAGAATACATTAAAACCAAATAACAGCCATATAACAACTTAATTTAACACCACACATCACAACAGATAAACTCAAATACGACACACAAATAGCATGCAGTTATCGAAAATCCCTCAGGTAGTCTCCCCTTACCTTTGAAGACCAGAAAAAGATCATTTCCTTGACTCCAAAATTTGTTTCCTTCTCAATGATGTCCCAGTCCCTTTGATGTTTTTACCACCCATGCAGACAAATCCGCGACAACTCCTAAAAATGCCAATCATGCTTCTCCAAGCATGTCAATAATAGCTAATATCCAAGAGAGAGCATCCCAGCACATTCACAACAACTAAGCAACATAAAATCAATAACTCGATATCAAACATAACATCTAATAATTTCAAACATTCAATTTAATAAAAATGGAGTCAATTTTCCAATAAATCAATTTGGGCAAAAAAGGTCCATCATTGAAATTGGGGAAACTTTGCTTTGCTTAGAGAATTAAATTGAACTTAGAAATCTCAAATTAAAGGTCCTAATTTGAATAAAACATAGTTAATTTTATAGAAACACAATCAATTTCAAATAAAACCAAATTGGGGTTTAGGGTTCCTAAACACAATTTGGGGAAACTCATTTGATCAAAGGAAATAAAATTAGTTTAATAAAACACTAATTTATAGTCCCAATTGCATAAAAATATAGTTTAATTTCAAAAATTAATACTGAAAACCAATTTTAGGGTTAGGGTTTGTAACTGAAATTTGGGGATTTTCTGAATCCGAGACTTATAGATTAGATTCCACTTACCCAAGGAAGAAGAAGATGTCATGGTGGCGACTGGGGTGGTGAACGGCGGCAGCGACGGCTCCGACGTGATGGAGGCAGTGATTCCTGACCAGAAAGGTGGGCTTTTGTGCCACCCACACAAGGAAGATGGAGGAAATCCGAAACACCCTTCAAAGGAAGCACCATGGTGGCTGGAAATGGAGGTCTTGTAACGGCGGACCAGCGCCGAGTGGCAGAGCTTCGTTTCTGCAGCGGAAACGCACTGCGAACGGGAGGAGATGGTGAGGTGGTTGCCTTCCCCAGTCCAGCAGCGAGCGGCTGCGGACAGTCCTCCTAGGTCGGCGCGCGACTGGTTTTTGAGAGGAGGATGAAGATGAAGTTGAAGGGAGAAAGAAGAAGAAAAGAGGAAAGAAGAGAAAAAGAAGATAGCAGAGTGAAAGGGCTATCGCGTGAGGGAGGGAGATAAAAGGAGGAAAAATTCTAATTAGTAATAGTATGTATAAAATGAGTGGTAAACATTGAGTCTAAAAATAAAAATGTTTTTGGCTTTTGGATCTAAAAATAATGGTTGACAATTATATACTTTCAAAATTTAAATTAGAGTCAAGGTTGATAGTTGAACTGATCAACTAAGAAAATGAACGGTCCAAAATTTAATCTCTGATTATTTTTAAACCAACGTATTTTCAAATCTTAAATTAAATAGAGTCAAATAGGAAAATATTTTTCTTTAAATCATATTATTTAAAATATTTTTCTAAATAAATACTACTAAAGACAATAACATAATATTATTGTCTAGTAATCATGCTTACACTGACATAAGACAGTATTAACGCACTCAAAAATTAATTTTAAATGAGTAATTAAAATTACTCAAACTATACCCCATAAAAATAAACAAAGATAAACATCCAGATAATAAATCACTCCAATTAAAATAATATAACAAACTATATATTCTTCGATATTGAAGAACATTAAAAACCGGGGTGTTACATTACTACCCCACTAAAAAAATTTCATCCTCGAAATTTCATGACTCATAACCATACAGGATCTTGCATCCCTCTTTGACCCCAAGGTCCTATCTCGTATTACTCGTCGTTTAGTTTCTCCTATAGATAACTCCATAACATAATCCATCTCTATTTCGTTCTATTTATCCTCGAAACTTTTCGCCTGCACATTATTCTCACCATCTTCGACATTTCACCTTAGTGTATCACACTCGAAGGTTATAATCAAAACTTAATTAATTATATTCTCAATACAGGTCCATTAGAAACCTTCTTCAACATCTAACTCTCACAGCTAATACCAAGATCAACACTAACTTTCCTGTAACATGCATCAACTTCCTACTTTCCATCGTGGTCCCAGTCCCCTTGGACGTAGCCTAGTCTTCCAGGTTATATCATATTCACACACCTCAAGTCTCCAAGTAAAACGTCATAACATTCCTTAAGATAAACTAAAATAAAAAAGGAATCACACCGATTAGAATTATCTAACTCATCCACTTTGAATTTCTTCAGAAACTTATTTTTTTTTACAAGAGCTTATCTCTTTCGCTCGAATCCACTTAAGTGAAATTACTATAGGCATTCTTCCTGTTAATCTTTCAAAATTCAGACAATCAAATCTTAATTACGGACATTGATCATTACCCAAGATTCCCCGATGATTATTCTGCCTCAATCAACTTTTGCTTTATAATAATTGTCTCATTTATGGATATGGATCTTAAAGGTTCATATCTTACCAGTCACAACTATACCTCAACACAACTCTTATCACTTTTTGTCAATCTTGCCGAAGGAATGATCGTAGCTAAACACTAGACTTCCTCCCAACTAACTTTCTAAGATCAAATCGTTTTTTCTGGTTTCACCCACTCGAGTTGAGGGTGATCCATTGGACTCAATCTCAACTTGGTCCTCAACACATGGAGCAGATGTTACCAACCTGTTAGTAAACTTCGGGTCTTAATCTAAAATGATGCTTAAAGATAATCCATGGTGTCTGATCAGTCCCTTGATGTCTATTTCAATTAGCTTATCCACTGCATAGTGGATCTAAACAGATAAAAAAGGTGCCTTCCTCATTGGTCTGACATCGATCGTCCAAAACGAATGAAAACTCTTAACGAACCTCGGTAAACCCACACCAAATTCCTTGAGATGTTATCGTCATAACCAGTGAGATCTCGTACGCCAAATTATTTTCTTACTATACTCAACTAACTCTGATATCGTGATATGAGTCAAATAATCATTCTCATCACTTATGAGATAGGTCACACATTAATGACGCTTTCGAAAAATATGTAGCATAAGGTAGATCAAAGATGACAAGTCCTTTTGAACTACTATAAGACATGATCTTGAGAGAGATGACAAGTATCAGAAAGATACAAGAATATTCTTTATGTAATAAGATTCTTTAGTAGGTTCATGGTTGTAAAAATGCATGATCGATACACGTTTATAAACATCAATCTAATAATGTTCCTTCTTTCACAAGAACTTTACTGCACAACGATTTAAAATAATAATAGTCCGACAAAAATTCAGACTATCAGAACCAATTGATAAGTCATTATAAACTTTAAATCAAGGTCAGAAAAGTGAGTTTGGCATGTACACAATGTACCGCTGTGATTGTCTAGTACAATCACAAAAATTTGAGGAACAATTGTCAACTGACAAGTTCATAAATAATCAAATAGTACAGTGAAGAGTTTTCCTTAAAAATAAGACACTCATTCTAAGAGTGAAGATTAGGATTGGCCCATCTCGACTTCGAGCAAGAACGAAGGTCTTTCTAAACACACTTAGTCCAATTTGTTGTTGTCTTCCGTATTCCTCTCTGAACTGCATACGATGACCGACAACTTAGTCAGTCTCTCAGTCATGGAAAGAGTTAGTCTTTCCTCGATCGTAAGCCGAGTCAACGACACAAAATCTTAAATAGTTCCTCGATGAACCTTTGATAAAAATCGGTTAGCCTAACCATCTACGGATTTCAATCACTGTCTGTGATCACTTCCAGAAAAGTATTGTTTCATCCTTAGGAACAACGTCGGTGCTCCTCGCCGGACACCCTTGGTCCCAAAACTACCCTGACAGCAAATCTTCCCGTTAAGACAAGTCATCTAACTCGACTAACTTTGTAGGCGATATCCTACACAAAGTGATAGAGATCAAACCGAATCTAGAAACTAGATCGATTGAAAACTCAATATCCTTTGCAACAGCAAACCTAGAACATTCTCAAGGAATACTCCCTAAAAATCTTCCACGACAGGTACCTCATTCAAATGTTTGGAAAAATGCCTAAGGGATGAATGAACTTGTCAACATGAATCAACGTACCATCTACAGACAATGGGTTCCCACAAGATATCACCCAATCCAGAAACCATCAAAACACATATACTTGTGTGTCAACACACATTGTTTGGATAAGGAAACAATTCAAGTAAAGTCCAACTAGAGATCACACAACAAATACCTAACGGACCTATTCCCCAAGGTTCCCAAAAGACACGACCAGCTGTAATACCTCTATGTAACACCCCTCTTGGGCATTACCTCGTAAACACGTGCGGAAATAAATTAAAAAGAAATTTGCTGGTTGCTTACGGAAATTTATTTACTTTAGAAATGTACTTGAATAAAAAGCTAGAATTTTTTTCTTTTATAATTTTTTTGGCAGAGTCTCCACTGTAATTCCAACATCCCAGAATAAAAACACCTGCTGAAATATTTAAATTGTTTTCCCCAGAATTTCAAGTCATACAAATTAAATCAATATGGTGTTATTCTGAAAATATTTACATCAACAAACTGTACATGACCAAAAGGAAAAATCTTACATTTTTCATCCAAAAGAAAAGCACTCCGAGCCATAAACATTTCATTCAAAATAAAGGCTCTCTGAACCATAAGCATATATACTATCATTAATCAATAACATCTCGAAAACCTAAGCTGGTCGTTCTAAAAGATATTCATGGGGAAGACCCCTATGGTCCTCACCATTATACCTGACATTAGACTTCTTCAAGGATTGAGACTAATATCCCCGAGTGAAAATGAAAACCTCTTCTACACCTTACCAAGGTACGACAGCAAAACCAAAAAAAAAAAAAAACAGATAAATGCAAGGGTGAGATACCAATATATGGATTTAAATACGATAACTACATGCACGACTCTCAAATACCATTTAACATGAATTTTAAAAGATAACAATATATTTATCAAAGGGTTTTCTACCCGACAGTCATAGCCATTTTAAAAACCATGGCACTTCAATATCAACAAACTTTGATACCTAATCTCCGTAGCTCCAACCAACAAATAAATGAGCTGATCAGGCTCTCATTGCCAAATAAGGCAGAATCAATGCCAGATAAGGTAAAATTTCAAATAACCATACCACAGTCCAAAACGAGGAAAAGTGGTGACTACGTATAGTATATGGTTTTCGTGGTCATATATCCATCAAGGCACAGTGATGCAAACTGCATGAATACTTGCCATCAAGCATTAAAGTCCTATGCAAAGGCACGTCTGCCCTGAAATGCATGTAAAACATTTTGTTCCCGTTGTTTTCTTTGTGATCAAGCTTTATGTGTCGGAGCTAAAAGTCTCACGACCAAATCACCATTTTAAAATTTCAAGTTTAATACCACATTAAAAACTAACTGACTCCAAGTCAAAAGTGTGCAAATCACGAAATCAAGACTAATGTACCTGTCTTAGATACGTAGATTTAGTACCCAAAACAAATACCGGTTTTATAGGACATCTAGTCCATAACTTCACCTTTCGGACTCCGGGCCCATATCATTCCATAACTTCACCTTTTGGACCCTTGGCCCGTATCATAGAACCCTAGATCCCGACGTCTCAGTAGCTAGGTCCGTTTTTCATCTTGAAAACCATTTTCGTTGTGTGAAACACAAAACAAAACAATTTCCTCAACTTATCTAAGTTGGCGGAAATAACACCATTGTGTAAAACTCGTTTACAGAAAATCCTTTCCATTTGAAATCCATTTATAAAACTTCAAATCATAGAGAAAGCCATTTTTCTCAAATCCGTTTTCTTTTGGAAACTCTTTTTTTTTTTCCGAAACAACTTCAAATCCTCGTAAAATCATTTCCAACCCATTTTTATTCAAAATAGTAAAGTTGCTCCTCTTAATTTTTGTTGTCAAATACTTTTCCAAAGTATTTTTCGTTGGAAATAAAGTCATTTATAAATCAAACGATTTTCTCTTTTACAAAAAGTTCTTCATAATCACTGTTAAAATATCCTTGACACTAAAATTTCTTGGAATAACTTTTCATCTTATTTTTGAATTTATTTTGAAAAAGATAAAGTAACTGAAATATTTTCAATATTTTTCTTCCATTTCCATAAATCAAATCCTTTAAATTTCACCTCAAGCTTTTTCAAAGCTTTTATCATTGATTTAGTTGAGCACCAACCAATGTCAGGCTTCTCAGTCAATCAACCAACCAACCAACAAATAATCCATACATAGCAGATATACATACATGACAGATATAATCATACTTTCACTGAAAACATTAAAACCACATAACAACCATATAACAACTTAATTTAACACCACACGGTACAACAGATAAACTCAAATACGACACATAAATAGCATGTAGTTACCGAAAATCCCTCAGGCAATCTCCCCTTACCTTTGAAGACCAGAAAAAGATCATTTCCTTGATTCCAAAATTTGTTTCCTTCTCAATGCTGTCCCGATCCCTTTGATGTTTTTACAACCCATGCAGACAAATCCGTGACAACTCCTAAAAATGCCAATCATGCTTCTCCAAGCATGTCAGTAATAGCTAATATCCAAGATAGAGCATCCCATCACATTCACAACAACCAGGCATCATAAAATCAATAACTCGATATCAAACATACTATCTAATAATTTCAAACATTCAATTTAATAAACAAGGAGTCAATTTTCCAATAAATCAATTTGGGCAAAAAGGGTCCATCATTAAAATAGGGGAAACTTTGCTTTGCTTAGAGAATAATGAAATTGAACTTAGAAATCTCAAATTAAAGGTCCTAAATTGAATAAAACTTAGTTAATTTTTTATAAACACAATCAATTTCAAATAAAATCAAATTGGGGTTTAGGGTACCTAAACACAATTTGGGGAAACTCATTTGATCAAAGGATAATAAAATTAGTTTAATGAAACACTAATTTATAGTCCCAATTGCATAAAAATATAGTTTAATTTCAAAAATTAAAATTGAAAACCAAATTTAGGGTTAGGGTTTGTAACTGAAATTTGGGGATTTTCTGAATCTGAGACTTATAGATGATATTCCATTTACCCAAGGAAGAAGAAGATGTCATGGTGGCGACTGGGGTTGTGAGCGACGGCAGTCGTAGCTCCGACGTGATGGAGGCAGCGGTTCTTGACCAGAAAGGTTTGATTTTGTTCCACCCACACAAGGAAGAAGGAGGAGATCCGAAACACCCTTCAAAGGAAGCCCCACGGTGGCTGGAAATGGAGGTCGTGCGGCAGCGGACCAACACCGAGTGGCAGAGCGTCGTTTCCGCAGCGGAAACGTGCTCCGAATGGGAGGAGATGGTGACGGGAGGAAGATGAAGTTGAAGGGAGAAAGAAGAAGAAAAGAGAAAAGAAGCGAGAAAAAAGAAAGTAGAGTGAGAGGGCTATCGCGTGAGAGAGGGAAATAAAAGGAAGAAAAATTCTGATTAGTAATAGTAGGTACAAAATGAGTGGTAAACATTGAGCCTAAAAATAAATTTGTTTTTGGCTTTTGGATCTAAAAATAACGGTTGACAATTATATACTTTCAAAATTTAAATTAGAGTCAAGATTGATAGTTGAACTGATCAACTAAGAAAATTAACGGTCCATTAGAAACCTTCTTCAACATCTAAATCTCACAGCAAATACCAAGATCAACACTAACTTTCCTGCAACATGCATCAAATTCCTACTTTCCATTGTGGTCTCAGTCCCCTTGGACGTAGCCTACTCCTCCAGGTTATATGAGATTCACACATTTCAACTCTCCAAGTAAAATGCCATAACATTCCTTATGGTAAACTAAAATAAAAAGGGAATCACACCGGTTATAATTATCTAACTCATCCACTTTGAATTTCTTCAGAAACTCTTTTTTTAACAACAACTTATCTCTTTCACTCGAATCCACTTAAGTGAAATTACTATAGGCACTCTTCCTGTTAATCTTTCAAAATTCAGACAATCAAAGCTTAATTACGGACATTGATCATTACCCTAGATTCCACAACGATTTTTCTGCCTCAATCAACTTTTGATTTATAATAATTGTCTCATTTACAGGTATGTATCTTAAAGGATCATATCTTAATAGTCACAACTATACCTCAACACAACTCTTATCACTTATTGTCAATCTTGCTGAAGGAATGGTCGTAGTTAAATACTACACTTACTCCCAACTAACTTTCTAAGATCAAATCGTTTTTCTCGTTTCACCCACTCGAGTTGAGGGTGATCCGTTGGACTCAATCTCAACTTGGTCCTCAACACTTGGAACAGATGTTACCAACCCGCTAGTAAACTTCGGGTCTTAATCTGAAATGATGCTTAAAGATAATCCATGGAGTCTAATCAGTCCCTTGATACCTATTTCGATTAGGTTATCCACTGCATAATGGATCTAAACAGATAAAAAAAGTGCCTTCCTCGTCGATCTGACATCGATCGTCCAAAACGAATGAAAACTCTTAACGAAACTTGGTAAACCCACACCAAATTCCTTGAGATGCTATCGTAATAACCAGTGAGATCTCGTATGCCAAATTATTTTCTTACTATACTCAACTAACTCTGATATTTTGATATGAGTCAAATAATCATTCTCATCTCTTATGAGATAGGTCACACTTTAATGATGCTTTTGAAAAATATGTAGCGTAAGGTAGATCAAAGAGGACAAGTCCTTTTGAACTACTATAAGACATGGTCTTGAAGAAGATGACAAGTATCAGAAAGATACAGGAATATTATTTATGTAATAAGATTCTTTAGTAGGTTCGTGGTTGTAAAAATGCATGATCGGTACACGTTTACAAACATGAATCTAATAAAGTTCCTTCTTTCACAAGAACTTTACTGCACAACGATTTAAAAGAATAATAGTCCAACAAAAATTCAGACTATCGGAACCAATTGATAAGTCATGATAGACTTTAAATCAAGGTCAGAAACATCAGTTTGGCATGTACACAATGGACCGTTGTGATTGTCTAGTACAATCACAAAAAATTGACGAACAATTGTCGGCTGACAAGTTCATAAAGAATCAAATAGTACAATGAAGAGATTTCCTTAAACATAAGACAATCATTCTAAGAGTGAAGATTAGGATTGGCTTATCTCGGCTTTGAGCAAGCATGGAGGTCTTTCTAAACACACTTAATCCGATTTGTTGCTGTCTTCCGTATTCCTCTCTAATTTGCGTACGATGACCGACAACTTAGTCAGTATCTCAGTCAAGGAAAGACTTAGTCTTTCCTCGTAAGCTGACTCAACGATGCAAAATCTTAAATAGTTCCTCGATGAACCTTTGATAAAAATCGGTTAGCCTAACCATCTATGGATTTCAATCACTGTCTGTGATCACTTCCACAAAAGTATTGTTTCATCCTTAGGAACAACGTCGGTGCTCCTCGCAGGACACACTTGGTCCAAAAACTATCCCGATTGCAAATCTTCCCGTTAAGACAAGTCATCTAACTCGACTAACTTTGTAGGTGATATCCTACACAAAGTAATAGAGATCAAACCGAATCTAGAAACTAGATCAATTGAAAACTCAATATCCTTTGCAACAGCAAACCTAAAACATTCTCAGGGAATACTCCCGAAAAATCTTCCACGACAGGTACCTCATTCAAATGTTTGGGAAAATCACTAAGGGATGAATGAACTTGTCAACATGAATCAACGTACCATCTACAAACAATTTGTTCCCACAAGATATCACCCACACCAGAACCCATAAAAACATACACACTTGTGTGTCAACACACATTGTTTCGACAAGGAAACAATTCAAGTAAGGTCCAACCAGAGATCACACAACAAAAACCTAGCGGAACTATTCCCCAAGGTTCCCGAAAGACTCGACCAGCTCTGATACCACTATGTAACACCCCTCTTGGGCATTACCTCGTAAACACGTGCGGAAATAAATTAAAAAGTAATTTGTTGGTTGTTTTCGGAAATTTATTTACTTTATAAATGTACTTGAATAAAAAGCTAGAAGTTTTTTTCATTTATAAAATTTTCGGTAGAGTCTCCTCTGTAATTCCAACATCCCAGAATAAAAATACCTGCTGAAATATTTAATTTTTTCCACATAAGTTCCAATCATACAAAATACATCAATATGGTGTTATTCTGAAAATATTTACATCAACAAACCATACATGACCAAAAGGAAAAATCTTACATTTTTAATCCAAAAGAAAATATCTCCGAGCCATAAACATTTCATTCAAAATAAAGGCTCTCCAAGCAATAAGCATATTGTTAATCTGGTTTGAAGCCATTCCTCAGAAGCAAAGCCTCCAACAACTGTTCTGTATAACAGATTTCTGTTATATCAGTTATAACAGTTTTCTGTTATCTGGTGCTCCTCCCTCCAAGCCACACTCTTCTAACCAACTCTTACATGCCTATATATATGATCCCTATTGTATTGTAGAAGTGTAGAGAATATACAAGAATTCTGTAAAATCTGAGAGATAGCTTAGAGTGTGAGGAACCTACTTTGTAACTTTGATTCTTTGATAGTGAAGCTCTTTTCTCCTTCTGTCCGTGGGTGGATGTAGCCACAATTTGGTGAACCACCCACGTTATATCTTGGTGTTCTTTTTGTGTAATCATTTTATCAAACATCTTCTGTGCGTGTGAATTACTGCGATTTAAACTCAACAAACTGGTATCTAGAGCTCGGTTAGATCTTCAGTTCTGTTCTGCGTCCAAAGATCTCTGTCAAGAACTCTGTTAATTCAACAAACTGATCTTCAGTTTTGTTTCAGCGTCTAAAGAACTCGTTCAAGAACTCTGTTAATTCAACAAGAAGATGGCCAGCACCATCAAGATCGAGAAGTTTAATGGGAGAAATAGCTTGAACCTCTGGCGCATCAAGATGCGTGCTCTGCTGAAGGAACAAAGTGCATGGGCTCCGCTTTCGGGTCAAGGTGGCAAGGCTACCAAAGCTGCTACCCTGGAACAAGAAGAGAAAGCTCATTATTTGATTATTCTTTCTCTATCGGATGAAGTACTCTATGAAGTCTCTGAAGAATCCACTGCTGCAGGCCTATGGTTGAAACTAGAGAAACTCTTCATGACAAAATCTATGTGCAACAAGCTATTGCTCAAAAGGAGACTATTTGGTCTTCGAATGAAGGAAGGTACACATCTTAAGGATCATCTTGATGAGTTAAATTCAATTTTACTAGAACTCAGATATTGATGTTAAAATGGATGATGAAGAAATTGCTATGATTCTATTAGCCTCTTTGCCACCATCTTTTGAAAACTTTGTCAGTTCCATGAGCATTGGCAAAGATAGCATCACCTTGGAAGAAGTGAAATCCAATCTGTATTCAAGAGAACTCAGATTGAAATCTAGTAAAATTGAAGACAGCAATGCAGCTGGTATGATAGCTTCAAATCCCTCAAAATCTCAGCACAAGAAAAAGGGGAAAGGGAAAAAGAAGAGCAAGGTTGATCCAAAATATATATGTAACTACTGCAAACAACCAGGCCATTGGAAGAAAGACTGTCCTAAGAAAAGGATGAAAGAATCAGTGGCAGCAGCTGTTCAGGATGACTCCTCATCTGATTCTGATCTAGTTCTCTCCATTGTTGATGATCAACAACATCAAGCTGATAAATGGGTGTTGGATTCAGGCTGTTCTTATCATATGTGTCCACATAGAAGCTGGTTCACCACCTATGAGGAGAAATCTGGAGGAAATGTCCTAATGGGAAATGATGCTCCATGCAGAACAGTTGGCACTGGTTCCATACAGCTCAAGATGAATGATGGAGTTGTAAGAACCTTAACCAATGTTAGGCATGTCCCTGAGCTTAAAAGGAATTTGATTTCAGTTGGAGCATTAGATGCAAAAGGTTTCACTTGCTATGTGGAAGGTGGAGAAATGAAAATCAAGAAGAATGGAGGTTCTGTGGTGATGCATGGCAAAAGACAAGGAAATCTGTATATCCTTCAAGGTTCCACAATAACAGGCTCAGTCTCATCTGTTGAGTGCAAGCCCTCTGATTGTAATTCTCTATGGCACCTGCGCTTGGGCCATATGAGTGAAAAGGGACTTGAAATTCTCAGCAATCAAGGCCTGTTACATAAATATAAGAAGGAGCCACTCAAGTTCTGTGAGCACTGCATTTATTGGAAGTAGCATAGAGGTAAATTCCCAAAAACAATCCACAATACTAAGACATCTCTGGACTATATTCATTCAGATTGTTGGGGGCCATCCAAAGTTCCATCCTTAGGAGGGGCAAGGTACTTTCTGTCAATAATTGATGATCATTCCAGAATGACATGAATTTTTCCAATGAAGCAGAAATCAGAAGCATTCAAACACTTCAAGCAATGGAAAATCCTGATTGAAAATCAAGTGGGAAAGAAAGTAAAACGACTCAGAACCGACAATGGACTAGAATTCTGCTCAGAAGAATTCACATAATTTTGTAGGAATGAAGGGATAGCTCGACAACTCACAGTCAAAAACACTCCACAGCAGAATGGAGTAGCAGAAAGGATGAATAGAACCCTGCTAGAGAAGGCAAGATGCATGATGTCCAATTCTGGCCTAGGCAGAAATTATCGGGCGAGAAGTCGCATAATCAAACATGTTACCTTGTGAATAGATCTCCAGCTTCAGCCATTGACTTCAAAACTCCCATAGAAGTTTGGTCCAACAAACCTGCAGATTACTCAGTGCTGAAGGTATTTGGTTGCCCTGCATATTACCATGTAAATAAGGGAAAGCTTGAACCTAGATCAAAAAAGGGGATTTTTGTAGGATATGGAAATGGAATTAAGGGTTACAGAATATGGTCACCATCAGAAAAAAGGGTAATCATGAGCAGAGATGTCATCTTTGATGAATTGTCCTTGGTTCAAGGTAAAACTACATCAGAAGAACCAATAACATCAAAACAGGTGGAGCAATCAGGAACTGAACTCACAGGCCAACAACATGAAGAATCAACACCAAATTCAGAATTTGTTCAAACAATACAACAGCTGCCAAGTGTGAATGACAAGGCTCCAACAAGGAAGTCATCAAGAAACACAAGACCTCCAATCAAATATGGCTTTGGGGATATGGTTTCTTATGCTCTCCACATAGCAGAAGAAGTTGATTCATCAGAACCAGTTAGCTATCAGGAAGCTATAACTAGTGCTGAATCAGAAAAATGGATTACAGCCATGCATGAGGAAAGGGAATCCCTGCAGAAAAATAAGACTTGGCAACTAGTCAAGCTACCTGAAGGAAGGAAAGTTGTTGGATGCAAATGGATATTCAAGAAGAAACCTGGAATTTCAGCTAATGATCCAATTAGGTACAAGGCTAGACTTGTGGCCAAAGGATTCAGTCAAAAGGAAGGTGTAGACTACAATGAGATCTTCTCACCTGTGGTAAGACACACCTCAATAAGAGTCCTACTTGCACTTGTAGCAAATTTGGATATGGAGCTTGAGCAACTTGATGTCAAAACTGCTTTCCTACATGGAGATTTAGAAGAAGATATACTAATGAAGCAACCTGAAGGATTTCATGTATATGAAGAAAAAGAATTGGTATGCAGCTTGAAGAAATCTCTGTATGGATTGAAACAATCCCTAAGGCAGTGGTACAAGAGATTTGGCCAATTCATGATATCTCATGGTTACAACAGAAGCCTCTATGATTCATGTGTATATCACAGCAAGGTGGAGGATGGTTCATTCATATATCTACTTCTCTATGTAGATGATATGCTAATTGCATCAACTGATAAAGATGCAATACAAAAGCTGAAATCCCTTCTCAGTTCAGAATTTGAGATGAAAGATATGGGGGCTGCAGAGAGGATTCTAGGCATGGAAATTTTCAGAGATAGAACTCAGAAGAAGTTGTTCTTATGTCAGGAAAGCTACATTCTTAAAGTCCTTAATCGATTTGGCATGTCTACAGCCAAACCTGTGAGCACACCTCTGACATCAGGCATTCATCTTTCAGCTTCTAATCAGCCACAATCAGAATCTGAACAGGAATATATGACCTGAGTTCCATATGCAAGTGCTGTTGGGAGTCTTATGTATGCAATGGTATGCACAAGACCTGATCTATCACAAGCTGTAAGTGTGGTCAGCAGATACATGGGAAGACCAGGGAAGGATCATTGGCAAGCTGTAAAACGAATATTCAGGTATCTTAAGGGCACAATTGATGTTGGTCTCATTTATGGAACTAATGCATCATGTGTTGTTGCAGGCTTCTCAGATTCAGATTATGCAGCTGATGTTGATACTAGAAGGTCCATTACTGGGTATGCCTTCACTGTAGGAAGCTCCTTGGTTAGCTGGAAGGCTACACTACAACCTACAGTTGCCCTCTCCACAATAGAGGCAGAGTACATGGCCTTAACAGAAGCAGCTAAAGAGGGAATTTGGTTAAAAGGTCTTATAAGTGACCTTGGTTTCCCTCAAGAACAAGCCATAATTTCCTGTGATAGCCTAAGTGCTATCTGCTTGGCTAAGGATCAAGTCCATCATGAAAGAACCAAGCATATTGATGTTAGGTATCATTTCATCAGAACCGAGAAAAGGATAAAGGTCCAGAAGATTGATACAAAAGAGAATCCTGCAGACATGTTTACTAAACCTGTGCCTAAGAGCAAGTTCATGCACTGTTTGGACCTGCTCAATGTAGATTGCTGGAAATAACAACAGTGAGATGGCAGTGAAAAAGGAGATTTTGAGTTGATATCAAGGAAAGAAAAGCTGTCAAACCAAGGTGGAGATTGTTAATCTGGTTTGAAGCCATTCCTTAGAAGCAAAGCCTCCAACAACTGTTCTGTATAACAGATTTCTGTTATATCAGTTATAACAGTTTTCTGTTATCTGGTGCTCCTCCCTCCAAGCCACACTCTTCTAACCAACTCTTACATGCCTATATATATGATCCCTATTGTATTGTAGAAGTGTAGAGAATATACAAGAATTCTGTAAAATCTGAGAGATAGCTTAGAGTGTGAGGAACCTACTTTGTAACTTTGATTCTTTGATAGTGAAGCTCTTTTCTCCTTCTGCCCGTGGGTGGATGTAGCCACAATTTGGTGAACCACCCACGTTATATCTTGGTGTTCTTTTTCTGTGTAATCATTTTATCAAACATCTTCTGTGCGTGTGAATTACTGCGATTTAAACTCAACACATATATATACTATCATTAATCAATAACATCTCAAAAACCTAAGCTGGTTGTTCTAAAAGAGATTCCTGGGGAAGACCCCTATGGTCCTCACCATTATACCTAACATTAGACGTCTTCAAGGATTGAGACTATTATCCCCGAGTGAAACTGAAAACCTCTTCTGCACCTTCTGTACGTGTGTACCAAGGTATGACAGTAAAACAAAAAAAAACATATACATGCAAGGGTGAGATTCTAATATAAGGATTTAAATACGATAACTACATGCACGAATCTCAAATACCATTTAACATGAATATTCAAAGATAACAATATATTTATCAAAAGGTTTCATACTCGACAGTCGTAGCCATTTTAAAAACCATGGCACTTCAATATCAACTAACTTTGATACCTAGTCTCCGGAGCTCCAACCAACAAATTAATGAGAAGATCGGGCTCTCATTGCCAAATAAGGCAGAATCAATGCCCAATAAGGCAAAGTTCAAATAACCATCAAGGCACAGTGATGCAAACTGCATGAATACTCGCCATCAAGCATTCAAGTCCTATGCAAAGGCACGTCTACCCTTAAATGCATGTAAAACGTGTTGTTCCCGTTGTTTTCTTTGTGTTCAATCTTTATGTGTCGGAGCTAAAAGTATCAAGACCAAATCACCATTTTAAACTTTCAAGTTTAATACCTCATTCGAAACTAACTGACTCCAAGTCAAAAGTGTGCAAATCACGAAATCTAGACTGACGCACCAGTCTTAGATACATAGATTTTAGTGCACAAAACCAATACTCGTTTTATAGGACATCTAGTCCGTAACTTCACCTTTCGGACCCCGGACCCATATCATTCCATAACTTCACCTTTTCGACCCCTGGCCCATATCATAGAACCGTAGATCCCGACGTCTCGGCGGCTAGGTCCATTTTTCATCTTGAAAACCATTTTCATTCTGTGAAACACAAAACAAAACAAAATTTCCTCAACTTATCTAAGTTGATGGAAATAACACCATTGTGTAAAACTTGTTTGCAGAAAATCCTTTCCATTTGAAATTCATTTATAAAATGACAAATCATAGAGAAATCCATTTTTCTCAAATCCGTTTTCTTTTGGAAACTCTTTTTTTTCCCAAACAACTTCAAATCCCCATAATATCATTTCCAACCCATTTCTATTCAAAATAGTGAAATTGTTCCTCATAATATTCGTTGTCAAATACTTTTCCAAAGTATTTTTCGTTGGAAATAAATTCATTTATAAATCAAATGATTTTCTATTTTACAAAAAGTTCTTAATAATCACTGTTAAAATATCCTTGACACTAAAATTTCTTGGATTAACTTTTCATCTCATTTGTGAATTTATTTTGAAAAAGATAACGTAACTGAAATATTTTCAATATTTTTCTTCCACTTTCATAAATCAAATGCTTTAAATTTCACCTCAAGCTTTTTCAAAGCTTTTATCAATGATTTAGTTGAGCACTGACCAATGTCAGGCTTCTCAGACAATCAACCAACCAACAGATAATCCATACATAGTAGATATACATACATGACAGATATAATCATATTTTCACAAAACATTAAAACCACATAACAGCCATATAACAACTTAATTTAACACCACACATCACAACAAATAAACTCAAATACGACACACAAATAGCATGCAGTTACCGAAAATCCCTCAAGCAGTCTCCTCTTACCTCTGAAGACCAGAAAAAGATAATTTCCTTGTGATGAGTGTGATTTCACCTCATATTTCATGTACATTTTGCATGCATTTTCGTATAGTTTAGGCATATTTAATTTGATTATTAGGTAGTTTTTATCTTGGAACGGGTGAGGCGGTTTTGTGTGTTGTTTTACAGGAATTTATGATTAAATGCCCAAGATTTAGCCATGATGAAGCTTGGATGAAGATAGAGCCTGAAAAGAGAAGAAAATGAGCCAAGCAGAGCCCATCACGACCTAGCCATGATGACCATCACAACCGTGATGGAGCAGTAACTGAAGAGAAAGAAGCCAAAAGTCAGAAGATGTCACGGCCTAGCCGTGATGGCTATCATGGCCGTGACCTGTCAGCTGTACCAGACCTCCAAAAGTCAGAATTGGTCACGGCCTAGCCGTGATGCCTATCACGGCCGTGACCTGCTAGTTGAACCAAACAGAACCGATCACGGCCTGCCCGTGATGAGTGTCACGGCCGTGACAGACAAGTTTTTGAAAACGCGCCCAAGGCAGAACACGCCACGGTCTGGCCGTGATGGCCATCACGACCGTGACGTGCACCTATTCTATAAAAAGACCCCTAAGCAGAACAGAAAAGGAATCCAAAACCCTAAAATACACTCTCTGGTTGTTGTGGCTGCTGTGGATCCTCCAATGGAGTTCTTTCCTTCCTTCATCTCTATTTCTTTTCTTTTGGTTTGCTATGTGATTATGTGTAGCTAAACCCCTTTTTGTTGGGGTTAGATGATGGTTTTTCTAAACATGATTGTAACATGAGTTGATTGTAATACAATTTCCTCTTTCTTTATGAGTATTTGATTCCATGCTTAATGCTTTCCTTTGCCTGATCATCTTAGGAATGAATTGTTGCCTTGATAGACAATTGAAAGATTGATGTTAAGGCATGCTCATGAATCAAATGCCAAGTAGTTCATGAACCTAGACATAGGTCTTGGGATACTTGCAATCTTATAAATCTTGATTCTTTATGCAAAATCTCAGGTTAATCCACCTAAGACATTAGGGTTTAATTTGTGGTTTTAGGCTCATTCCACCTAAGACATTAGGGTTTGAGTATCTCAGAAGATTTGATTGTCATAATTGAATTAGGAATTGTGTTATTAATCATGTCATTACAATCATGGGACGATAAGCATAGTCTAACCCTAACAATTTCATTCATTTGTTAACCTCATCTCTTTCGCGTGTTAAGTGTTTGTGAAAAATCCTAAAAGACCAAAAACATTTTATTCTTGTTTGTTTTATGATAGAACTCCCTTCCATCCAAACGATTGCCTAGATAGTAGTTCAATTTGCGAAGTGGTACTTGTCCGCGATCCCTGAGGACGATAACTGGTCTTACCACCGTATTACTTGTTTGCGACTAGGTATACTTGCCGAAATCGTATCAAGTTTTTGGCGCCGTTGCCGGGGATCGGTGTGCCAATATCACGAGTACCAAAGGGGACTCCTAATTTAGGCAAATTTTTTTGTTTTTCTATTTTCTTACTGCTCTTTTTTTTCTGTTTTCTGTTTTCTGTTTTCTGTTTTTCTGTGAAGCTGCATAATTGTCCATTTGTTGCTTAGCTTGTACTTGCTGTTTCGTTGCTGTTCTACTGCTGTTTTTCTGTTATTTTTTTGTTCTGCTCTGTTTGTTCCTTGTATGCGAGGTACAATTGACCCAGGTGAACTTCAATTCAACCCGGAGATCGAGAAGAATTGTAAACAGAATAGAAAGGAAGCCAAAGTAAGAAAGAACAGAGAAGAAGCATCCTCTACAGTGCAAGAACCACAAGTTGAGTTACCAAGTGTGCAAGGATCGCAAGTAGAAGTATCAATTGTCACCAAGGATGAAGACAATGCACCAAGGAGGACAATGGGGGACTATACTTCCCCTAGAGTCGATAGATGTGGAATTCCAATTGTTAGACCTGCAGTGGCCTGTAACAACTTTGAGATAAAGGCATCACTTCTCAATCTTGTGCAGCAAAATCAGTTTGGATGTTTGGAGAGTGAAGACCCTCATTCTCACATTGGCACATTCATTGAGTTGTGTGACACTATCAAGATGAATGGAGCTTCTGATGAGGCTATTCGTTTAAGGCTTTTCCCTTTCTCTTTGAGGGATAGAGCTAAGTCATGGCTTCAATCTCATCCTCATAGGAGCATTACTACTTGGAATGATTTGGTGAGCAAGTTCTTATCTCGCTTCTTCCCTCCGTCAAGAATGATCAAGTTGAGATCGGAGATTAATGCTTTTGCACAGAGGGATGACGAATCACTTTATGAAGCATGGGATAGGTTCAAATCTTTGCTCACTGCTTGTCCAAATCATGAGTTAGCAACATGGTAACAAGTTGCAACCTTTGTCAATGGTCTCAACAGAAATTCTCAAAGTATGATTGAAGCGGCTGCAGGGGGAACATTGAGTCAAAAGACACCCGATGAAGCAAAGGACTTGATTGAAACTATGACTAATAATGATTATCAAATGCCTAGTTCTCGATCATTGGTCAAGAGAGGTGTTTTGGAGCTTGATGAATATGGTGCGCTTAAGGCGCAAGTGGCCGTTCTTACCAAGCAAGGCCATTCAACTACAGAATTCTCAATTGCAAGCGGTCCAAGTTCAAGCTGCCTCAGTGTTTGACTTCTGTGGAGGTAACCATGCCAACGGTAATTGTGAGATTAATGTGGTTGGAGGTTCTGGGCAAGAAGAAGTGAATTACATGGGAAACCAAGGGCCTAAGAACGATCCTTTCTCTAACACCTACAATCCAGGGTGGCGCAACCATCCTAACTTTGGTTGGAGACAAGGGCAAGGCTCAAGTTCTCAAGCAAAGCCTTCTCAAGAGAGTTCAAGCAATTTGGAGAATATGCTAGCCCAATTCATGCAAGCAACTCAAGATAATATAAAGAATCAAAATGCCTCCATCAAGAATCTAGAACACCAAGTAGGCCAATTGGCAAAGCAAATGACAGAGAGACCTCAAGGACAATTGCCGGGAGATACCGAGAAGAATCCAAGGGAGGATTGCAAGGCAATTACTACAAGAAGTGGGAAGGTGGTGGTTCCACAAGAAAAAGAGAAAGAAGAAAACAGGGTTGATGAAGTGATCGTAGAAGATGCAACCAATGAAGAACCAGAGACTTCCCAAGCCACTACCTCTAGTCCTACTGTTGTTGAAGTTGAAAAACCACAGAGGGAAAAATTGGTAGATGAAGAGTTTGCAAGAAAGAAGACTAAAAGGAAAATTCTTGAAGAAGTTGACAATCCTAAGGAGTTGCCACCGTATTTCAAGATACCCTATCCTCAAAGGTTGAAGAAAGAGGTAAAGGATCAACAATTCTCTAAGTTCTTGGATGTGTTCAAAAAGCTGCAAATCAACATCCCTTTTGCCGAAGCTCTTCAACAAATGCCTTCCTATGCCAAATATATGAAGGAGATTCTTACTAACAAGAGGAAGTGGAAGGAGGAGACATTCATGCTCACAGAAGAATGCAGTGCCATACTCCAAAGGAAGTTGCCAGTGAAGACGAAGGATCCGGGTAGCTTTACTATCCCATGTGCTATTGGTCATTTGAACATTGTAAGAGCCTTGTGTGATCTTGGTGCGAGTATCAACCTTATGCCTCTCTCCATTTTCAAGAAGTTGGGAATTGGTGAAGTCAAGCCAACCGGGATTTCTCTCCAATTGATCGATCGCTCCATTACGTATCCTTATGGCGTAGTGGAGGATTTGTTGGTAAAAGTAGACAAGTTCATCTTTCCGGCAGACTTGTGGTGTTGGATATTACGGAAGATAGTGAGACTCCGTTGATTCTTGGAAGACCATTCCTTGCCACGGGTAGGGCTTTGATCGATGTAAATCAAGGGGAGTTGGTGCTTAGAGTCCAAGATGAAAAGATCACCTTCAATGTTTTTAAAGCAATGAGGCATCCAAGTGACAAAGATACATGTATGAGTGTGGACCTTGTTGATTCATTGACTAACAAGAGTATGCAACAAACTTTTGAAGATTCATTGGAAGCGGCTCTTATGGTTGAGGATGTAGAAGAAGAGGTATGTGAGGAAGAAGTTGAATTCATGGTTAAATCCCTTGAGGCTTGTCTAGTTGTGAATAATGATGAAGACAAAGTTGTGGAGGATGTGTGGATTGAAGACAAGGGTGAGACACCCAGGCTAGAGTTGAAGGAACTTCCGTCCCATCTCCGTTTTGCTTTCCTTGGAGTGAATTCTTCATTCCCGGTGATCATTAGTAGCGGGTTGAACTCTTTAGAGGAAGAGAAGCTGTTAAGGGTGCTTAGGGAGCACAAATATGCAATTGGGTGGTCTATGTCCGACTTGAAAGGGATAAGTCCCTCATTCTGTATGCACAAAATCCTTTTGGAGGAAAACTTCAAGCCGGTCAGACAACCCCAAAGAAGACTCAACCCAAACATGAAAGAAGTTGCAAGGAAGGAGGTTGTGAAGCTTTTGGATGCGGGTATAATCTATCCAATCTCCGATAGTCCATGGGTGAGTCCGGTCCATGTTGTTCCTAAGAAAGGGGGGATGACGGTGGTTGCAAATGATAAAAATGAACTCATCCCCTCAAGGACCGTTTCTGGATGGAGAGTGTGTATTGATTACAGAAGATTGAATGAGGCCACCAGAAAAGATCATTTTCCCTTGCCCTTCATTGATCAGATGTTAGAGAGATTGGCGGGCCATACCTTTTATTGCTTCCTTGATGGATACTCAGGGTATAACCAGATTGTGGTTGACCCGAAGGACCAAGAGAAGATAACTTTTACTTGTCCCTATGGCGTCTATGCATATCGGACGATGTCATTCGGGTTGTGTAATGCACCCACCACTTTTCAAAGGTGCATGCTTTCTATATTCTCTGATATGACTGAAAAATTCATTGAGGTATTTATGGATGCTTTTTCTGTGTTTGGTAATTCTTTTGATGATTGTCTGAAAAATCTTGCATGTGTTTTGAAAAGATGCCAAAAAACTAACCTTGTTCTAAATTGGGAAAAATGTCATTTCATGGTTAGGGAAGGTATAGTTCTTGGTCATAAGATTTCATCATGGGGGATAGAAGTTGATAAGGCAAAAATTGAAGTAATCGAAAAACTTCCCCCTCCCATAAATGTAAAAGGTGTTATAAGCTTCTTAGGCAATGCGGGTTTCTATAGGAGATTTATAAAAGACTTTTCAAAGATTGTGAAACCCTTGTGCAAGCTTTTGGTAGTTGACACTCCTTTTGTGTTTGATGATGATTGCATGCATGCTTTCCAGCTTTTAAAAGAAAAACTCACCACCGTACCAGTCATTGCACCTCCAGATTGGAGTTTGCCATTTGAGTTAATGTGTGATGCAAGCGACTATGCTGTGGGAGCCATTTTGGGTCAAAGGAAAAATAAAGTGTTGCATGTTATTTACTATGCCATTCGTGTGTTGAATGATGCTCAATTAAACTATACCACGACTGAAAAAGAATTGCTTGCTGTGGTGTTTGCATTTGATAAGTTTAGATCTTACTTGATTGACTCTAAAACTACTGTGTACACTGATCATTCTACTTTGAAGTATCTCATGACTAAACAGGATGCCAAGCCAAGGCTCATTAGGTGGGTACTATTGCTCCAAGAGTTTGATTTGGATATAAAGGACAAAAAAGGAGTGGAGAATGTGGTAGCCGACCATTTGTCTAGGCTTCCACAAGTAGATGTTCATGCAAAAGATGAGTTGCCAATTCAAGAAGAATTCCCGGATGAAAGGTTGTTCATGGTGCAAGTGGAACCTTGGTTTGCGGACATTGCAAATTATAAGGCGGCAAACAAGTTTCCGAAGGACTTCATTGTACAACAAAGGAAGAATAAAATTAGTTTAATAAAACACTAATTTATAGTCCCCATTACATAAAAAGATAGATTAATTTCAAAAATTAAAACTGAAAACCAAATTTAGGGTTAGGGTTTGTAACTAAAATTTGGGGATTTTCTGAATCTGAGACTTATAGATGATATTCCACTTACCCAAGGAAGAAGAATATGTCATGGTGGCGACTGGGGTTGTGAGCGGCGACAGTCGCAGCTCCGACGTGATGGAGGCAGCGGTTCCTGACTAGAAAGGTTTGCTTTTTTTCCACCCACACAAGGAAGAAGGAAGAGATCCGAAATACCGTTCAAAGGAAGCTCCATGGTGGCTGGAAATGGAGGTCCTGCAGCGGCGGACCGGCGTCGAGTGCCGGAGCTTCGTTTTCACAGCGGAAAAGCACTGCGAACGGGAGGAGACGGTTGTCTTCCCCAGTCGAACTGCGAGCGGTGGCAGACGGTCCTCCTAGGGTGGCGTGCGACTGGTTGTTGAGAGGAGGAGGAAGATGAAGTTGAAGGGAGGAAGAAGAAGAAAAGAGGAAAGAAGAGAAAAAAAAAGAAAGTAGAGTGAGAGGGCTGTCACGTGAGAAAGGGAGATAAAAGGAGGAAAAATTCTAATTAGGAATAGTAGGTACAAAATAAGTGGTAAACATTGAGCCTAAAAATAAAAATGTTTTTGGCTTTTGGATATAAAAATAATGGTTGACAATTATATACTTTCAAAATTTAAACTAGAGTCATGATTGATAGTTGAACTGATCAACTAAGAAAATTAACGGTCCAAAATTCAATCTTCGATTATTTTTAAACCAACGTATTTTCAAATCTAAAATTAAATAGAGCCAACTAGGAAAATAATTTTCTTTAAATCATATGATTTAAAATAATTTTCTAAATAATTACTACTAGTTACAATAACATAATATTTTTGTCTAGTAATCGTGCATACATTGACATAAGACAGTATTAACACACTCAAAAATTATTTTTAAATTAGTAATTAAAATTACTCAAACCAAACCACATTAAAATAAACAAAAATAAACAGCCAGATAATTAATCACTCCAATTAAAATAATATAACATACTATATATTCTTCGATATTGAAGAATAGTAAAAATTGGGGTGTTACAAGGAGCATAGAGCGAGAGAAAAGGGGAGAGTTGCACAGAGGAATGTATCAAATTTTTTTTATAAAAATAAAGATTTAATATATATATACACACACACACACACACACACACACATGTATGTATGTATATATGTGTGTGTGTGTATATATATATATATATATATATATATATATATATATATATATATATATATATATATATATATATATATTGGCAATGTTAATAACACTCTCATCAACACATGTTATGCTGGAGTTCTACCTTTGGAGCTTGTTTCTATGACTATTGGACTGATTGTAAATAGCTTACATGGCCTCTGGTTTTTTTTTTTTTTTTGGGGTTTCAATTAGCTCTCTGGAGGCTATAAGTTGGGGCTTTGTATACATATTGAGTACTATTAGTACACTTACAAATATATTGTTGGTTTATAAAAAAAAAACTCTGTTATAAGATAAATTTTATGTGTGACCACGAATTTTATGTAGGAGTCACTCTTCGAGTGTATCTGATAAGAAATATTCACTCAATAGTCAATAATGTGTTGGAGAGAGTGTTAAAAAACGTGTTGCTAGCACTTCTATGTATATTATTATACAATATGTATCATAATATTCATATATAGAGTCTATATTCTTTTAATTATGTATTTAATTTATATATATATTAGAATATAAATTATAAAATTAATTTTTACTATAAATAAAAATATTTAATTGTATGAGAGTTTTGAAAAATTACCTTTAATTTTTAATTTGAAGTCCAATTGATTTACCCGCTCACCTTATTTCAAACCCATTTTTAGCCCATTTTTTCTTGTTTTATAATTTTAACATTTTTAAGAAAAAGAACCTTAAAAAAATTGGAAGACTAATTTTGTGATTAATTAGGTTTTCAGTAGGCCGAAGAAGTTGGTCTTCTTCTGATATTGTCTTTGGGTAAATGATTGATAAGCTTCGTTTTTTTTTGAAAAAAAACAAATAAAAATTAATTTTGGTATAATTAAATTCATTTAGGCTGAAGTCACTGCGAGCGACCAAGATCTTTGTGACAGTTTATGTCTCTACCTCGCTCATAAGAATTTGTCACCTAAGAAAAAAATGTTAAAATAGACTTTTTGACCCTGTAACTTATTTCTATGTTCCCATTAAGTAATATTCTATTTTGGTCCTCTAAGTTGAGAACATTAATTAACTTTAATTAGTCAGCCTTGACGTTAAATATGTTATAATGGTGTTAGATTCTCGTCGTTAGTGGCCAGAATCTCCTTACCTTTCTATCACTCTCACCCCCACCACCATTCTTTCTCCTTCCTCCTTCCTCTCCAAGTTGAAAACCATTTCCACGTGACTTATGCATCAAATGTCTGATCAATGAAAAAAAAATTTCCCAACAAAAAATTTAAATATACAAGTCAGCTCTAGTACAAATAGCAAATACCATGACTAGGAATGATATCTTATCAAAATGATTTTGGTTCCAAATCGCAACATTATGCTGCGTGTCAAAAAAAAAACAATATGCTGCAAACTACACGAAACACAAAAATAAATCAAATGTCTTTGGCATGGTAGATGCCGAATACAACATTTATGTTGAAAATTCATTATCAAAAGTTCATAGATTAGACACTTCCATACTTTTTTACGAGTTTAATTGGATGGTGACATCTGAAATATTTAGTTAATTAGTCACCCTTTGAGATTAGTTGTTTTTGCAACATACATTAGTGTTTTTTTCGCAGGTAACTTATTTCAGAATGCTAGACTCAAGAAGATAATATGGATAACTTTGGATTGGATATGGATAACTTTGGATGTTAAAGGTCGTTCTTCGAAGATTCCAATTAGTGTCAGGTTTGAAAGTTAATTTTTATAAGATAATCCAATATAATCGGTATTAAATTTAATAGCGTGCACTTAATAGCGGTTTCGGCAATAGGAGCTCTGGAAAAATGTAATGAAATGTTTAATAGCATTGACCAATAGAAACATTACTAAATTTTACACCTTTAATAGTGGTTTTTCTGGAAGACGCTATCTTTACCGATTAACCAATTTTGTAAAAAAAAAAAATCCATACATAATTAATAGAGCGTAACCGTGGAAGCGCTATCATAATATACCATTTTAATGGTTTTTATTTGGACAAACTATGTGGAAGTAGTAACTATCATAGTGATTGACTGGAAAAACGCTATATTTTCCTCGAATTAATACTACACTTTTTAGGTGACCAACTCTCTGCCCGTAGTCGTTGGGCATAGGCACAGTTCACGGAACTAATGGAAGTATAATAAACTCTCTACCCAGAAAACTCGATATTCAACATTTAATGCATAGAAAACAGCCCGTAATCAATTCCCTCTTAATAGCTATTGAACAAACACTCCTAAAACATAAGTTAAATTATCCTATAAATAACCCTCCTATGTGTTCTTATCTCACACTTCAAATTTTATAAAATCTCCTCATGTATTATTTTGTGTTCTTATCAATACAGAAGAGGCCCTCACTCTCATATCTTTTTGTCGTGTGTCATGACTAATGTCCAGATGAGGCCCAGAAGAGGGCCAATTCTAAATGTCATGACAGACGACATGAAGATATGTGAATGCCACCGTCTATCCCAAATGTCTACGAACATAAGGTGACCGAACTAAACAAAATGGGGAGCCTTTCAAGAAATTTATCTTTTTTTTTTGCATGACAGACGACAAAAACATATGAGAGTGGGCAATAAAAACCCCAGTCACCCTATTCTGGATGAGGGGAGCTTGCTTCTTGTCACTAACTTATTCTGGATATGTGGCTGGTCTCTCCCAAATGCCTATGAACATAAGGTGCCAGAACAGAAGGGAGGGATGGAGGGTTTTTACATGACAGACCACAAAAAGATATGAGAGTGGGTCATTGAAAGTCAACATGAAATAAGGAATGGAGTGCGTCCAGTGACCCTATGTTCAGATGTAGACCCTGAAGTGTCCTCAAACTCCATTCTGTTTTTTCCCTAGCTTGCCATCAACATGTATATCCAATAATATTGTATTCAATTTTTTATTGTGACTGTGAAATGTAAATTCAAATGATGGTATTTGTTATCTGCATCAAGTGCAATCCTTATCCGTTTAACAACTTTTGATTGTCATCACTGTGAAGTGGGAAGTCAAAAATGAATTTTTAACATGTGAAAATGTAAAGAAAATATCTTTATTTGTTATGAACTTCGGATTACATTAAATTTTAAAGGAATGAAAGATATCATCAAAAAATGTTTCAATGGCCCTTATTAAAGGAAGCACTATTAAAAATATGAGGAACTCAAAGACACATAACAAACAGAACGTTATCCTTGAATTAGAAATTTAAAGGAATAAAAAATATTTATTTAAAAAATGAAAGAAAATGTTTTATACGCTCACTCATGAATAGTGTGTCGTTTCGAAACCGCTATTAAATAGATATTATAGAGACACTTATTTGAAATAGCACTATCATTTACCTATGTTAAAATTGAAACCTTTCTCTATGACCACATTCTCACACTTCAAATTTTGAATTACTTTTAAATTTGTCATACAATTTTTGTTACTTTTATTTGGTTCTTGTCATTTTCTATTATAGCTTATTAAAAATATTGATCTCATTCCTTGGAAGCTTATAAACAGGTGGAACAATTGTCTAAGTATGATAAAACACATGCAGTTCTATTGTTCTTATATATTTAGAGAAAGCAACACATGTGCTGACAAGCTGGCTGCTTATGGCCTTGCTCATAATAGTTTTTCTTGGTGGGACCATCCTCCACGTTTTATTTTAGAGGATTTTAGTTGTGATATATTTGACCTTCCATTCTTTAGATTTGTTTAATTCTTTTCTCTTGGCTTGGGTTTTTGCCTAGTCCCCCTTTGCTTCCTTTGTATTCTTTTATTTTATTCATAAATTTTAATTGTATGCTGCAAATGATAGTTAAAGGCTAAGGTGCCAACCTAGTTGGGATGTTAGTCTTTAAAGTGATTGCTTTGCATATCATTCTATTTTACTTAAAAAATATATATATTATATATATATATATATATATATATATATATATATAATATATATATATTTAGTCTTAACGATAGATAGTTTTAACTTCTTACTTAAAATTTCTAAGTTAGTCATACACTTTTCATAACTTTTAAGTTTATCAATGTATTCAATGTTTCATTACTTGTAGATATTGAGAGTTAAAAGTTAATTAGATAGTGATCAGGATATCATATATATATATATATATATATAACAACAAAAAATGCATTACAAATATAACAATTTCATTATAACAAATAAATTTACTTATACAAAAATAGCTCTCACCCTCTTCTCCTTTTTTCCTATGATATTCCAAGTTTTGTCTAACTTGATGTGTAAGTTGATGCTTCGGGTAGGCCTCTCTAAACTCATCTCTTCTTTTTGATTGAATCTCCTCCATGTCAGATTCTGATGGAGACAATGGTGAGGCAGGCTCTGGATATGTAGATTCTGAAGAAGAATCTATCATGAGAGGAGTTGGTTGAATACCCATGCCCCTAAGGAAGGCAGTGTCGAGGGAATTGGGACACTCTGAGGATGCTACATGCCAATAGGCTTCATGATGTGCGAAGCACCTAGTAAAGAGCATTGCATAGGGGATGCTTCCATTATTCTTGTGAAGACAGAATGTTAGATATTCCATGATGAGGAATGGAAAGGTTATATTGGAGTAGGTGAGGTGGTGATAGACCACAATTATTTCAAACTTTGATAGAGTGGAGGAGTGTCGGCTTTCACTATCTGTGAGGGGAAGAATGAAATGGTCGCAATACTCTAGCAATAACTTAGCCTTGTTGGTTAGCCAAGAGGTCTTATTCTTTTTCTGGCCAGTGTTGTCCGCAAGCAGTTTATGATATACCTTCTTCAGTGAAAGTCTAGGGTTTTCCAATATCCAGTCCAGACTTGTGACTCTCCAGACCATAGTTTGGAGCTTCAGTTAATTCAGCAACAGTGTCCTATGTGATGGCCACTAGTACACCACCAATTATGTGCCCAGTGATGGATCCGTCATCGTTGATATCAGCATTTGACCAGAATTCACCGATTTCTACAGTAGGGATGGGTCTATAGAGGTTGAAGTACTCAGTCCATCCTTGAAAAACAATTTCAGAAGTTGCGTCATATCCATCCCGTTTAAGCTCTTCAAGATTCATTGTCCTCATTGTAATGGGACGCCATTTGGGAGCCATTTGGATTTTGGAGAGTGAAAGATTTAGGTGTGACACCCTGCTACCCCGCATGTCATAAAGCAATTTAAAGATAAGGATATAAAAGCAATTAAAACAAAACATGCATTTCCTGTAATCAATTAAAAACTTTGTCCATGGGTAGAAAGGTCCCATATGAACGAGTTGACAAAACGCGGAAAATAAAACAAGTTTTAAACAATAAAACATATCAAGATAACATAAACATAAACACCCAACCCCGATGTCACAATTCCGAGCTGGTACAACCGTTCCGGAAAATCTCCTCGGAATACAACTGAACAACTAACTAATAAGAAAGACTCTAACTATGAGTGGTGGCTCCTCAGAGTCACTCCTCTCCGGGCTGCTCGTCATCCTCTGCAAGGTGCCAATCAGGCCAACAACAAACAAAAAGTGGGGAGTAAGAATCATGTAAACATATACGGCATGGAGATAGGAAGCAAGGTAAAACATACAGCATAGCATCATCATAACATACATCAATATAGATATATATATATATATATCAACATCATATCAACCAAGTATGATATGTAGTGCAATGCAATACTACTCCACTACTCCAACATGCATGTGGATCCAAACTAACTCAGGATGAACGACTTCGGAGTTAAATATCCACATTGAGAATCTACTCAACACCGGAGAATCTACTCCTTGGATAGCCAACACATCAAACCAACGAATGCCTCGTGACGGGGGTGCATGATTACCAAACCTTGGGTAACCTATCGTGGATGGCCAGATCGCCGTACTCTAGGATGACCTCCCCTATGTGGAACATCCACTAACAACAACATCTCCAATGATGCATGCAGCATACAACAAACAACGACAACCACCACCTCCTTTGCTTCGACGGAATCACCCGAAGACTACTGCGGAATCTACCGCAGCGGAATCTACCGCAACACTTAAACCTTTAGCGGAATCAACCACAACATCTTAGACACAACCGGGTCAAGGTCCCCTTGGAGCAAACTCTCAGCCATCAAGGTACAACATCAACAGCACCTTAGACCCAAACCGCGGGGTCAAGGTTCCCTTGGCCAAAAAGTACCAAGGTACAACTCATCAACGTACGGTAACCCAACGGTTACCGACTCAACCATCTTAATTAATCTTTAATTAAGTGATCTAACCTTCATCATTGATTAACCATGTCATCATCCTCGTGGGGGAGATTGGGTTTAAAACCCCTGTTTAAGTCGTTAATGTTAGATTTTGTCCAGAGGGGTGAGCACGGTCGTGCTTAATCACAGCACGGTCGTGGTCGTGCTTCCAGAGGGGTGAGCACGGTCGTGCTTAACCCCTTGTAGGAATGAAGGAAAAATGCTCAAGATTAGCCATGGTGGAGCATGGATGAAGACAACTTAAAAAGTGAAGAAAATGACCCAAGCAGAGCCCATCACGGCCTGGCCGTGATAACCATCACGGCCTGGCCGTGATAACCATCACGGCCGTGATCGATCAATAATTGAGAAGAAAGAAGGAAAAAGTCAAAAGCTGTCACGGCCTAGCCGTGATGCCCATCACGGCCGTGACATGTTAATGGAGCCAGACCCCTTCTTGGAAAATCTGTCACGGCCAAGCCGTGATGCCCATCACGGCCGTGACAGATCAATTTGTGAAGGCAGAAGCTATCACGGCCTGCCCGTGATGAGCATCACGGCCGTGATGCTCCAAAATTTGAAAGCGCGCCAAGGCAGAAAGCGTCACGACCTGGCCGTGATGGCCATCATGGTCGTGACGCGAATCCTGATCTATAAAGAGGCACGGGCAGAACAGAGAAAAACATTTTTGAAACCCTCAAAATCTCTCTCTGAACCAGGGGCAGTTGCACAAGGATTCCATGGAATTTCCTGAATTATCCATGTATTTGACTTGATCTTGTAATACAGTTTTTACTTCTTTATGAGTGATTGATTTCCATGCTTAATGCTTGTTGTGGCTAGCACCCCCATGACTTGATTATCGTTTTGGTATGCAATTAGAAAATTAGTATTAGAACGAGAACTGAAATCAACCACCCGGTAAACCTTGTATCTAGGAATGGATTTAGGTTTATTAGCAATCGTGTAATCCCTAATCATCATGCAAATTCATTAATCTAGGCCACCTAAGGAATTAGGGTCTATTAGTGGATTTAGGCTCTTGTCATCTGAGGAATCAGGGCTTGAGTAATCTAGTGGATTGATTGTCATATTTGAAGTAGAAATTGTTTATTAGTCATTTCATTGCATGGGGATGAAGTTTAGTGAACCTAATCCCAACATCTTTCATATATTTGAAGAATCCCTCTAACTGCCTTCCAAGTGTTTGACAAAAACCCAAAAAGAACATTTCTCTTTATTCTGTTTATTTTAGGTTTTAAATCTGATTGGGCTTGGTATTTACTATCGAGCTCCCTTCGATCCAAATATCCGCTTGGATAGTAACTGATTCGGTACGTGCTAGTACTTGTCACAATCCTCGTGAGAACGATAAACGGTCTCACCACCGTATTACTTGTACGACTAGGTATACTTGCCCAGATTCGTCCAACAAGTTTTTGGCGCCGTTGCCGGGGGCTGTGTTTCAATATTAGCATACCCATTTCGGTTACTAATTTAAGCAAAAAAAAAAAATCTGTTATCTGTTTCTATTTTGCTGTCTTATTTTTCTGTTTTGCTTTGCTGTTTGTGTGCTGACATTTGCTGCTAACACTCTTGGTTGCTAGACTGTTTGTGCATGCGATGTACTACCCCGGCTGACCAACTCCTCTACGATCCGAAAATAGAAAGAACAGCCAGGGAGAATCAGAGGCAAGCAAGAGAGCAGAAACTGTTAGAACAGCAAGAAGAAGAACAAGAGACTTACACCTCTCAAGTTCATCAAGAAAAACTCAGGATAGCAGGCAATGGTGAAGGTGCTCCACCACGGAGGACACTTGGTGACTATGCCAATACAGATATCAATCGGCATGTCACTAGCATAGTGAGGCCTCCAGTGAACTGCGTAAATTTTGAAATCAAGCCAGCTTTCATCAATATGGTTTCACAAAATCAATTTGCTGGGTTGGAGAAAGAAGATCCTAGTAATCATGTTTCCAACTTCCTGGAGTTGTGTGATACGGTGAAGATAAATGGTGCTTCCGATGATGCAATTCGCCTAAGGTTGTTTCCTTTCTCTTTAAGAGATAGAGCCAAGTCTTGGCTCCAATCTCACCCAAGGGTGAGCATCACTACATGGGATGACTTAGAGGCAAAATTTCTGGCAAGATTCTTCCCCACCTCAAGATTTGTTAAGACAAGGGGTGATATCATAAGCTTTGCTCAACAAGAAGGTGTGACTCTTCATGACACATAGGAAAGGTTCAAAGACTTGCTCCAAAGATGTCCAAATCATGGGTTTGATGATCTTACCCAAATGCAAACATTTTGCAATGGATTGAGGCCGTCAACCCGGTATATGTTGGATGCCTCAGCTGGAGGTTCCATGAACACAAAGACACAGGAGGAAGCATTGATTTTGATAGAAGCGATGGCATCTAATGACTATTTGATGCATCATGATCGAGGTCCCACATCAAGAAGGGGAGTGTTGGAGTTAGATTCACAAATTGCACTTTTGGCTCAGAATAAGCTCATGACACAACAACTGGAGTCCATTACCAAGCAACTAGCTCAACTCCCACAACAACTCCAAACTGTTCAAGGGACAACCATGCCACCTCAACAGGTAATGAGATGTGATTTTTGTGGAGGAGATCATGATAATGGAAATTGTGAGGCTCCACCTAGTTCCCATGAGGAAGCTAATTATATGGGGAACTATGGGCGGAAAGGCAACAACCAATACCCTAACAATTACACCCAAGGGTGGAGGAATCAAACAAGTTTTGGTTGGAAACAAGATGTCGGGCAAGCAATCAAGCCTCATCCCACACAACAGCCTCTTCCTACACAACCGCCTTAAGACCGGATTTCTATCTTGGAGAACACCCTCAATCAATACATGCAAATGTCCATATCAAACCAGAAAAACAGCGATGCTTCTATAAAAAACTTGGAGGTTCAAGTTGGACAAATTGCAAAGCATCTAGCGGAACAATCTAGCGGCAATTTTTCAGGTAATACTCAAATAAATCCTAAAGAGCATTGCAATGCTATTGTTTTGAGGAGTGGTAAAAGTCTTGAGAATGTGAGCGGTGAGCCTTTGTTGAGAAATGAGAGAGTTGCTGAAAAAACAGAGGTGATTGCTGAAAAAACTGATTTGAATAAGGAAAAAGGCAAAGAGGTTGTAATAGAGGAAGAAGACAAGAGGGAAAAGTTAGTGGATGAAGATTCAATTTTGAGGAAGAGTAGAAGTCATCTTTTGAAAGATGGAGACAAGCCTCAAGTGATCCCCTCTTATGTGAAGTTGCCATACCCTCATTTGAGCAAGAAAAAAAAGAAGGAAGAGCAGTTTGCCAAGTTTCTTGACATCTTCAAGAGGCTACAAATCAACATACCCTTTGCAGAAGCACTAGAGCAAATGCCCACCTATGCAAAGTTCATGAAGGAGTTGCTCATGAGGAAAAGAAAGTTTAAAGAATGTGAGACTGTTGCCTTGACTGAAGAGTGTAGTGCAATACTTCAAAGGAAGCTACCTCCAAAGCTTAAAGATCCTGATAGTTTTACAATCCCTTGCACTATTGGGAGTGTTGCTATTGGGAAGGCCCTGTGTGACTTGGGAGCGAGTATCAATTTGATGCCGCTTTCAATTTTGAACAAGCTTGGAGGTGATGAGGTGAAACCAACAAGGATGGCATTGCAACTAGCCGATAGATCAATCAAGCATCCTTATGGTATTTTGGAAGATGTCTTGGTTAAAGTGGACAAGTTTATCTTCCCAGCGGATTTTGTGATATTAGACATGGAGGAGGATGCAGAAGTTCCACTTATATTGGGGAGACCTTTTCTAGCGACTGGTCGTGCTTTGATAGATGTACACAAAGGCCAACTTCGATTCAGAGTGCAAGATGAAGAGGTTACCTTCAATGTATTTGAAGCTATGCATCGCCCGAGTAATGAAGAGAATTGTTTCCGCATGGACATTGCAGTGGCTAAAGAAGTCTTTGCACCTCAGCACTACTCCTCTACTCTTGATAAGGTAATTACGAATTCTATTGAAAATCTTGATGGGAAAGAGGAAAAGGAAAAATAAGAATGTTTGTGTGATTTGGAAGCTCAACCCAATCAACTTGCTGTCAATACTAAGAAGGAAGAGCTCAACATGAAAGCAACTCCGAAGCTCTGCAAGACAAATGATGCACCAAATGGTGATGAAGTTGGATTTGCTCATCATGTGAAAACAGAACTTCCACCGGGAGGGAGTAAGGATAAGGCCATGAGGCTCAAAGTGAAAAGGGCAAAGCGGAAGCGCAATTATAGGACTTATAATCAAAATCATCTCTTTGAAGGAGTTCCATGGAAGAGAAGTGTTCTTGTACTTCTATGCCCAGCCGACCCCGGTTAATTGAAAGAAGCACGTCAAGCTAGTGACGTTAAAGAAGCGCTTATTGGGAGGCAACCCAAGTTTTCTTTTCATTTTCCTTTTGTTTTTGATTTTCCCTCTTGAATAATTTGAGAAGATCAAGAGGAAAAAGATCATAAATTAATAGTTTGGTTAAGTGTTTTCAGGGTAAAGGAGGAAGGAGAAGCAAAAAGGGCAGAGACAACAAAGTCAGCAACCATCATGCCCAGGCCGTGACACTGGTCACGGCTGTGATGAGCCAGCCATGAAGATCAGAAAGGATCACGGCCCATCCGTGATACCCATCACGGGCGTGATGAGAGGACCCTGAAGATCGGAGAGCATCACGGCCTAGCCGTGATGGAGGTCACAGCCGTGACAGACTACCCTTATGGACCAGAACGCATCATGGCCTGCCCGTGATAAGCATCACGGCCGTGACCCAATTTTCATGCAATTCCTTCTGACTAGGCGTGATGAGCCAGCACCCGCTACCACCTCGGTAAGTCGTTCCAATTTTTCTTTCCTCTCTCCAACTTGATTATTTACATTGGGGACAATGTAAGTTCTTAAGCTTGGGGTAGGGGTATTTTGTATTTTGCATGTTGCATTCATTTAGGCATAGTTTGCATGATCACATGATTCGATTACCCCCGTGCTTAGATGTTGCATCCAATTGTGAGAACTGAGTGCCAATTATTTTGAGATAGTGAATTCTTGAACCAATTATTTTGAGATAATGAATTCTTGAACCCAATTTTTTTATTCTTGTGATAAGGCTACAAATAAAAATTTTTGAGATGATCATTGATAGTTGATAATTAGCATGTGGTTCCGTAGATTTGTATTTCTCATTGAATTTTGAACTACTAAAATGTGAGCTTTTGAGCCAAAAAGGGGTACTCACTAAATGTACCCCATTCTTTGTGCTAGAGTGTTATTACTCTTTGATTGTATTTCTCTAGAACTTGACTTGAAACCGTTTTGAAGCTTAAAAATTTTTGAAAACATTTTTGAAAATGATTGAGGCACTAGGTATTTTTCCGGCCTTCTGAGCTTTGAATGATTAAATGCTACCCCTTAGTTGCCCAACTTTGAGCCTGAAAGAATAAAATACTTTTCTTGGTACCTTGAATTGCTTTGATGAATGATGCTTGATGAGGGACCTTCTAAAGTATTACAAAAAGGGTAAAAAGGTAGTTGAAAAAGTGTGGGATGAGAAAATCAGAAAAATATTTCTCTGGAGCTGAAAATCTCCCCTTCTCCAAATAAAAGAAAAATAAGAGAAAAATAAATATAAATAGAGAAGGGGATGACAAAAAGAAAATGAGAAATAAAAATGAGAAGAAAGAAAGAAAGGTGGAAAAATAAATCAAAACCCAAAAGGGTATTTTAGAAGGTGTCATGATTTGCAATGCTTGATGTTTTGTGTAGCCTTTTGAAATGTCCTTTTCTTGATTTCCCAAACTAACGATAAATCCCATGGCCCCGTTACAACCAAAGCAAAAGACCTCTTGATTCTTAATTGTTTTCATTAATAAAGTAGAGATTTGATTGATAGTCAAGCCTATGGTAGAATTCATTCCTCGGGCAAAATGGAGCGAATTGTCATTTATCCCTAAACACTTGAGTGAGGTGAGAAAGAGAGTCAAGCAAAAAAATAAGCTTGGGGTGATCTTCAGGTGAGAAAGAGTGCCCAAATCAGTGAGAATATGAATTTAGAAAACCTAAGCTCTAATTGGACTTGATATTGATTGTCTCTTGCTGAATTATTTGAAAATGCCTGTTACTTGGATTAGTTATCACTCGGGTTCTTGGTTCACTATCCGTGATCTGATTATCTATATCTTCTGGCCTTAGTGATTGCTTGAGGACAGGCAATTGAATAAGCTTGGGGTGATTTGATAGTGTGATTTCACATCATAATTCATGTACATTTTTACATGCATTTTTCATATAGTTTAGGCATATTTGATTTGATTTTATTAGGTTTTACCTTGGAACGGGTAAGGTGGTTTCTTGGTGTTGTTTTGCAGGAATTCAAGGAAAAATGCTCAAGATTAGCCATGATGGAGCTTGGATGAAGACAAAGCTTGAAAAGTGAAGAAAATGACCCAAGCAGAGCCCATCACGGCCGTGACATGTTAATGGAGCCAGACCCCTTCTTGGCAGAATCTGTCACGGCCAAGCCGTGATGCCCATCACGGCCGTGACATATCATTTTGTGAAGGCAGAAGCTATCACGACCTACCCGTGATGAGCATCACGGCCGTGATGCTCCAAAATTTGAAAGCGCGCCAAGGCAGAAAGCATCACGGCCGTGACGCGAATCCTGATCTATAAAGAGGCACGGGCAGAACAGAGGAAAACAATTTTGAAACCCTCAAACACTCTTTCTGAACCAGGGGCAGTTGCATAAGGATTCCTTGGAGTTTCCTCTCCTTTTTATCTCTATTTCTTTGGTTTTGGCTATGATCATGAGTAGCTAAACTCCCATTGTTGGGGTTCGGTGTAGCTATTTCTGAATTATCCATGTATTTGACTTGATCTTGTAATACAGTTTTTATTCTTTATGAGTGATTGATTTCCATGCTTAATGCTTGTTGTGGCTAGCACCCCCATGACTTGATTATCGTTTTGGTATGCAATTGGAAAATTCGTATTAGAACGAGAACTGAAATCAACCACCTGGTAAACCTTGTATCTAGGAATGGATTTAGGTTTATTAGCAATCGTGTAATCCCTAATCATCATGCAAATTCATTAATCTAGGCCACCTAAGGAATTAGGGTCTATTAGTGGATTTAGGCTCTTGTCATCTGAGGAATCAAGGCTTGAGTAATCTAGTGGATTGATTGTCATATTTGAAGTAGAAACTGTTTATTAGTCATTTCATTGCAAGGGGATGAAGTTTAGTGAACCTAATCCCAACATCTTTCATATATTTGAAGAACCCCTCTAACTGCCTTCCAAGTGTTCGACAAAAACCCAAAAAGAACTTTTCTCTTTATTCTATTTATTTTAGGTTTTAAATCTGATTGGACTTGGTATTTACTATCGAGCTCCCTTCAATAAAAATATCCGCTTGGATAGTAACTGATTCGGTACGTGCTAGTACTTGTCACAGTCCTCGTGGGAACGATAAACGGTCTCACCACCGTATTACTTGTACGACTAGGTATACTTGCCTAGATTCGTCCAACACACGGTCGAGCTCAGCTGCAAGGGCGTGCTCCTCTGCTGCACAGTCGTGCTGAATTCGCGGCCATTTTCCAAAATTCAAACTGGGAGCACGGGCGTGCTCCCTGTTCAGCAAGGCCGAGCTCAATGCACGACAGTACTGCTCTGGGCAGAGTTCAACATCAATTTTAGCCGATTAAATTTAGGGATTAATTCTATTAATCCTAAGCCAGTTGACAACATATTCTAGGACTAAACGTCATTATCAACATAGTAACAACACTATCATCACAATCATGGTATCAACCATTCAACCAACAACATTATGACAATAGCAACCATCAACATATCATCATGTTCATATAACCAACATAAACATCAAGAACGTAGTATGAACATAGGCATATAAAAAACATATTAACAACCAATATCATGTTATCATAATAAAAAAAACCATCATATTAATCATATACACATACACAACAAACCGGGTTCATGGGAACCCCTTTACTTTACACTACCCACAATGCCTATGATATACACTACCCTTCTCCCCATACTTGGATTTAAGGTCGTTCCAACGTAAGCTCCCAACATCAAACTGTCCTCGGTTCCCAAAGCGGCTCAACACAAACTCAACCTTAGCCAAACCGAACACAAACCCATTAGTTTCTTATTCAAAAATTATGAAAGGAAACCTCAAGGGAAGGGAGCCTTACCTCTTAACTGAAACATATCAAACAAGCTTCCCAACCTTCTTCCAAAACTCCACTATAGCAATGGATGAAGAGGAAATAGGGAAGGAGGCACACTAGGTCGCAACAGTGGCTGCTGTAACCAACAAAATAGGGTTTCACGTTAACCCTCGGGTTATGTGCCAAACTTATATAGGACTGGACCTGAGCACGGTCGTGCTCCTCAGTAAGCACGGGCATGCTGGGCTTAGCGTTTACGAGACGCAGTCCGCACATTGAGCACTGGTGTGACCACTGTTGAGCACGGGCATGCTCACTGTTGAACACGGTCGTGCTCAACTTAAAACTTGCAACACGCTACAGGCTTTAAGCATGGGTGTGCTCATGCACCATAAAGGGTCTTTTAAGCCAAAAATCCCACTAAGCCCTTAGCCAATTATTTTAACTTAACAAAACTAACTTAAACAACCAAACAAGCTTTATAAAAGCACTTAACGAAAAGCAGGGTGTTACATTAGGAGTGTGGGATGGTTTTAGAATATGAAATGGTTCAATTTATACACACGAGTGGATGATGTGCAGTCATGCATTTTCAAAAAGAAACCATAATGAAAAGTTACAATGTTACTGGACAAGAGGAAAAGATCAAGAAATCACATGCAGTTGTGCTTTGTCGCTTGTATCATTCACACCAAAAATTGTGCTAGCAAGTTGTAACAACGTTTTCTAGAGAGATGTTGTTAAATGTATCCATTTTAATAGTGTTTGCTACATAAAGTGCTATTAAAGGTATGATCCACCTAAAATATCTATATATTAAAGGTCTGAACTATTACTCTCTCTTAAATCTTCCAAACTGCATGCGCTCTTAAAATTTAGTTCTCTCTCTCACTCACTCTCTCAATCTCTCAAACCTAGCCACTAACTCTCGTCGTCTTCACTGGTAAGTCTGTTCACCTCTATTATTTTAAATGTTTAGGGTTACTTTTAATATTCCGTCTGTTAAATTGCTACTTAGGGCTACCTCTGTCCAAGTCTTGGCATCGAAAATACCTACAGCTGCAGACATTCTGTTGCTATTTAGGGTTACCTCTATCCACGACAACATTATTAATGTAAGTTGGTGTTTGGCACATCCGTTAGAAAGTTTAAGCTTATATTTAAGTCCATCTCTTGTCTCTTGTTAATGCATTTCAAAGTTGACCAAGCATTCTCAAATCATCCTGTGGGCATGGAGGGTAACATTCTGCTATTGGAAGGTTTATATATGTGAGTTCCATTATTATCACTGACCAATTGTTTCTTGAACTTCTTCACATATTTCAAATATTTTACATGTGTTTGTAATTAATTTTTTTATTATTATGTAGGTTGATTCAGACACAGGAGAGTGGAACTTGCTTCTTGTTACTAGCTTAATTAATATGGATGACAACAATACATTAGTGAAAGGTTAATTCTCATTGTCTTTTTAGATCCGTTTTTTGTTTCACTAGCGCATATGCATTTTAATCTTTTGTTTGTTAAATTCTGGTATACTCTTTGGAATGTCTGTTTTTGTTTTCGCATTATGATATATGATTTTAAGATATAAAGTTTGTTTATGGTCGATTTTGTTAATTGCTGTAATGGTATGATTGTTGTTGATTTCTGAATGCTATTTTTTTTAATGTTGAATTCTCAATTCTATTTTTTTATAAGCTGAATGTTGTTTTATGAGCTAAATGTTGTTTTTGATTTAATACTCAGTAGCTTATTCTGGTATGATGATGAATGTTCCTGCTGATATCCGACTTGACGTAATCTCGCCGTAGAACGTCAAACCAAGAGTGAACACATGGGTTGTTTTAGATTATGGCTTGATAGAATATTGTATTCCGGTCCTACGTATCCCAATGGGAATCAAAGCTAGACGTAGTTCTTGGTTCAACCCTTGGTAATACAGTGATCTCAATCCCTTAATCTTGTACCCGATGAATACCGTCGAGCAAGGACTCTTCAATAGTCTCTTGGTCGAGCTGGTTCCTCTAATACGCTTCAGGGAGATTCACTTAGGTTAATCAAAGTGTGTCTTTCTCTCAGGGTCCTCCTCCTTTTATAATAGGATCCCATTATCTTTTAGAGATTTGGATTTATCTATTCTTATCTCATAAATCCTCTCTGAGATATGATTTCCTTAATTTGGAGGATTTATCTCTTATAACCGGATAAGGTTATTTGAGATAATATCAAGATCATTAAAGATAATATCAATATCTTATCTTTCCCGCCTATATCGGATCGGGTATCCAAGTTCGGTGACCGGGTTTTACTCCTCGGCCTGTACACAAGCCCCCAAACTTTGAACTAGAAGAAGCGTAAAAGTTTTCATGATAGTAGCCGAGCTTGGTCCTTAAAAACCTTTTTTGGAGAATCTAAGGTTTACCATAATCTCAGTGACCGACCTTACACTTCGACCAACATTCAACCTTGGTGACCGAGCACAAAACCTTGGTCTCTTTAGCCTTTCAAGTTGGTGAGCTTGGTTGCCGAGCTTTACTCCTCGATCCACATGTTTCAGGTCGGTGGACTCGATGCGGAGCTTTATACATCGGTCCATATACAAGTCCCCCAAACTTTTAGCTTTAAAGAGCATGGAAGCTTATTTGAAAGAGACGAGCCTAGCCGAGACGGACGTAGTCATCTTAGTTTTGCACTGTGACCAAAGTTTCCTAGTTCCCGAGAAGGAAAGAGACGTTGCCTTTGTCATTAAGGCAAGGCTGGTTTGTGGCGCATGACCTTTATGTCATTATTTCCAAGGCCTGCTCTCTAGTTGCGTGATTGAATCCTTTAGATGTTGCAGTGTGTATTTCGATGTCTTTGCCATGTGTGATTCCTTCATTAGTGAGCCGAATGTGCGCAGACTTGAAGAGACGTTCCCTTTCTTCACACGACATCAGTCATTATTACTTTTAAAAGTAACTTTAAGTTTTGTTTTCTTCTGAAGCGTCGAGGTCTTTATAAATTGGGGAGAACTTTGCTTTGGAGCTCATTTTGCCTCCTCCTTGCTTAAACCCTTTTTCAAGCTCTTCTCCTTTAAGTTTTCGCATCTCCCTTTCTGTTCTAGGTACGCCCCTCCCCGTTCTTCTGTATTTCGCTGTTTTATTCTTGTTTCATCCATGGAGCCTTCATTTGAAGTGTCCCAGAATGCCTCTACCGAGGTTCAAATCTTAGAACCTGAGATAAACTCCATCGGGGGATCTCCCCATTCTCCCCCTCCTCCATCGAAGGGTAATGGGGATAACCCCAGAGCCTTTTCTTGTTCTTCTTCGAATGAGAGTAGCTCTGCTACTCTTGATGAAACTGTTGCCCCTAAACGCTGCAAGCATGCTTCTAGGATGCCAAGGGTTCCTTACCCGGATATTACCATTCCTGGGTATTTCTGGGTAAAACCTGTTGGAACCAAAGTGGTTTTGGATTTAATAATCTCTAGGTTTTGATTCTAACAAAAGGATTAAATTTGCTTGGCAAAGTGTTAGTTGAGATCTAACATGTTCTTTCAGTGATGCAGGAATGTTTACATATAAGTAAAAGAAACCATGAGATAAGTTCTAATTGAAAAATACGTGTCCAGTACCCCTGTAGACGGGCTGTTCAAATACTTTGGTAAAGTTACTTATTTATTTAATTAAGTAGACTGGCTTTCTTAAGTAGACGAGGCTCTAAATATTTGCTAGATGAATACCTAAATAACTTGTTAGGTACAGTAAGTCCAAAGACTTGATAAACAAGCACGTCCATCTTACCACGTAAGCTGACGGAAGTAATTAGTTGAAGTAAATGAACTGAAGAATAAAGTAATCTGGTAGACGAGTTCTAACCGCCACGTCACCAGACAGAGATCTTTATAACTCATTAAGAAATAGCAAGTCCGGAGACTTGATAGACAAAAGGATACGTCACGTCATTAAATGATTGATATTTATTTCAATAGAATATTTGTTCTTCATATTTGTTTTATCTGTTTTAATGTTTCACCTTGTTGTAAAAGAAACATAGTACAATCAAGAAATGCAAAAAGCAGAATCGTACAAAAATATACTTCAAAACGATCTATACGATGACAACTTTATGACTGAAAAAGCTGGTTTATACACAAAGAAGGAACAACAAGTGCTCAAGCTACAATACTCAGAGGAGGGAACCTCCATTTTCATGCTACCTCGATAACCAAGAGTATTATTCAGCCTTGCCACAGTCAAGCTCTCAGTCACAACGGATATCATGCATTAAATGCTATCTCTAAACCGGATTATTCAAAGTAACCATTAAAGAAATAAAAGTGAAGAAGAAGGTCACTATAAATAGAAGACCTTAAGTACTGAAGAACAACTCTTGCCTGCACAACCTTGCTAGCTAAAATTTTGCCAATCAATAATCATTCATTCTAATATTCTTTCAAGAGCAAGAGTCTGTATTCTTTAGTTTGAATATTGTTGTAATGTTCAACTATTCTTAAACTGTCATATTCTCACACATAGTCAGTTAAGAAGATCAAACATTACATCTCTTTGTTAGAGTTAGAGCCTGAAGAGGCTTGGTAAGAAAGAAATACTTGTAGCCTGGAGAGGTGTAGAATACTTGGTTGTAATCTATTTGGAAGAAGTGGATGATGGCCTTTTTGGATGCACAAAGTCTAGACATCTGGGAGCTCATAGAAACTGGTTATACCGAACCCAGAAATGAAGATGGAGCTGCTATTGCTAGAGCAGACTGGACAGTAGATCGAAAGGCAAAGCATCAACTCACTCTTAAAGCTAAGCATTATTTGATGTGTGCTATCACCAGATCTGAACATGACAAAGTTCACAGCTGGAATACTGCTAAAGAAATATGGGATACTCTTGCCCTAGCTCATGAGGGTTCCTCACAAGTTAAGGAATCCAAGATCAACATGCTGGTTCATCAGTATGAGCTGTTCAAGATGGGTGAACATGAAACAATAGACCAAATGTTTGGAAGATTTCAAACTATCACCAACAGTCTCGGATCTCTTGGAAAAATTTATGAAAATAGAGATCATGTCAGAAAAATCCTGAGAAGTCTATCCAAGCAATGGAGACCTAAAGTAACTACTATTCATGAAGTCAAAAACCTGAATACACTCTCTCTGGAAGAGCTTCATGGATCTCTCAAGGTTCATGAACTTGAACTTAATGAAGAAGAAAATTCTAGAAAAATGAAAATATATTGCCCTAAAGGCAAAGAAGCAAGTTCATCAACAATTCTCAAAGCCGCTGAGTCATCTGATGAGTCTGAATCTTATGATGGTAATGAAGGATCAGATGAGGATGAATTATCCTTTATCTCCAGGAAGACTCAACATATGTGGAGAAAGAAAGGGGGTTTCAGAAGGAAGCAACTCAATAAAAAGTTTTCCAGGGAAAAGTCAGACTCCAAGGAAAAAGGTCCACCCTTGTGCTTTGAATGCAAGAAACCCTATCATTTCAAAGCTGACTGCCCTAAGCTAAAGGACAAAAAGAAATTCTTCAAAAAGAAGAAATGCTTAATGACTACATGGGAGGATCTTGATCTGTCTTCTTCATATGAAGAAAATGAAGCTGAGCAAGAAGCAAATATCTGTCTCATGGCAGACACTGCATCAGAAAGTGAATACAATGATGCTGAGGTAATGGATTCTGACCCGTCCACTCTTCAAAATGGTTTTGATGAATTGTTGCATGAGTCATCTATACTATCAAGAGAATATAAGAGTCTCAAAATGAAGTTTTCTAAAATGACTGGAGAATTTGATAGGGTCTGCACTGAGAAACAAAACCTCAAAAATGGAAACGACATACTAAAATCAGTGAATGTCAGTCTAGCTGACAAAGTGGTGTGTGAACTTGATGTCTCTTGTGAAGTTACAAAACTGAAGCAAGATATAACATATCTAACTGATTCTCTATCAAAGCTTGTAGGTGGCTCAGATAAGCTTAGTCTCATTTTAAGGTACTTTAGTTCACCTTACGATAAATCTGGTCTAGGTTATGACAAAGAGAAGCAAGACGCATCTCACAAAAAGTCAAAACCACTTAAACAGCATAGAGCTTCAAAAGTTCCAAATAAATATACCAAAGCTAAGTCTAGCTCGTCCAAAACCTTTTGTAAAGTGTGTGGAAAAAGTGGGCATATTACATCTAGATGCATACACAATAAACATGCTAAGCATACTCGTCAAGTGACAACTAACAAGAAAGGACCCAAGTCAGTTTGGGTACCTAAAGATAAGATAACACATGTTGCAGATTTGCTTAACAACAGGAAGAAAACAGATGTCTTGGTACTTGGACAATGGCTGTTCACGACACATGACGGGAGAAAGGTCTATGTTCCAAAACCTTAAGCCCAAAGATGGTGACTGGGTCACATTTGGAGGAAATCAGAAAGGGAAAATCATTGGTATAGGTAAAATTGGTAAACATCCTTTTCCTTCCATTGATAATGTTCTTTTAGTAAATGGCTTGAAGCACAGTCTACTGAGCATAAGTCAATTATGTGACAGTGGATATGAAGTGTCTTTTGATAAGAACATGTGTACTGTCAAGAAAGATGATTGATCACTTTTATTCACTGCAAAAAGGTAAAACAATCTCTATAAGATTGACTTGGAGGACCTCTCAAATCAAAGTTGTAAGAAATATGGTCTTGTCATAGTAGACGATTACACTAGATGGACATGGGTTATGTTCCTAACTCACAAGGATGAGTCTTTTAAGGTCTTTTTTGTATTCTGCAAACGTGTACAGAATGAAAAAGGCATGTGTATCACTTAAATCATAAGTGACCATGGAGGAGAGTTTGAAAATGAGCTATTTAATAAGTTCTGTGAAGAAAGTGGTATCCTTCACAACTTCTCAATACCTAGAACACCACAGCAAAATGGTGTGGTAGAGAGAAAGAACGGATCTCTTCATGAGATGGCGAGGACTATTGCCAGGACCCAACTTAGGCGTTCCTGACCGGTCAGAATGAGACCCCGATGTCCCATTCCCAAGGTCTATCAAGCACGTACAAGTCACATCGCAACATGGGTAATTATATAGTACCAACATAAATATCAGAGTAAATGATCATTCCAAAATAATAAGCCAATGTGGCCCTGAGTCTGCATCCAGAGTTTAAATGAAAAGAAATAGTTTATAACCCAAAAGGAAATAGTTCCAATTTTTAAACAAAAGAAGTGGTATCTCATATGACTAAACAAAAACCAAAGGAATAACCAAGCTGCAACAACTGGCCACACTACTCCCGTGTATGGGCTCCCTGAGATGGATCCCCTCGTGGAGTACCTGAAGCTGAAACAAAAGGGTGGGGGTGAGTCCCAGAACTCAGTGAGGGTGTACAAACACAATGAAGATGAGGAAGCTGATGAGGATATCGTTCCTATCAGTTGAGTTCTAAAGAAGCAGAAAACCTCTGTTGTCGCTGCTGAGGCCATTGTGCCTGTTCCAACAATTGTTCCAACTAAACCAAGAAGGCAACCAGCAAGAAAAGCTAGGTCAACTAAGACTTTTAAGGTAACCATCTCTGCTAGTGATCCTGTTCAATTAGCAGTAGATGCCCTAGTATCTAGTTTAGAAACTAGGATATATGATGTGCCTGCTCCTCTCCAAATGATGTGTACATTCCCACACCCCTTTCACCCTAACCAACACAAATAACCACTTCACAAGTTCAACCTATTATCCATGCCGATGATCCCTGGTTGAATCAACCAGATGATGGCATTTCCCCCGGTGCTCCTTTCCCCAAACCTTTGAGAACCTTATTTCTCTTCATCCCAACTTCTGTCCTTTACAATGGAAAATATGAGGATTGGGCCAAGGTAAAAAGGGAATGGAAAATTCAGTTTCATTCTCACCAACCTGAACCCGAACACATTCCAACCAGATGGTATCCTCTACTTGAGTATGAGGAAGAAATCAGCCCATCTATTGAACCCCCTTTACCTACCTCATCGTGAGTGTAAAACAATAAAAAAATGTGCCTTCTCAAATGCACAACAATTTAGGGCCATTAGTCACTCACCTACCCTTAACCAAATTCCCCCCCAGAAAAATTTACCCAAACCTTGTCAAAACTCCTCCTTTCATACCACTTACTAATGGAGTTGAGAGACATATCATACCCGTCTGGGAGACTGACCCCAAAAGGAAAAATCTTCCTACCATTCCTGAGAGAAGAGCAAGATCTTCTAAGCATGTCCCCATGATCATGCCAAGGGACACAAAATGGGTGTCTTTTGAGCATCCCATAGTCTATGGGAGGGTTCTGACTTCTTTCTGGATCAGCTCTACTATGAAATGCTGAAGTGGGAATTCAGTCAAATCAAAGTTGATTGAGTTTTGTCCCTACTAGAATTGGAATCAAGCCCTACAGGATTTGGCCAAGACTGCCAATGCTGGATCTAAATAAGGATAAGGAATTGAAAAACAGAAGATTCAAGGGAGTGATGCCTGAAGCTGATTCAGCTATGCTTGATCTTGATCAAGAAACCTTCGACTACTCAATTCTGGATTTCCTTCTGAATACTGAATCCATTGAGTTGATCAACGAGCATAGAGCTGCTGAATTCCGAAAGTCTCACATTATCCACTGCACCAGAGAGGCATCTTCCTCTGGTTTGTCTGAAGAGGAGAAGAAGCATATTCCCAAGGTCAGAGGGAAATGTGGTCTTTCACACTTTAGATACATGATCTATAAAGACCTCTGGGGACTTCCAATAAATAGTAGGAATGTGGAATTCATCTACCCCATTAGATGGGCAAAGGAAATCTCAGTAAAACCTCCACCTACTTCTAAGCCTATCACAGATGAACCTGTTGCTGAAGAACATGGTCAAACTGCCACTGCTGTTGGATTGGAAGATACAGCTGAATCCACTCACCAACATAGCTCATCAGAAAGACAATCTTCTCAACCTTTAGCTTTAGTCGTAATGCACCCTGAAGATCATTCAAGAACACTAAGCACTTTTCAAGAGTCTACAGAAAGCTCAAGGCAATAGGCTCTGCCATCTAATATTGAAGAAGTTCTTGGAAAACTGGTTGATGAAAAGGTTGGCAAGATAGTTGATGAAAAGGTTGACAAGTTAACTGAGAAGATTAAGGAGGATGTCCATCAGCAAGTTCAAACATCAATGGCTCCAACCTTAGAGGTTGTAAATAAAATTCTTGAATTCCTCATGGACTTCGGGAAAAGTCAAGCTCAGAACCCTTCTCCTCCACCATCTCCTCCTGCTTAACCTTTACCTTTGTTTTTTTCTTCTGTACTGACAATGATGGTCCTCTACTTTTACCTTTTCGGATGATGACAAAAAGGGGGAGAAAGGAAAGAAAAGAGATTTATATACATAAAGTCAAGTGTTCTTTGAAAAGCTCTTATTTGTTTGCATCTGCATATTCTCTTCTAATTGATAAACTGCTCTGATACTAATGTTTGCTTATTTGATTTGATATCTGCTACTCTGATACTTATGTTTAATCCCTTATATATACTCTAAGTATGATAAGCTGTTGCACCTATCTGTTAGCTTATATGCAATTATTTTTCATATGCTTATTCTGCTTAAATATTTGTATGCTCTATCTTAGGGGGAGCCCTGCAAGCTCTCTTAGACTTTGCTTTATTTAAAATTTAATTAGTTTTGTCATCATCAAAAAGGGGTAGATTGTTGGAACCAAAGTGGTTTTGGTTTTAATAATCTCTAGGTTTTGATGCTAACAAAAGGATTAAATTAGCTTGGGAAAGTGTTAGTTGAGATCTAACATGTGCTTTCAGTTATGCAGGAATATTTACAGATAAGTAAAAGAAACCATGGGATAAGTTCTAATTGAAAAATACGCGTCCACCCCTGTAGACGGGCTGCTCAAATACTTTGGTAAAGTTACTTAGTTATTTATTTAAGTAGACTGGATTTCTTAAGTAGACGAGGCTCTAAATATTTGCTAGATGATTACGTAAATAACTTGTTAGGTACAACAAGTCCAAAGACTTGATAAATAAGCACGTTCATCTTACCACGTAAGCTGACGGATGTAATTAATTGAAGTAAATGAACTGAAGAATAAAGTAATCTGGTAGACGAGCTCTAATCGCCATGTCACCAGACAGAGATCTTTATAACTCATTAAGAAATAGCAAGTCCGAAGACTTGATACACAAAAGGATATGCCACGTCATCAGAAGAGCAAAATAAAATTTTGAATAGACTTAGTCTCTCTTATAACTAAGTAGACAAAGTTCTTTTTAGACGAGCTCCATCCTTGAAATGAATTAAATGCAATCCGAATCTCTTGAATTTATTTCAAATGATTGCTATTTATTTCAATAGAATATTTGTTCATCATATTTGTTTTATCTGCTTTAATGTTTCACCTTGTTGTAAAAGAAACATAGTACAATCAAGAAATGCAAAAAGCAGAATCGTACAAAAAGATACTGCAAAACGATCTGTACGATGACAACTTTATGACTGAAAAAATTGGTTTATACACAAAGAAGGAACAACAAGTGCTCAAGCTGCAATACTCAGAGGAGTGAACCTCCATTTTCATGCTACCTCGATAACCAAGAGTACTATTCAGTCTTGCCATAATCAAGCTCTCAGTAACAACGGATATCATGCATTAAATGCTATCTCTAAACGGGATTATTCAAAATAGTCGTTGAAGAAATACAAGTGAAGAAGAAGGTTACTATAAATAGAAGACCTCAAGTACTGAAGAACAACTCTTGCCTGCACAACCTTGCTAGCTGAACTTTTTCCAATCAATAATCATTCATTCTTATATTCTTTCAAGAGCAAGAGTTTGTATTCTTTAGTTTGAATATTGTTGTAATATTCAACTAATCTTAAACTATCATATTCTCACACATAGTGAGTTAAGAAGATCAAACATTATATCTCTTTGTTAGAGTTAGAGCCTGAAGAGGCTTGGTTAGAAAGAAATACTTGTAGCCTGGAGAGGTGTAGAATACTTGGTTGTAATCTATTTGGAGAAATAGTGGATAAATCCTTCAAGTCGAAGGGGCTGGACGTAGCTCTTGGTTGGAAGAGAGTGAACCATGATAAAATCTCTTGTGTGAATCTTCTATCCCTAAACTCTTCAGTTTTATTTGCTTATACTAACTATGGGGCTTTGATATTGCTTTTGTTAAAGTCTTTTAAAAAGTATCTCTGTCTTTGTGCGTGCTTCTGTTTCTAATCTCCTTGAGTGCAAAAATTGTTTTAAATGTTGTTTTCGAAAATTATTAACAAACACAATTCAACCCCCCCTTCTTGTGTTTGCCTGTGTCAACTTCAAAACCCGATGCTGGGGCATTTCATTCCAATTCCAGAACTCTCGATTCCCTTAAAGCCATTAAGGCCAAAGTTACTGCTTTCGATGGTGCTGTAGAGTGCCTTCCTTGTTCAGATAATGAACATGTGTTTCTTCAAGAGTCTCCTTCTGAACCAGCTTTTACCTATGTATATAAGACTTTGTTTGAGAAGATTGGTGTCACCATCCCCTTTACCCCCTTTGAGTGTGACGTTCTAAAAATTATGAACGTTGCTCCTACCCAATTACACCCAAATAGCTGGGCTTTTCTTAAAGCCTTTCAAATTCTTTGTGGTCAAATAGGGATGGTGGCCACCGCGTCCAAATTTCTTTATTTTTACAAGGTTAGGTTCAGAGACCGAGTTGGGTGGATCTCGCTAAGTGGGGTTGAAAAAAGGGGTATCATCGGGCTATACAAGAGCTCCTACAAATTCTTCAAGTCAGACATTTTCAAAGTCTGACCTACTGAGGGGAATGAGTCTGTTTTTTTTTACTCAATCGGAATTTCCAAATTTCCTCTACCGGCAAACCCATCCTTCTAGATTTTCTAGTTTTGACCTCAGCTGTATGACAGCTCAAGATATAATTGATGTTGAGATTCTAAAGCTTTTTCCTCGGCCACTGCCATGTGGAAGGCTTTTAAAACTTGCCATCTCTTCCACTAGGCAAGTCGATTTTGACTGTAAGTAGCTTTTATTTCAAAGGTTTTTTAATTTACATGTTATTGTTATATTTTGACCGATCTCCTTCTTTCAGTGATAATGGGGGAAATTCAACTACAAAGCTTTGTTGAAGAAGTCGGCTCCTCAAGATGGTGGCACTTCAATTCCAACTTCTGATGCCAAGGGGAAGAAGAAGAAGGTTGTTAAGAGCTCGGACCCTGACGTGCGTCTTTCTAAGAGGGCTCGGGCCGACGTTCAACCAGTGGTACCGAGGAGAAGTGCTTCTCCCTTTCCTCTGACTCATGATGACCCCACTGTCGAGAAGAGGACTGAAGGGGCACCTCATGTAACCGACCTGACAGTGGATGCTAAGTGGTATAATGGCCACTGTAACCTGGGCATCAGCTCGCTCTAGAGCGATGATTTCAACCCCGGCCAACTCATTGATGGTCAAGTGCTGAAGCACTCTGATGCTCGACTTTTGCTGGAGCAGGGACATGATGGCAGTATGGAGGCTGCCGCTGCTTACGCCCTCCGAATCTCGTCCATCACTCGCTTCTGGAGTCAAGAGCTATTAAAAAATGTGAAGAAGATGGAGTCGATGAGGGCTGAAGTGGCTCATTCCTCGAGGTTAAGGGACGAGTTGGCTCAAGCTTTGGCCAAGTGCGAGGAGTAGGCTCACACTGTTGGCCAACTGAAGGCTCAAAAGGCTGAGCTTGAGAAAAGCAAGACTTCCTTTCAATTCGAGCTGGATAAGGAGAAAAAAGAGAAGGTCAGACTTTAGAAAGTCGTTGAAGACTCTCAAGTTTCCTTTTCTAAACTGCAACAGGCTTTGGAGGCTGAAAGGGAGGCTAACCGCAAGCTTCAAATCGATCTGAGTGAAGCTGAAGCCACCATTATGAAGGAGCACGTCAACGGTTTTTTCTGAGCGGTGAAGCAGCTTAAACGCTTCAACCCAAATGCTGACTTCTCCCTTGCTGATGTGGACAAGGACTTTGATAAAGATGGAATTCTAGTTCCTTTGTCCGAGCTTGAGGATGAATAAAAGGTAGGTCAGGAAGAGGAGGAAGTTGAGGAGCAGGCTGCCGAGGAGGGAGGAACCAGGGCAGGTGAAACAGTGTTAACTGATCCATCTTTTGCCGTTCCTCCGAGTGCTGAGGATGACCCCAACTCTACTTCTGTAGGAATCGTTGTTCATGGGGATGCCCATGAGTAACTCAGAAAAACAATTTTTTATTATGTATTTCGCTCCTAGGGCAGTGCCTTTTTTTATTTTGGTATCTTGTGTACTCTGGGCCTTCCCCTTTTAATTAATGTAATTATGTTTTTGTTTCTGGTTTTCGAGTTGGTTTTTACTTTTCAAACTTCGAAAATTTTATAATTTTTTTATGTTTATGCCTCGTTTTTTCCTGTCGGCTTTTGGATCTTAAGCTTGTAACTTTTTTCTAAGTTAGTGCTCAACTTTTACATTTTTGCATGTTATTCGGCTTATTCGAGTTTTTTGGAGCTCGGAATACCTCTAGGTTTTTAAATACCTTTTTAGGCATTATTTATATCTTGATGTTCGACCATTTGACTTTAGCTCGGTCGATTTTAGCTCGGATTACCTTTTTAGGTTTTTAATTACCTTTAGGCATTTTTTACCTCCCTAGGTTCGGTCATTCGACCTCAGCTCGGTCGATTTTAGCTCGTATTACCTCTTTAGGTTTTTAATTACCTTTAGGCATTATTTACCTCTTTAGGTTTTTAATTACCTTTAGGCATTGTTTACCTCTTTAGGTTTTTAATTACCTTTAGGCATTGTTTACCTTTTTAGGTTCGACATTTCGACCTTAACTTGGTCGATTTTAGCTCGGTCAACCTTTTTAGATCTTTAGTTTTGCCTCTTTAGGTTCGGCATTTCGACCTCAACTCGGTCGATTTTATCTCGGTCAACCTTTTTAGGCTCCGCATTATTCATAAATAATTTTTTAACCATATACCAATATTCTTGCCATATAATGCAACTGAAAATGATTCCATTTATTTATTTTTCCAGGTGTGCCTCATTAAAACCTTCCCGGCAAAAACCTCGTGGGAAAAAGACCGGGGTAGGAAAAAGAGTACATCACCTTCTTACATAACTTTAACTAAAATAAAACTTATGGTAGGAAGTGTTCCAAGTTCTTGGAACGACCTTTCCTGACAACTCTTCTAGCCTATAAGCACAATTTCCTAGGCTTTCAACTATTCTAAATGGGCCAGCTCAGTTTGCAGCGAGCTTACCCTCTTTGGAGTCTTTTCTTGCACCATTTTGTAGTCTCAATACTGAGTCACCTTGTACATACTCCTTTGGCTGCAGCCTTGAGTTGTATTTCCGAGTTGATTTCTGCTTGCATAGCTCTTCCCTGATTCTTGCTTCATCTCGGACTTCTTCAACCATGTCAAGCTCAACTCGGACTTCTTCTTCATTCTTATTTTGGTCGTGATGCTGCCTTCGGAGAGAGAGTTCGCCGAGCTCAACTGGAAGCATTGCATCGGTTCCATAGGTTAGCCTGAATGGTGTTTCTCCAGTCGACGACTGTGGTGAGCAATGGTAAGCCCAAAGGATGCTTGGTAATTCTTCTGCCCATGCTCCCTTTGATTGGACTAAACTTTTCTTGAGCTCATTTAGAATGACTTTGTTGGTTGCTTCCACTTGGCCATTGGTTTGTGGGTACTCAACCGAGGTAACCTTATGCTTGATTCCGAGGTTGGAGTAGAACTCTTTGAGCCCTTTATCAGTGAACTGCTTTCCATTATCTTTGACAATTGCGTAGGGTAGGCCGTGTCAGCATATAATGCTTTTCCACACAAAATTCTAAACCTTTTTAGCTATTATGGTAGCCAATGGTTCAGCCTCAATCCACTTAATGAAGTAGTTGACCCCTACTAATAAGAACTTGACTTGACCTTTAGCAACCGGGAAGGGGCCGAATATATCCATCCCCCACATAGTAAAAGGCAACGGCGAGAACATGGAATGGATCTCTTCACCTGGAGCTCGCGCTACATAGACGAACTTCTGACAAGGTTCACACTTATTATTCCAGGCAGCACAGTCCGATCTCATGGTCGGCAGTAAAACCTCGCTCGCAGGACCCGAGCTGCTAGAGATCAGCCACCTGAATGCATTCCACAGATGCCTCGGTGCATCTCATCCATTCCGTACTCAGACTGCTCCTTTGTTATGCACTTTAGTAAAGGCATGACGAATCCTCTTCTGTACAGCTCTCCATCTCGGATGGTGTAATGGCAAGATTTTGGATGGATTCTCCTTGCCTCTTTAAGATCATTAGGCAATTTGTCAGAGGCTAAATATTCCCAAATCGGTGTCATCCAGCCCTGATCATAGTGCTCTGTCATTATCACCTCGGCACTCTTTATGCTCCGTTCAAGGAGATTCTCCTGAATGAAAGTTCTTAGCTGGCCAACTGTTTTGGTGCTAGCTAACTTAGACAACAGATCTGCCATGGAATTTTACTCCCGAGGTATATGTTCAATAGTAAAATTATCAAATTCTGAAATTAGACTATTAACTTTACAGAGATACCTGGTTAGTTGGGGATCCTTTGTTTGATAATCACCCGAGACTTTCCCTGTTACAAGTTATGAATCACTTCGGCAGTTTAATTCTTTGACTCCAACAACTTTAGCTAGCATCAGTCCTGCATTAAGGGCTTCATATTCTGCTTGGTTGTTTGAAGCAGTAAACCTAAACTTTAAAGATTGCTCCCGGATTAGATCATCGGGACCTTCAAGGATTATTCCCGCTTTGCTTCCCTTTAAGTTAGATGAACCATCAACATATAGAAGCCAGATAAAGGATGTTGAACTCGGCTTATAAGAGAGCTCGGCAATGAAGTCAAAGAGACATTGTGCTTTCATCGGTCCCCTTGGCTCATATTACAAACCGAATTCTGACAATTCTACTGACCAAGCTATCATTCGTCTGGCTAGATCGGGTTATCTGAGCACCTGCTTTATTGGATGATCTATTTTGACTATAACTTGGTGTGGCTGGAAGTAAGGTCGTAACCTCCGAGCTGCCATGATCAAGGCGATGGCGAGCTTCTCAATTACTTGATACTGTGTTTCTGCATCTTTCAGAATTCTACTAACGTAATACACCGGCATCTGTTGTTTTTCTTCTTCCTGGATGATTAATGCACTGATTGCATAATCATTGACAGACATATACAAGTACAGATCTTTGCCGAGCTGTGGCCGAGTTAGGATCGGGGGAGAAGCTAGAAAAAGTCTCATATCTTCAAAGGCTTTCGCACACTCCTTAGTCCAAGTGAATTCTTTTGGTTTTTTCAAGAGCTGGAAGAAAGATCTTGCTTTTTCTGCGGATTTTGGGAGAAAGCGGGATGGAGAAGCTAATCAGTCGGCTAGCCTTTGAATCTCTTTCACACTCTGTGGGCTCCGCATTTCTATGTCAGCTTTGCATTTATCAGGATTGGCTTCAATACCTTTGTGTGTCAGCATATAACCCAAGAACTTCCCTCCTTGCACACCAAAGGAGCATTTTTCTAGATTTAACCTCATGTTGTACTTTGAGTTGACCAAAAATTTCTTCGGGGTCGACTGGGTGTTGCTTTGGGTCATCGTATTTTACCACCATATCATCATCATAAACTTCTAGGTTTTTTACAATCTGATTGACGAACACCTTGTCCATAAGCCTTTGATATGTTGCACCAGTGCTTTTTAAACCGAAAGGCATTACTCGGTAACAGTAGTTTGCCCCATCGGTCATGAATGCCGTTTTTTCTTCATCGGGTGGATACATCCTTATCTGGTTATAACCTGAATATGCATCCAAGAAGGACAAAATTCCGTACCCTGAAGCTCTGTCTACCAATCTATTAATGTTGGGAAGAGTATAAGAATCCTTTGGACACGCTTTGTTGAGATCGGTGTAGTCAGTACACATCCTCCATTTGCCATTGGACTTTCTTACCAACACTACGTTAGCTAGTCAAGTAGTGTATTTCACCTCTCTGATGAAATTTGCTTTAATCAGCTTTGCAGTTTCCTCGGCTACTGCCTTGCACCTTTCTTCGCCGAGCTTCCTTTTTCTCTGAGCTACAGGCTTTGCCTCCAAACATATGGATAGCCTATGGCATTGAAAATTGGGGTCTATACCAGGCATATCTGATGTCTTCCAAGAAAATAAGTCGGCATTCTTCCTTAGAACAGCTTGAATCTGTTGTTTGAGCAAGGGGTCGAGCTGGCTGCCAACCTTTGTGCACTGTTCGGCTTGGGCTCCAAGTTGGAACTTCTCCAAAGACTCTGTTGGTTCAGCTTGGGACTCATACATCTCCATCCTTGGATCCAATTCGAACATGCTGACCGAGCTTGCCGAGCTAACTGAACTTACTGAGCTTACCACTTCTGCTTTATCATTTTTAGCATTTTCTGTGATATCTGGGTCTCTGGTCACCTTCAAACTGTCCGCATAACATTGTCTAGCCATCCTCTGGTCAGCTCAGACTGTAGCTATCTTTCCCGAGTCAGTTGGAAATTTCATGGTGAGGTAGGGGGTTGAGACAATTGCTCCGAGTTCATTCAGAGTTGGTCTTCCGGTGAGGATGTTGTATGATGTGTTGGCATCCACGATAACATACCTGACTGATATGGTTCGGGCAAGCTTGCCTTCACCAAATGTTGTCAAGCGGTCTATGTAACCTCGGGTCTTTACCTGGTCTCCGACGGACCCTACAAGCTTGTCCTCCTATTCCTCTATTAACTTTTATGGAATTCCAAGGTTTTTAAATGTTGCCAGATACAAAATATCAGTCGATCTGCCCTAATCAACAAGTGTTCGTTTGACCGAGTAGTTGGCTAATTCGACCGTTATCACCATTGGGTCATCTTGATTAGGGTCCAGCAAGTCATCATCTAAGAAAGTTATGGGAGGTCTTGGCCTTGTAGGTTTTCCGGACACAGAGTTGACAGATCGGATGGGTTTTACATGACGCCTCCAAGCTAAACTCGTTGTTCCTCCACCTGCAAAACCTCATGAGATTGTATTAACGACCCCTCTGACTCCTCTTTCTGCTTCATCATTAGGAGTCTTCTGATTATGCACCTGATCATCATTCTGATTGTTACCTTGCTGGTTGGCATCTCGGTTACAATTATCATAATCGCGTCTTCCTCATCGTTGACTAGCTCGTCCGAGGTAAGGTAAGTAACTCGGCGTTGAACACCTCTTGGAGAATGGTTGCTCGGGATCGGTTTAGCGGTGTATAGGACTGGTACCTGGGTTGCCTCTCTGAGAACCCCCTTTCGTTTCTCTTTTGGGCCCTTTGTGGATTGGCCCTTCTGTCTCTTTCTTTGCTTGGGGCCGAGATCTTTTCTTCAATACCTCTTTCCCTCTTTTTGGATTCTACCATCTATTCCGAGTTCATGAAACCTGTTACCTTTTCCGGAAGTTCTTCAAAATCTCTCGACGGCTTCCGACATAAATACTCAAAGAATGGCCCCAGCTTCAAACCGCCCATGACAGTATGTAGACAGAGTTCCGAGCTCATATTGGGAATTAAAATTTGTTTAGCACTAAAACGAGACATATAATCTCTAAGAGATTCATTCTTTTCTTGTTTAAAATTCACCAGCTAGACCGAGTCCCTTTTATGCTTTTGGCTCGCTACAAATTGTGCAGTGAACTTAGCTACAAGCATATCAAAGAATCAATTGACCGAAGTGGAAGATTCGTAAGCCAGATCAAGGCGGGCCCTTGCAAAGTAGTTGGAAAAATTTTGCACATGATGGCTTCCGAATCGGTCACCAAGTAAATAGAAGAAATAAAAGATTCCACGTGTTCGGTTGGGTCAGTGGTGCCGTTGAATTTATCAATGTTAAGAGGTTTAAAATGCCTAGGCATGATTACCTCATCTATGTCATCGGTGAATGGCAACCTCGATCGTCGGTCTGTTACCCTTTTTTCTGGATAGTCCCTTCTGTACGAGATTTAACTCTTGTACCCTCTGGGCGAGGTTTGGTCTTGGACGGTCTGCTCGTATCATAATGAGAAGGCACGTACGACGGATCCTTTTGGCTACCCTCGGGTAAGGACTGTTCTTCTCCGGAAGGTGTTACTGATCTTTCCCTTTTCTGAGCTCTTAACAGCCTTTGATTCTGAGCACGTATCCACTCGTTCTCCTGACGAAGCTGTCTTAACTGTGCCATAACCTTTTCCAGCTGAGGGTTATCTTCATTGTGGGGTGGGGGTGGGGGATTGTCATGGTTCTGGCTCGTATTTGAAGCCTCATGATCAACATGGTTCGCGCTGTTCGCCCCTCCCCTCAGTCCATTATGCGTAGTCACCATTAAATCTTCTTAGGGAATCGGGGAAAGTTTTTCCTCGGCCCCACAATGGACGCCAAATGTTTCTACCGAGATCCGACTTGCCAGAATCTCGTCGTAGAATGTCAAACCAAGAATGAATACAGGGGTTATTTTAGATTATGGCTTGACAGAATATTGTATTCCGGTCCTACGTATCCCAATGGGAATCAAAGCCAGACGTAGTTCTTGGTTCAACCCTTGGTCATACAGTGATCTCAATCCCTTAATCTTGTACCCGATGAATACCAGTGAGCAAGGACTTTCAATAGTATCTTGGTCGAGCTGGTTACTCTAATACGCTTAAGGGAGATTCACTTAGGTTAATCAAAGTGTGTCTTTCTCTCAGGGTCCTCCTCCTTTTACAATAGGATCCCATTATCTTTTAGAGATTTGGATTTATCTCTTCTTATCTCATAAATCCTCTTTGAGATATGATTTCCTTAATTTGGGGGATTTATCTCTTATAACCGGATAAGGTTATTTGAGATAATATCAAGATCATTAAAGATAATATCAATATCTTATCTTTCCCACCTTTATCAGATCAGGTATCCAAGCTCAGTGGTCGGGTTTTACTCCTCGGCCAGTACAATGAATGAAGAAAGTAGCTATAAAATACCAATTATAAAAAAAGGCGAACAATAGACAATATTTGTTTAAGAAAACGCTATCGTAGTTCAATACTACGATACCGCTTTTTTGAGGTCGCGTTATAGTTTTTATGTAACTAAGATAGCACATTTTTAAGTCAGCGCTATCCTTATTTAGAATCCACGTCAGCACCACTTCTTGGTTGCACATTTTTGGTGTGAATTGCTATAGCGTTTTGTTGACATGTGTTATTGTAGTTAAATCTATGACAACACTTCTGAAGCGTTATCTTGTTTACGACTTTCAATAGCACCAACATAGATAGCACCTGAAAGCATTATAAATGCTGAAATAAAATGCTTTTAAATCTCGAATCTGTTGTAATGAAGTTGTTGTTGGCACCCTATAATTTCCTTTATTGTAATATCATCAATATTCCCTTTAAGTTCCTAGGTTTACCTATTAGCACTAATCTGAGAAAATTGGCTACTTTTCAACCTATAATTGATTGACTTAAGAGGAGATTGGCTTTTGGGAAAGGTAAACATCTATCCTTGGGATGTTGAATTGCAAGTGTTGGTGAATTCTATTGTCAAGTTTTCCATTGTACTACTTGTCTTTCTTTAAATTACCAAGGAAAGTCTTAAAATTCCTCATTAGGATTCAACAATCCTTCCTTTTGATCTGGGTATGATGGTTCGCATAAAATTGTTAGGATGAGTCGGGAAAAAGTAAGTCAACCAAAGAATTGAGAAGGGTATTAAAAGTCTAGAAATATTCAATATCAGCTTGTTGGCTAAGTGGAAATGACATTTCTATGTTGATTTTTAAATGTTTGTTTGGCATATATTCTTTTACTATATAAATATGGTTTGTTGGATCAAGTGGTTTCAAATGGTAGGTGGAATTGTTGGAGAGACTTGTGCACTATCGAAGATGTGATATACATGTCTCCTCTTTGGTTCTCTCTTGCGGTGGAGAGGGAAGGTCAAGAAATGGGGCACAAAACAATTGAAGTCTTTACATGATTGAAATGAGAAAGTTTAGGTGAGTTGGGTCCCAGGGGACTCACCACGGCCGGGGCAGGCCTCACGGCTCAAATAGCGCTTATAGAGGTACTTACAGATTACCCACCAACGAGGTTATCACATCGTCAGTGGGATTCGAACTCACTACCTTGTGGGTTATGAGCCATATCCTTACCAACTAGACCAACATTCGTTGGTACAATTGAAGTCTTTATAAACTGAATTCTCGGATCATCTTAATTTTAGTATTACAATATCCAATTCTCAATTATATTCCCTATAACAAAAACGTGTGTTTGGTCAATGAGAGGGGAATATTGAGGAGCATAATCTCTCCCATCAATTTGGAGACCCCTACAATATTGGGGGATTGACTAAATTTTTATATTTTTTAAAGCAAAGGATGCATGCAAAGGCATCACTATAGGAAAGGAGATCCCAACTAGGTTGGCACCTCAATCCCTATCAATCATTTGCAGCACACTTCTAAATTTATTAATAAATGGAAAAATAATGAAAGAATACAAAATGGGGGGACATTAGGTCTTAACGCATGAAAATCATCTAAATCTGTAGTTAGGCAAGAAGAATCTATCATGATAAAATCATTCCTAAGAAATACGGTGCAAGATCCCACCAAGAGTTGCTACTAGAAAGAATACCAAAGTTGGCAAGCTCATCTGCACATTTATTTCCCTCCCTAAAAACATGAGAAATTCTAAAACCCATGCTTTTTGTTAAATAGATACATTTTAACCATCTAACTCTAAGTTTCCATGGAGCCAACAAAGGATTGGAGAAAGCGATGACCACTAAGATAGAATAACATTCAATCCACAAGTTATTCCAACCCTTAGCATGAGCTGTCTCTATGGCAAAGCTATCAGCTACCAATTCAGCGTGAAGGGCATAGGTGATTCCATAATAATGAGCAAAGCAGCCTGAAATTTCAGCATTTTTGCCTCTAAAAATGCCGCCACCACCACCTGCATGACCTGGACTGCCTATTATAGCTCCATCCGTGTTACACTTCAGCCAACCACAAGGAGGGGTTGCCAGTCAACTTGAGTAACAGTTAACTGCAGACTTCCTGAGATAGATGCAGCAGCTCTAATCCAGCTAACTGCAGACTTCCAATGAATCCTCTTTGAATCAAAAATGATTTTGTTCCTGTAGTTGCGACACCCCTCCTTGGGGTCATCACATAGTTACCCAAAATGCGGAAAATAAAATAATAAAATTTGCTGGTTACTTTCGGAAAATAATCTTTTATAACACTTTTCTTAATACAATAATGGTGATAAAAATTTGTCTCTTCCTCGACATACATATATATATATATATATATATATATATATATATATATATATATATATATATATATATATGTATATGTATATGTATATATATATATGTATGTATGTATGTATAGCATCATACAACTATACTGCATCATATTATTTTCACATCTAGACCTTTATCCATATAGGTCCTTTAGGGAAAGAAATAACATAAGATATCATTATACATTACTGGAAACAGAAACTGTCTTACTTTAAAAGAATGACTCTCTAAAGTTAGACATAAAAGTTATAAATCAATCTAATGCCCTAGTTGAGCTGGTCACTCTTTGTAACACCCTTCTCGAGCGCTACATCGTAAGTGACATTTTAAGACCGAAAAGTAAGTTAATTAAAATTTTCTATAAAAGAATGGGGTAACTTTTTTTTTCCGACAATCAAATATTCCATATCACAATTGGGATCATAAGTTTGAAAATCATTTACATAATACCCAACCCGACTCATAAATAGAAATCATAGAATATATAGACTCAACATAAAGATGTGGAGGCGCAGCTCCTAAAATATAAGATACTTGGAGTCACAGCTACATAGACAGTTACATTAACTCCCAAACATACCCAGCTGGCCAAACTAAAATAGAAAAGACAATCCTTTCTCATACATCGTGATAAAGACAAACCCACTGACGAGATCTAGTGGAAACTCTATTTGAGTCCACTACCGACATCGTCACAAAAGACACTACTGGAGCTACTACAATAGTAACTCTCGAACTAAGCCCTTTCCTCTTCCAAGAGGAAAAACATGGTCTACAAACCATCGACAGTCTGGAAGACGTCCACTAGAAAACTCTAACATATCATCCACATGCTCGAACCTCGACCTCGACGATGCATCAGCCAAGTGACATCTTGACGTCTCAATATTCTCAAAAATAGTACAGAAGGAACATAGCCAGCTGACATAGGCAATATAAAAATAAGGAGGTGAGATTTCCATTTATCTTACACATAAGGCATACATGCAGTGGTACGACTCTCAGGTACGTACAATTAACAATTAGCAATCATATTTACACTCATAATAAAACAATAATGTTTCACATAAACATGACCGCAGCACCGCATTTTCCTAGATATAAGACATCTAAGACTTGAGGAATGACCTATGAATTCCTATACCATGGTTTTATGAACATTCAGAGTGAGTGGTTCGGAGGATTGTTCTGGAGTCGACCAGCCTTGGGTAATAAAGAATGCGTCAATAGAAGAGTGTTAAAGGATTGTCTACGAAATTCGCACCTGCATTAAAGTGTTAGCTCAAACTCCTAGGCACAACGGCCTTACAGAACATAGTTTCACTATGTGTTTAGGCAAAATTGCCGGAAAATGCGTTCTTCTTGTCTTTCCACCGGATGACATCTTGATTCCATCGGAATACACTTAATGTGCTTTCTTAGATGCTAGATGTTCTTAACCTCAAGAGAAAGTTCTCAAGTAACTTTTCATATTTGTGTAGATATCTTAAAACACTTTGTTTAAAAGTCCTAACGCATTGTGAGATTGGAATACAAGTCCAATTATTTATTTCTCTGTACTTTTCTAATTGAGCCTTTTTCTTTGCCTTCAAAGAAAACAAATCCTTCTGAGTCCATTAAGTTTTATGGAATATGGATAATGAATTATCCATACTTTACGACATAAGGTCGTGTTCCACCCCACTTCATAAATTATTAAGTTCGTATTTTCACTAAGTCATTCTTGACTTAGGTTCTTTTACAGTTTATAGTAAAATCTCGTCTTTGAAGACGAAAATCCTTTTGTTTTAAAACCAAAATATTTAATAAAATTAAATCAATTTTCAAGAATACTTTCCATCAAAGATACATAGGTAGCGGTTTCTCGAAACATTTTCTTGAAAATCCTTAAAAACGTTTAACGACAGTTTCGCCGCTTTTTACTGAATTTAGGCCCAAAAGCCATATTTTTTAAAACATGGTTCTTCACCTCAAATGTATTACTCTCCTAGGTTATATTACTCATATGAACATGTTGAAACACTGATTTTAAATCTTACTCCATTTATAAGAAATTCATAAAAATTTGACCGAACGTCGTTAATTTTGTAAATCGCGTAAATCCTTTTTCAACGATTTTACACTATAATAGTCCAAAACTCATTTTGGAGTTTTAGAACAGTTTGATAGACATGAAAAACAGTCTCTCACTGTCCAGGTAAATATATTTTCGAAAATTGCAATTTAACCCCTAAACTTTCATTAATTGGAAAAAGATCCTTATTCACTTAAATCTTTATAATTTTTTATTTATAACTTCAAATCACACCAAACCAACTTCTTTTGAAATATTTTTCAGTTACCCTCATATTTCTAGAAATAACAATTCTGCCCCCTGTAACATCCGTACTTACAGATTACCCACCAACGAGGTTGTCACATCAGGGTTAAAAGTGAAGGAAAATCATCCTCGTTTATGTCGAAACTCCATTTGTTATGTTTCTCGTAGTATCTTTCATTTCGCTTAACGGATTTCAATTCCGTCTTCGAAGATGAACTCCTAGTAACATGCGCTTCGTAATGTGATGCTTAGGTGAATTTTTGGAAGCTCCAAGGCCCTAGTATTGCATAGGGCAGAATCGAGGTCAAGGAAGAAATGCTTCGTTCATCTCATTTCGTTTGGGGCACGACTTCCCAGGTGGGGGAAAGAAACTATTTAACGTCAGAAATGGCATGGTTACATCTAATTAGATAATGGTGTAGGTCGGCCCAAACCCTACATGAGAGCGAGTAACGGACAATGTCTATACCACATTGGGGACTACTCAGTGGTACCGATGATGATATAGAAATTGTGCGTTTATCGTCGTTACGCTATATACATACATACATACATACATACATACATACATACATACATACATACATACATATATATATATATATATATATATATTATTTTTATTATGTGATGATTGCCTGTTTGACTGGTTGATTTGAACTTGATACTTGATGTATGATATCATGAGTGTTGTAATTAATTTTGAAAGTGTTTATACTTATTATTATTATTATTATTATTATTATTATTATTATTATATTTGGGTATTTATTATTTGGAAATGATATTATGACATGATGATATATGATGATGATTTTGGATAACATGATGATGATTGTGATGATATGATGAATGTTTTGATTATGCTTAGAGGTTGAGTAAGTTACAAGTTATGTTGAGACATGAGGATGTATTGGGGATTGCATATGATATGTGATAGCAGTGCCTAACCGAGATGATTATCGTGACATGAGGATGAGATTGAAGAGATGAGATTATTTTGAGGTTATCTATGAGATTATAATGAGCAGTTAGGGCACTAGGGGGTGACCTGAAACATGGTTTGTGATATGAGGGACATGAAACATAGTCGAATTGACCCTGAAACATGGTCGAGTGGGGTCTATGCCTCGGAGGGAGGATTCCCGGGGATAGGCTAATGGCAGACCGCCCAGAGATGATTTCATTTTAGTTGTAGCTATAGTCCATGCGTTGCATAAGCACCCTGACCGGGGTTCAGAGGTGTGCACCGGATTGTGTAGCTATAGTGCCATTGCTTTGCGTGGGCACCCTCCATCCGTGGACGAGGGTGTGACCCGGGGACTCTGGGACGTGTCGATTATATTGATGTGATATCCGAATATGGCTGATACCTGAGGAGATTATTCATATAGCATTTGCATTGCATCATGATGAAGGGTAGAGGAAAGATCCTAGATGTGGATTGAGGATGACTGTGTTATATATATATTTATATATATATATATATATATACACACACACACACACACACACACACACACACACACACACACACACACACACACACACACATACATACATACCCATACTTTGGAGACGTATGTTTAGTGTGCCGTTATTTAATTAAATGTAGGTAAACCTTTCCACGTTTGATGTTATATGGTTTCTTATCCCTGTCTTCTCTATATTGCATATTTTTTTTATGTGATCGTGATGAGAAGATCGTACGGGGGAGCCAGCTATGGAGGAGCTTGATGGGACCTCGTATGAGCCAAACGTTGGAGGATGAATAGTGAATCCTCATAGTTGAGTACAGAGTCTATGGCCAGTGCGTCTTGTCTCTTTGGGATGTTTTTTTATCTTCTCTCTGATTATCAGTTTGTACATTTTGGGATCCGACTGATGGTATTCCCTCTATTGTACTGTATCAGGTCTTGATATGTATATGTTATGTATGTATGTATATATGCTGTGTATATTTTAAGTTTTTACTTTTTCCGCTATTTTAATATATCAGCTTAATGATAATAACGAAATTAGGTCTTCATATTTTGGGTTTTCTTTAATGGGATGTTGGGGCGTCTCACCATCAAATATTTTACAGTATTTTCAAAAGGTCCTTTTTTTACAAAAAAAAACTTATAATTTTTTATGTATTAATCCAATTAACACCAAACCAATTTCTATGGTTTTGTCTCATCAAGGACTACACTATTAACACACAAGAATCTGAATTTCAGCACATTCACTAAAATTCTCAGAAATTACATTTTAGTCCCTAAGGACTCATAAAATCATATCTTTCAATATACACATCCAAATCAATCCCAACCAATTTCTATATTCTTATATATTCATTCAATCCTTATAAAAATTATTCAAACAAATTTACTCAACTTGAAACCCCATTAATCAGTTATGGCCGAATGGCCTTAAAAAAATATATTAGGCATTTTTCTTACTAAGTCAAGCAAACAACATTCTTAATTCCAACTTAAGGTCATTGGAATCAAAACAACCATATGACATATCATACCACAACCAAATACTTTAAACCACATAGATATCCACATTAAGGTAGGATAGTAGTAATCTCCCCCCTTACCTCTTGTAGACACTTGGAAAGTCAAGTAATAGAAGGATGTTGTTCACCTAAAGCCTCAAGGTTTGAACCAACAAACCTAGCCATGAACAACCAACAAGAAAACAAGTTAAAGATTGAAGAAAATCATCCTAGCACACTTGAACATAGTTTCGGCCAAGATAGAAAGAAATGGCTAGATATCTCTAAATTTTTGAAGCTCTTGGACATTGAAAATAGAAGTCATATGAAGATCATAGAAATTGATCTCACATTAAAATGATTTTTCTATGATTTTCTAGGAATTTTCAAAGTTCTAGATCTAAGAATTTTAAATGATGACCATGGCATGAAAATCATGAAATTAATGAAAAACAAGACATGTTTGATCATGTAGAAGAGAGGTTACCTCTTGATGAGGAGTAATGATCAAAACAAGCATAGTTGAAAATTTGACAGCTTTGAGGGTTCGGTGGTGTTATGAGCATATCTCACAATTTACTCATCTAAAAATTACAAACTTTATCTTGTTAGAAAGGTAAAAAGGAGATTCACAACTTTTATGTTTAAGGTTTTGTTTGAGTCGGATCAGAACAGGGGCGTAAAGAGCCTTCTTTCCACTGTTCTCTTGGGATGTTGGGGATTTAGAGCTGTTTTGATAATTTGGCATATCTCCCAATATAATTATCCTTTTTTGGTTATCTTTAGCTCGTTGGAAATAAGAGATGAATAGGAACAACTTTCATGTAGAAAGTTTTCTGAGGTTCAGAACAGAAAAGGGTCATAATTTTGGTACAGTTTCGAATGAGTATGAGCATCAATGAAGTCTTTATGTGTTCTTAGAGAAAATGATGAACAACCTTCATGAAGAAGATGAAACACTTGTGAAAGAGAAAAAATGAAATGGAGATAGCCTTTTATAGAGGGGAGGCCGTGGCTTCAAGGGACCAAATGGTCAAAAATGTTGTCATGGCAAACTTGGAGTTACAAGGAAAGATTAAGGGTATTTTGGACTTTTCACATATAAGTAATCATTATGCTATGAAATTAATATGTGGTGGAGATACTCTTAGGGTGGTGTGTCTGAGTTTGGACCACAAGAAGGAAGAAGATATTTTTAGTTGCAAATCATGGTTGGCTAACCTTGGTTGGAGTTAACTAGACATAGGTTAGGTTAGGGGTATTTTAGTCTTTTCACATTTACTTGTCATAAATGCTATGGTGAGTCATTATGGTGACTATGGTGAGTCATTATGGTGACTCATTGCTCTGGTGAGTCATTATGGTGAGTCATTTACTTGTCATTAATGGCTATGGTGAGTCATTATGGTGACTCATTGCTCTTGAGTCATCATGGACGACTCGTCGTTCTGTTCTCCTGGTATACCTCTGCACATTCGTGTCAGGTTCCGTTGTTTATCCGATTAGGGTTTTTTTAGAGAAAGGTGATGAAATGAAATCAAAATGAAATGAGTTTGGTTTAGTGGAGGGGATGCACGAAATTAAGTAGATTTAGAGGGTATTTTGGTCAAAATTCACTTAGGGACACTCTTGGAATTTTACTTAAAGATCAAGGGCATTTTGGTCTTTTTACATATAACCATCATTACTGGCATTTAATGCAAGATGACTAACCTCTATAACTCACCCCCACAAGTCATCATAGATGACTCATTGTGCTCATCCACCCGGCGTCGGGTTTTGTCTCTGCACCTCCGTTCTCGATTTCGTCGATCCCCGATCATCGAGGACTTGCCCGATTACGTATAACAACCTATTTATTTTGAAAATTTTCAAAATAACCACTATCGTTGGAAAAAAATAAGAATCTTAATTGTTTTGTTCTTGGGGAAAAATTCGGTTTTCTGATCAGTAAAATCTTACTGTCAGTTAAAACGCAGACCGAGTTTTGTTTGAATTTTAAACCTAAATTTTTACCGTAAATACACGGTCGGTTTAACGGTCATTCTTAAAATCCATGGTCGCTTTAAAGGTCAGGCTTAAAGATCCTCGAATGAGCCAGGGGCATCTCCAGGTCCACCTATACTCAGATAGAATATATTCCACAAGTAGATAGACCAACAAGAAAATATGCAAGAGTGAGAAACCAATATATGGATTTAACACGACAACTACATGCCCGACACAAAAGGAAACAGATAAACATATACATGTTCTTAACAATATAAGCTTCCATATCAAAGCAAGTAGTTTATCAGTGGGTTTCACACCCCCAAACATCACAATTTGAAAACTATGCATGAACACTTCATATATCTCATCTAAATTCATACTAAATCTCCAGAGCTGCAAACACAAAATAAATGAGCTGATCAGGATCGATTACCAAATAGGGCATGCCTTCTTGAATACCTTTCCATTAGGATATCCAGGTTCGCCTTCTGGAATACCTTATCTAATAAAATACCCAAATTCACCTTCTTGAATACCTTACCGTTTAAGCTATCCAGATTTGCCTTCTTGAATAACTTCTCTATTAAGATATACAGATTCACCTACGCCTTCTTGAATACCTTACCCTTTAAGATATTCAGATTCACGTTCTTGAATACCTTATCTACTAAGATACCCATATTCACCTTCGCCTTCTTGAATACCTTACCCTTTGAGCTATTTAGATTCGACTTCTAGAATTACTTATCCTTTCAGTTATTTAGATTCTCCTTCTGGAATATCTTCTCTATTAAGATATGCAGATTCACTTTCTGGAATATCTTCTCTATTAAGATATCCAGAATAAAACTTAAACCATCTTGAACATCTTGTCGACCAAGATATCCAGATTAGTATCATAGGCATATATGCCAAGTAAATGCATGTAAAACCTTTTGTTCCTAACACTTTAATTAGGATACCAAATCCAAAGGATATCATGTCCATAACACCTTATGAATACTAGCACACCTTTTTTCGTTTAAAACAAAAACTGCACAACTTGTATAAGTTGTCAGTAGTAACTCCATTGAGTAAAACTCGTTTACAGAAAACCAATCAAAGCTAATTGAAAATCTCTTTATAAAATCATCAAATTTCTAATAAATCTTTTTTTGAAAACTTTACTTGCCGTAAATACTTTTCCGAATTGTCGTTATCTAGCATTTTTAAAATCCTTTAAGTCAAAATTTGATCTTTTCAACTTAAATAATTTTCTAAAATAACCATTTAGTTATTTTCGAAAATTAATTTCATAAAATAACTTTTTATAATGTATTGGATTTATCCACATAAAAATTAACAGTAAAAAAATAATTTCACGGTTACGTCCTCACTGTAACTCATAGGTCATTGTTACACCGATAAATCATTAATATAGTGATATTTTCAACTTTTTCTCATTTTCAACCAACCAAAAACTTATGTAATATTATATTACTATTTCTCATCAATTAAGACTCATTATCCCATAAAATTTTTTTAACACTTTGAACCTCATTATTAACTAAGCACTGGCCGCTGTCATGCTTTTCAATCCATAAACAACATTAACAATCATCAACAACATTATAGCAATTAACCCAGGCAGATCATGCATCACAACATCATAATATATAACTTCAAATAAACAATTTAAATGCATATAAACCATCACAGGTAAAAATAACACAACTTAAACCAATTCAAAACAGACTAGACCAAACACCACAACCACAGATAAATATACAGACCAACAACATCTAGCACGTAGCCATCGGAAAAATCCCTCCGGCAATCCCCTCTTACCTCTTGAAGAATTTAGCTTCCAATTTAAAACTTTATCATGAATCCGGAAACCGTCAACGCACGTACACAATTCAAATTTTTATCATTCAACAATCACAAACAACCAATCAAAAAACAAGAAAATAAAATCACCTATTCTCTGTAGGTAAGTCACGACCATACTAGGGTTTGGTGAATAAAATTTTCTAAAATTGTTTAAGTCTTTGGATTAATGATCCTTAATACTTAATGATCCTTAGTCACAAAGAATTGAAATCATATACTCCAATTCCTCCAAAACTTAATTTCGGCCTTTAATGGAAACATCAGCTGGGGATTTTATTTGAACACAACAACTTGGATTCAACATACATACATATTAGAAAGATGATATACAAGATCACTTCCTAAGAAAAATAAACCAAACCTCCTACACCCACACAACTAGGGTTCGGCCTTGCTTGTATAATTGGGATGGAAAATTTTGTTTGCATAAATATCTTGGATTATGATAGTAGAGATGATAACTAACTCATAGAAATTGGTTTCATATTTTTAGGATTTTTCTATGATTTTCTAGAGAATTTCAAAGTTTCTAGATCTTGGAATTAAAAATGATGAACAAGGCTTTAAATCATGGAAGTAATTGAAGAACATCATGATAATCAAGTGAGGAGAGCATGATATACCTCTTGGAATTGAGAAATGGGCAAGGAATCACACACTTTCTTCAAAAAACAAGGTTATGTCTTAAGAGTTTTTAAGAGAAAAATGGACAAAGTTTAATGAAGATGATGAACATGCCTTTTATAGAGGTGGGATGGGCTCTCATGGAGGCTTGGGGCCGTGGGAATTGAGGGAGAGAAGGGTCCAAAGAACAAAGTTTTAGGGGAAAAATAGTAATCTTTTACAATGGCCTTTTTGTAGTTAAAACCAACATTAAGGACAAACTAGTAAAATCCTCCTAAAAGGCATCATGACTAACATGTGGTGAGAAATGAGTGAAGATGTGACTGATTTGTGTCCACAAATTGTGGGGACAAACTTGACATTTCAATGAAAATTCGTGGGTAAAATGGTCTTTACTATAGTTTAAATAAATATCTAGATTTTTGTTAAATATAATCATGACATGGGTGACTCATCCATATGACTCACCATCCTAGATTTTTTCCCAAAATCATTTTCTAAGTTTCTGATAAAAATATAAACATTTATTTATATTTATACCGATCTTAGAAAACAGAAAAACTCGGGGTGTTACAGACTACCCCTCTTAAAAAAATACCGTCCTCGAAATTTCGTGACACGAAGGTAGACAGGATCGAAAGATTTTATCGACCTGAAAAGAATATAAGAATATCTTGTGCATGGATGTAAAAATGCATGATCGGTACACGTTTAAAAACTTGAATCTAATAAAGCTCCTTTTTTTCATAAGAATTTTATTAACAATGATTTAAAAGAACAACAATCCGACAAGAATTCAGATTGGATCGCTTCTACCAAAAGTAAGAGTGACTAGATTGATTCTCATCAAGAAACTTCTTTCATTAAGAAAGTACTTATCCTAAACAACAACAGGATAACTCAAGCAAATAGAATTGACAGTAACTGGCTTCGCAGTAGGGATTGAAACAATCAAATCATATAATAATGAAGAAATCAGCAATTGCAACAGTTTCACACAAACCGTCGAAATACAGTTATATATATATATATATATATATATATACGTCGTACCCGAATCGTAAAGTATAGTTAAGATATTACCAACTATGTCGCAATCACCTTTAGCGCCGCTCAAAGTGTAAATTCTCCCCTTTGTCGTTGGTTTCTTTGTCCTGGTGTTGTTGACAGAAGATCTACGGTTCGGTAAATTACAATCCTTTGCTAAGTGTCCCACTTGATTGCAGTTGTAACACTTAACTCCTTTTATTGGACAGGTATCTGTCATGTGGTTTGGATCTCCACATCAGTAACATCTTCTGATTTGGCCTTGGTTTTGGTTCTTCTGGCCTCCACTCCCCAATTCAAAATTATTAGGACGATATTGTTGTTGATTCCTGTTATTTCCTGGTGGTTGGAAATAAGGCTTCCTCTCCTGGTTCTGATTGTGATTCTGGTACTGGTTCTTGGATCGAGAAGGTCACCACCACGGTGTTGCCGCTGGCCATCGTAGGGAGCCCTTCCGCCGTCGGTAAGGGTGGTTCCATCCTTGTATTTCAAACTCTTTCCTCTCATTCTCCGAACCTTAACTCATTTTGTTTGGTCCTGGTGGTTCAGAATGGAGTTCCGCCACCGTCCGACGTCGTGAGGAGCATCACAGTACCACTACCTCTTCTTCTTGTTAAGTGAGTTGGAATTTCACTCATCTATTTGTTTAAAAATTTAAAACCCCCTAATTTAATTTTGAAACCCTAACCCTTTGATTTCATATTATAACCTTGAAATTGAACATTGTTTTATGCTATTGAGACTGTGAATTAGTGTTTCCCTACGCCAATTTCATTGTTCTTTGGCTAAATTGAATTTTCCCTAGATTACTCTTTGAACCCTAAAACCCCAATTCGATTTTTATTGAAATTGGTTATGTTTGGTAAAATTAAGTATGCAATTATGAAATTATGACTTTTAGTTGATGATTCCCAAGTTCATTTTCATGATCCTTTTAATCAAAGCAAAGTTTCCTCAAAGGGTATTGTGAAGCTTAAGCTTCAAACATGATTTTCTTTGAAAATGACCTTTTTTGGTAATAAGATTAAGTGTTTAGATCAAATTAGAATGTGTGTTTGATCACGAGTAATTGATTTATTGATTTCTGGTTGTTGCACGTTGTTGGATTCCCCCTCTGAGACGTTTGACACGGCTATGCTTGCTTGATGGAGTAGATAGTTACACTCTTGGAGCTAACGTGAGCATTAAGACGAGGATCCTTTACTTGACTTCAAAGGTAAGGGGAGCTTGCCTAGGGATATTCAATAATTATATGCATGTGTGTATGTGTTTAATTGAGTGTTGTGAATATTATTGTGATATTAAGCCAATACTTGAATAACTTGTTTACTTTTGATTGAAGTTTGAGAGGCCGAACTTGAGTTTGTGCTCAATGACTATAAGGATTAAAAGCCTTAATAAGATTTGAATAGAACTTTGAAAGTTTTGAATTCATTTATAAAAATTCCTTGTTTAAAGTGCTTACTTCAGAAGAATAAGATCTTTGTTTTTAGAAAAATGTTGAAGTGAGTTTAAGTTGAAGGAAACTACCTTTTTATGATCAAAAGTTTTGTATGAGAGAAAACGTTTTCGAACTGTATTTTTTATGAAGGATAAACCCTTTGAAAATATTTGACTTTATTCCATCAAGGAATTTCAAAAACAAAAGAATCTCCTAAATGTTTTAGAAAAGATTTTACAAAGGAAAAAGATTTTCTCCTAAATGATTTGGAAACGTTCCGGTTACTTGGATAAGTGACCGAGCTTTTGTTTTGGATTTGATTTTCACTGAGCGAAAAGTAAGCACACATGAATTGAATCTAGTTCGCGAGACGTCGCTTCTAGTATTCTGTAATATGGACGTTGATCCTTGATCCGTGTCACATTGTTGTGGACTGTGTGTCCTAATCACATTGTTGCACTGGTGCAATAAGTGCTTTTTACGTCAGTTAAAATTGATTTTTTATGTCAGAATACTGACTGACGTAAATACAGCTGACGTTAAAAGTTTAACTTTTAATGTCAGTTTAGAACTGACGTTAAATATAACACTATTAACGTCGGTTCTTTAACACAACTGACGTTAATTTTGTCAAAATTAACGTCAGTTCTTTAACAAAACCGACATAAATTTTGTTAAAATTAACGTCAATTGTTATCAAGAACTGACGTTAAAGGTCTTAATTTTAACGTCAGTTGTAATAAACAACTGACGTTAATAGTGTACTGTATATTTTTATAAAATACTTTTAACGTCAATTGTATGATACAACTGACGTTAATAGTTTTTTTTTTAAATTCAGTTTTAAAATATCACTCCCCTAAGCCATCCCTGCATTCAGTAAATATCCTAGTAACACAGAATATCACACACATTACAGAATTGCAAAGGAAAAATGGAACAATGATCCATATGTATGCCTGTTCAAAACAATATATATTTATTAACATATGTTATAAATGTATACTAAGTTTAAACTACCTATATCAATATCCCTTCGTGATGATCATCACGAGTGGCATGTACATCGTCCACCTGTGTCTCCTCGATTATAGTAGGCATGTTTGTTGAAAAAGAAGGAGTCTCAGGAATATCAAGATTTGAATCTTCATTTTCATCACTACCATTATACATGCTTTTTCCTTGGAGAACCATGGACAACCTTTTGTTAGAAGGATCAGTGATGTAGAACACTTGTTTTGCTTGGGAAGCCATTATGAAAGGCTCATTTATATGACCTAACTTGTTGAGGTCTACCAATGTGAACCCCAATTCGTCGGTTTGTACACCACCGTTACTATCAACCCACTTACATTTAAATACCAGCACCGTAAGCTTAGTGTAATCGAGCACCCAAATATCTTCAATATATCCAAAGTAAGGTGTCGGTGCTGTAACGGGTTTTGTGTTCTTTGCACTAGAGAAGTGCATTGCTTCGGCCATGATCATAACCCCACTATTTTGCATGGTACTCTTGTTATCTTGTTCCTTTGTATAAAAGGAAAAGTTATTTATGTCGTATCCGCTCCAACATATGACGTTGAAGTTAGGCCCACGTGCTAGCCATTTTACGTCATCAGAAGCAGTACTACCATCCTTAAGCATTTCTTCCTTGAACCATGGTAAGAAAGTCTTGTTATTCTTGTTCAACAACCACCTTTCGCTCATTCGAGGGTTTTCTTGATTGACTTTTCTTTTATGTTCAAATAAGAAAGGCTGAACACATTTGATGTTGTTCAATACATACAAATGTGCTTGAAGCACTTCCTCCCGATCCTTCCTATTAATTCTTAAGCCATGTGTACCCTTACCTTGACATCTGATCTCATCATGCCGAGGCTTAGGAACCCCTATAGGATCCGTGTTATGAAGGTAGTCCGAACAAAACTCAATAGCTTCTTACGCAACATACCTTTGAACAATAGATGCTTTCGGACGATGAGGATTCTTCACGTACCCTTTCAAGATCTTCATGTAGCGCTCAACTGGGTACATCCATCTCAGAAAAACCGGCCCGCATAATCTAATCTCCCTCACCAAATGAACAATTAAGTGAACCATTATGTCGAAAAAGGAAGGAGGAAAATACATCTCCAATTGGTACAAGATTGTAGCAGCCTCAACTTCCAAGTCATCCAACATACGGGGGTCAACGACTTTGCTACATATAGAATTGAAGAATGAGCACAACCGAGTAATGGCATGTCTCACATTTTTTGTAGCAATACCACGAATAGCAACGGGCAGAAGTTGTTGCATCAAGATGTGACAATCATGAGACTTCAAGCCAACCAATTTAAGATCACTAGAGACAAGTCTCTTCATATTTGAAGAGTAACCATGTGGAACTTTGATGCCCTGAAGACACCCGCAGAAACTTTGTCTCTCTTTTTTTGACAAAGTATGACATGCTGGCAGCAAATAAGTCCGCTAACCATCCTCAACAACTGGAGCTAACTGCTCTCGTATACCCATAGCAATGAGGTCGAGACGAGCATTCACACCATCCTTTGTCTTGCCCTGAATGTTGAGAAGCGTCCCGATCACACTATCACACACATTTTTCTCCACATGCATCACATCAATGCGAGTGTCGACATCAAGCTTGCGCCGAGTATGGAAGATCAAAGAATATCGACCTCTTCTTCCATATGTTTTTCTCAACAGCTTTACCTTTCTTTTTGGACTTGCCGAATATAACATCGATGTCCTTTACCCTCTCGATAAACCTGCTCTCCAATTAAGGCCAGGCGCTTCTTCTCGTCTCTTGGCATCCATTAAAAGCTTTTTTTCATCTTACGATATGGGTGATCACATCTAAGAAATCTCCGATGCCCAAGGTAAACCGTCTTCTTTCCATGATGCAACCGAGTGTAGCATGTGCCTTCTTCACATATAGGGCATGCTTTATGCCCCTTGACACTGCACTTAGGACAAGTTACCGTATCTTTGGAAAGTCGTTGATGGTGCAAAATAACATGGCACGAAGCTTGAAAGTCTCATGAGAATACCCATCAACTACATCAACACCTTCCACCCACAACGTTTTCAAGTCTTCAATCAAGGGACCTAGATAAACATCTAAGTCATTTCCCGGTTGCTTTGGGCCCGAAATCATCATAGACAACATCATGTATTTGCGCTTCATGCACAACCAAGGGGGCATGTTGTAAATCACCAACAGAACATGCCATGAACTATGAATACTACTCATGTTACCATAAGGATTCATTCCATCCGTAGCAAGTCCAAGCCTTAGGTTTCTTGGCTCATCGGCGAAATCCGGAAACATAGTATCGATATTCTTCCATTGAATAGAATCAGCAGGATGGCGAACCTTTCCATCACGTTTCCTCTCATCATTATGCCATCTAAGATTCTTCGCATCTTTCGCATTGGCAAACAATCGCTTGAACCTTGGAATTATTGGAAGATACCACAACACCTTCGCAGGAGGACCCTTTTTTCTCACATCATCAACATCATCATCATCATCACCACCCTTCACTTTGTATCGTGATAATCCACATTTGGGGCAATCGTGTTTGTCTTCATGAACACCGGTGTACAATATGCAATCATTGGGGCATGCGTGTATCTTCTTATACTCCATACCCATAGGACACAATACCTTCTTGGCCTCATAGTTACGGTCAGGCAATGTGTTGTCCTTCGGAAGCAAGTCTTTCAACACTTCAAGCAATTCCATGAAGCTTTTATCGCTCCAACCATTTCTCGCCTTCACACAAACCAATTTTAGCACCGCCGACAACCGTGTATGAGTAGTACACCATGGATATAAAGGCTTATCCGCATCACCGCACAACCTATCATACACATGCGCTCGATGAAAAGATTCTTGTCCAATATCACGGATCATGTCCTCTACTCGATCATCCCCCATATCTACGTCAACGTCCTCACTTTGGGAGACACTCGCCGTATTACTACTCAACAACATATCACCATGCCATATCCATCTTGTATAACTCAAGCAAATCCCTTCACAAATCAAATGAGTATGTATATCCTTCACCGTACATTTCCTCGTATTCAAACACTTGACACAAGGACAACAGAACATTCCATTACTATTAGGAACATTCCTTTGAGCAAATTCTATAAATTCTCCCACCCCCTTCAAATACTCAGCACTAGTACGCTTACAAACCATCCAACTACGATCCATAACTAGATAGGTCCTGTAGATATACAAAACATATATATATCCAATATAAGGACAATAAGGGAGATTGAAAACTATAGTTTTTAAAGATTAATTGCCAAGCACTGGTCACGGCCTGGCAGTGATGTCCATCACAGCCGTAACGTGCCAACTGAACAGACCATGCCATCACAGGCACAACTGATCACGGCCTAGCCGTGATTAGCATCACGACCGTGACAGATCAACCAACAGAGCAACATGCACTCAAAACCAAAAACAGAGACATACATTCCAAACAACTCAAACTCACGGTTTCAAGTTTCAACTACTGAGACTACAGTTTCAACATACACTCAAAACCAAAAATACAAAAATGTGCCCTAAATACTCACCAGAAATAGGTGCTCGCGTGGTGGTGGGGAGGGGAGCTCGAGTGGTGGCCAACATTCGATGTGGTTACTGAGAGCAGAGGGACAAGGAGAGTTAGTGCGCGGGAAGGGGAAATAGAGATGTACGTCAAGTTATTGCAAAGAATGAATGGAAAGACAGAGTTAGGGTTAATAGTGTACCTCACGGTGGTGGCGAAGAAGCCCTCGCGGTGGTTGCGGTGGAGATGAGCTCGCGATTAGGGTTCTGTGCTGGGTGAGAGTGAGAGTGAGAGTGAGGGTTGAGAGTGATTTAGGGTTGAGCGTGATGAAAAGAGAAAAGAGACGTACGTACAGAGCGAAGTGCAGAAGGCGCGCGGGTGTATAAAAAACAACATTTAACGTCAGTTGTTTTAAACAACTGACGTTACAATTAATTTTTTAACGTCAGTTTTATTAACAAACTGACGTTAAATATTAATATTTTTAAAAAAAAAACACTTTTAGCGTCCGGTGTTGAATACAACTGACGTTAAAAGTGTTAAAGTAACATTCTTCTGTAATAGTCTGTAATATTGCCTCTTCTTTTCCTCTATATTTCTATTCCTTCACAAAATGGTTCTGAGACCTGTGTTAATTGAGTGACAACAGGGCATTTCAGATAGCTAGGGATATAGGATTATTTACGTCAGCTATTTATTTAACTGAAGTAAAAATCACACTTTTAACGTCAATTGTATAAACAACAGACGTTAAAAATAAATATTTTTTATTTTAAAAACACTTTTAACTTCAGTTTTATTCAACAACTGACATTAACAGACCTGTGTGACAACAGGGCATTTCAGATAGGGATATAGGATTATTTACGTCCATTGTTTATTTAATCAAGTAAAAATCACACTTTTAACGTCGGTTGTTTAAACAAGCGGCGTTAAAAATAAATATTTTTTATTTTAAAAACGCTTTTAACGTCAGTTTTATTCAACAAGCGGCGTTAAAAGTGTATCTTCCTATTCCTTGGGCGTTTTCTTTTACGCACGTTTATAATATATGATTGCCGGGCCAACTCCCAATGCGCCTTGGAACCTAATGCTCTTAATGATCAATTTAATTTTTTAGCAACTTACGACGCCTAGTAACTTCATCCCCTACTCCTATAAATAGCTTCCTTCCTTCCTTTAATTTTTTACGCTTCACAATATGGCTCTGCCATGGAGATTAACTTCATCACTCTTTCTTCCTATACCTAGACTTAAAGGTCTCTGTCTTAATGGTCAAACAACTTACGAGGTTGTGTAAATCGCATTACATGGGTGATAAGGGTGTGTAAATCGCATTATGTGAATTGCACACACCATCATCCTTACGGAGAATCGGCAGACTACAGTTCCAAAACCTCGGCTTTGGAACCAAGTGGTTGTTCCAAGAATATTCTTTGAAACAGATCGAGTGCACCCTTCACTCGCCACGGCTCCAAAGTGATGTGGATTCAGATGAAGCATCGACTTCAAATGAGGGAGGGGATGCATTCAATGTTGGAGATTCTGAGGATAGGACTGAGAAGAAAATGATGTTGAAGCAGAAACTTTTTTATATTTTAGTGCTATATATCTTGCGGAAATTTTTTATCTTTTAAACATGTAATTGTAACTTATGAATCGCTTCAATGAGATACGATTTGATTATACATATATAACTTGTTTTATGTTAAGTGTTTATTTATTTTAATTTGCACAAGAATTTGTTAATTTACTAATTCAAGCTAATTAATTAAGATTAAAAATAAACTTTTTTAAAAAAAAGATTAGAAATAAACTGCACTATATGGAGTGATGATCTGCGTCAAGAGTGACAACTGGGAGATGACAACGAAAGAAAGATAGGAATGAGTTGATTATTTAGGTCAGTTATTTATTTAACTGAAGTAAAAATCACACTTATAACGTCAGGTTTATAAACAACTGACGTTAAAAGTTCTTTTAACGTCAGTTCATTAAACAACTGACGCAAATAGTGATTTAATATTTACAAAATTGCCACCGCCTCACTTTTAATGTCAGTCCTTAAAACAACTGACGTTAACAGTGAATTAATGAAGTCTGATATTTACAAAACTGCCACCGCCCCCTTTTTAACGTCTAGTTTTTGGTTAACTGACGTAAACCTTTATCGTCTAATGTATATTTTCCACTAGTTTTGTGGACTGCGTGTCCTAATCACGTTATTGTGGACTGTGTGTCCTAATCACGTTGTTGTGGACTGTGTATCCTAACCACGTTGTGATGAACGTTGTTAAAGGTGAATGTTGTTTTCTACGACCACAAGCCTAGGACCGGTGCATCGGTCTAAGGTGTTGTGATTGAGCACTCGGACTGCATGTCCTATGTTGATGTTGCTAATTTCAAAATTATGAAATTTATGAATAGTCGCTATTCTTTGAGCTTCGACAACGAATGAGAACGAACACTAAGAAAACATCAAGAACTAAATGTTTTACATTTGTATTTACGGTAGACGTGCCCGACGTGGTTTTAACGTGAGACCTTAGTAGAAAGGGTATCATGTGACGATGTATTATCGTTGTTTTCAAAAGGGACAATGAGATGATGTATTATCGTTGTTCTTAAAAGGGACAACGAGACGATGTACGTGTGTCGTTGTGCCTAAATGGACAATGAGACGATGTACATATCGTTGTGCTTAAATGGACAATGAGATGACATTAGTTTAGGTGAGACCTGATCTATGACATAATTAAATAAATAAAATGAAAATAATTAAATCCTAATTAAATAAGATAATCCAACTTAAGGTGTGAAACTGACGCACAAGAGCGTCGATTCACCGTGGCATTATTATTCATATATATGGATTTAAACACATCAGGCATCAGAGAGTTGAAAATATGTTTGTAGTCCAATTAAATAAAATTTGCGTGAGACCATGTTACAGGAAACGTGATCATGAAAGACTTTATTTGCAATTGAAACAAGAATTGGCCTTCTGTAGTGAAGTTTTCTTCACTCCCAGGAAAAGAAAACTCAGTTTAATTTAATGAGATATATATTCCCATAAAATTGATTGAAAACCTATAAAATATTTATTCTTATCAAACCTTAATGTTTCTCTCACTACATGTGTTTCATATGTTAAGTCACTGGTTAATATAAAAATCCACAGGCACTACGTACTTGTCTTCTTGTAGGCATCATGAAAAGAAAATTAAACTTTAGTATCTCACAATCACTGTACAAACAGATAATTTCTACAAACAAAGAAATTCCAATTTTAACAGTGATATTATCATCTCAAGCACAACTAACGAAAACTCTTCCTCACCCCACAAATATCATCCTCTAGCAATTGAAACATAAGATCACATATTTTAAAATTACCATATACACATAAATATACCATGGAAAGAATTTGTAAAGGGTATTGTTACTCACCTCTCGAAGAGCTCCAAAATACTCTAAAAAAATTATGTATGATAAAAGCAAGTTATTCTCTAAAAATTCTTCTTCCCTTCACTAGCGTTCTTGGATCTGTGTGCTGCAACGATTACACTGGCAAAGAAAGGAACGTCTCTCACTCCCTTGCTATACTCACTGTGCAGTGCACCAAGGTCTCCTCCCTGCTGTGATCTACCTTTAACATTGGTTTATATATGTTTTTTTATTATTTATAAAAACAATATCACTTGCTCTTTTTTTTGGTAAAAAAATACCCAACAGTCGCTGAAGTGTACTTAGGCTCAACGCACAGAGCCCTGTACACTAGGCATACATATATTTTTATAATTTATATTTATTTTTATTCTTTATAATAGTTAAGTGATCCAAATAAATTCTTTTACTATCAGTTTTTTGATACTAAGCCTCTTAATTATATTTTATTTGAACTATATTTTTTTAACTTAATATATATATTTTTATCATATTAATTATATTACAAAAATTTAGGATGTTATAGATTGCATCATAATCTCTTATGAGGCTCCCGACTTGCCAATATTTAGCTGCACATGTACTAGTGAATCTCTTGTTTAAACTTGCAGCAAGCATAGTTCTTTCATTTGTATGCTTTTCTAATCCTTGAGATTTTCATTTCATATTTAGAGTCCTTGCAGAAAATGTAGTCCCTGGATTTTTCATGCATTCTTTAACAAGCTAGAGGCTCATGCTTTTCTCTTGTCACGTGCTTCTAGTGACCACTAGCAAGATATCAATTAAAGTTTATGGTCTTTAAGCACACCTACTGATCAAGCTTAAAGGAACATCTTTTTGGTATCCAATAAGTTTTGGATCCATGGGATTAGCCATTTTATCAAGCTCATGCTAAATAGAATAGTAAGAAATTTTAGCAAAATGTGTACAAAATCATCTAGCATCAATGGAAATTTTAAGGGCATGCTTGATTTAATGTATCATAGAGAATTTCATGCATATCAAGCATGTTTGATGAAGAAAGACTCTTTTCAAATAATTTTCAAGGTGAGTATGCAAAAGATTTTAACATGTAAAATTGTCGTCTCACATTTTCAACTTGTCAATTAATTAAGAATGAATTTTTCTCAATGTACTTGATTTCAACAACTAGGTTTAAGAATGGCCATGTTTCAAGATTACCAAGCTAATGTCATTCCAAATAACATTGTTTCATGTTTCAATTTTGAGAGCATAAGTGTAGATGGGATGTCATAGAACGTGTCTTGTAATGATTTTCATACATATTGCATTTAATGTCACTAAGACATGTCTATAATAATTTCATAAATTTCATGTACATTGCAACTAAATCTTCATGAGATAAGAGGATAGATATTACCAAACTTGTTGATGACCAATTACTCGATTTTACTCCCACTGTTTTTCCAATAATCGATTATTGGAATCGATTATAACTCCTCTGGTATGTCCATTTTATGAGTAATAGATTATTCGAATCGATTAGGACTCCTCTAACTTTTGTGGTTTCTCCCCCTTTTACATGTAATCGATTTTCTTAATCAACTTGTAGCTTACTGACTTTTGTGTTATCGATTATCTCATGTCTGTAATTGATTATTGCTCAAGTTTTTCAAAACTTTGTCAATATTTTGGGAGAAAACTTGTATAGCCTATTTTCACACTTTAACGCACAGATCAGAAGTAACAAGGTCAAAATAAAGATGCATACACAAGCATTTATATCACTTGTTGGATAATGTTAATGTCTAATAAGATAGAGTGCTAAGAATTTATATCACAAGTAAAAGCACACTCTTTATCAAGTAATCGAAGACATAACACTCAAGAAGACAATCATTTCTAGGTTGCATGTTTAGTATTATGATTCATATATGAATGTTCTAGTCAACTTCATAACATTAGGCATAGGTACATATTGAATTATTGTTTAGCTCTTATTAACACATACATGCATCTTATCCATGCTTCAAGAAGGATAATAATTTTAGCGCATAAGCATTTCAATTAATTTAATTTTTCATATCTTAATTTCCTAAAACAAAGTATATTATCCCATATTATGATTTTTCAATATCTTAATGAGGGATACATTTATGTGGGCGTTTTTCTATAAATATCATCATTCTAACAAGCTCTTTCCAAAAATCAAATATTTTATTAGCACTCAATAGCATCTATGCAATTATGTGATATTTTAACATTTTCCCTCTCTTTATATAAGCATCATCAATTTTGAAATTGAATTTTCAGATAATCATCCAGATTTCAAAATTAATGAGATATTCGAAAATAATCATAAAATATTTTACTTGAAATCTTCAATAGTTTTGGCAAGAAATATTCCAATAAAAGATATGTCAAACTCATTTAAAACCTTTCTTTATTAACCACAATCTTAATTAATTTTCTATTTTGAAAATATGTAGCATATTCATTCATTCAAAGAAATTAAATTTTCAATAAAATGCAATCATTAATGGAATACCAATTGATTCTTAAAAGAATTTTCAATCAGATTTTAATTTGATAGAATAATGAAGAAATAATGATTTTGAATTTCAAAATATATTCATAATTAAAAATTTCGAAAATAAAAATATTTTGAATTTTGAATTGGAACTTACAGAAGTTATTTTATTTATCAGTTAAATAAAAATGACCCTCAATAAAATTTTGTAGCATTAAATATCAAGGATTTTGACCACAATTTTGAAGTTGACACAGGCAAACATAAGAATGGGGTAAAATTGTGTTTGTTAATAATTTTTTAAAATAACCTTTAAAACAATTTTTTTGCACTCAAAGAGATTTGAAACAGAAGCACACACAAAAGACAAAGATCCTTTTTAAAAGAATTTAACAAAAGCAATATCAAAACCCCACAGTTAGTATATGCAAAAAAAACTGAAGAGTTTAAGGATAGAAGATTCACGCAAGAGATTTTATCCTGGTTCACTCTCTTCCAACCAAGAGCTACGTCCAGTCCCTTCGACTTGAAGGATTTATCCACTATTTCTCCAAATAGATTACAACCAAGTATTCAACACCTCTCCAGGCTACAAGCATTCCTTTCTTACTAAGCCTCTTCAGGCTCTAACTCTAACAAAGAGATTTAATGTGTGATCTTATTAACTCACTATATGTGAGAGTATGACAGTAGAAGATCAGTTGAATATTACAACAATATTCAAACTAAAGAATATAGACTCTTGCTCTTGAAAGAATGTTAGAATGAGTAAATATTGATTGGCAAAAGTTCAGCTAGCAAGATTGTACAGGCAAGAGTTTTTTTTTATCTTCAGTACTTGAGGTCTTCTATTTATAGTGACCTTCTTCTTCACTTGTATTTATTCAACGGTTACTTTGAATAATCCCGTTTAGAGATAGCATTTAATGCATTATATCCGTTGTGACTGGTAGCTTGATGGTAGCAATGCTGAATAGTACTCTTGGTTATCGAGGTAGCATGAATTAGGAGGTTCACTCCCCTTAGTATTGCAGCTTGAGCACTTGTTGTTCCTTCTTTGTGTATAATCCATCTTTTTCAGTGATAAAGTTGTCATCGTATAGATCGTTTTGCAGTATCTTATTGTACGATTCTGCTTTTTGCATTTCTTGATTGTACTATGTTTCTTTTACAACAAGGTGAAACATTAAAGAAGATAAAACAAATATGAAGAACAAATATTCTATTGAAATAAATATCAATCATTTGAAATAAATTCAAGAGATTCGGATTGTATTTAATTCATTACAAGGATGGATCTCGTCTAAAAAGAAACTCAGTCTACTCAGTTATATGAGAGTCTAAGTCTGTTCTATATTTTACTTAGCTCGTCTGATGATGTGGCATATCCTTTTTAATATCAAGTCTTCCGACTTGCTATTTTTTAATGAGTTATAAAGATCTCCGACTAGTGATGTGGCGGTTAGAGCTCGTCTACTAGATTACTTTGTGTTTTAGTTCATTTTCTTCAACTAATTACTTCCATCTGCTTACGTGGCAAGATGGACGCGCTTATTATCAAGTCTTTGGACTTGTTGTACCTAACAAGTTATTTAGGTATTTATCTAGTAAATATTTAGAGCCCCGTCTACTTAAGAAAACCAGTCTACTTAATTAAATGACTAAGTAACTTTACCAAAGTAGTTGAGCAGCCCGTCTACAGGGGTGGACGCGTATTTTTCAATTTGAACTTATCCCAAGTTTCTTTTACTTATCTTAAAGTATTCCTGCATAACTGAAAGCACATGTTAGATCTCAACTAACACTTTACCAAGTAAATTTAATCCTTTTGTTAGCATCAAAACTTAGAGATTATTAAATCCAAAATCAATTTGGTTCCAACAATCTCTCCCTTTTTGATGATGACAAAACTAATTAAATTTGAAAAGCAAAGTCTAAGAGAGCTTGCAGGGCTCCCCCTAAGACAAAGCATTCAAATACTTAAGCAGACTTATAAGCTAACAGATATGTGCAACAACTTATCATTCTTAGAATCTATATAAAATCATGTATCAGAGTAGCATATATCAAAGCAAATAAGCAAACATAAGTATCAGAGCAGTTTAGCAAGTAGAAAAGAATATGCACATGCAAACACATAAAAGCTTCTCAAAAACTGACTTAATATATATATATATATATATATATATATATATATATATATATAATTCTCTTTCTTTTCCTTTCTCCCCCTTTTTGTCATCAGCCAAAAAGGTAAAAAGGAGATGACCATCATTGTCAGTACAAAAGAAAGAAAAATAAAGGCTAAGTAGAAGGAGGTGGTGGAGGAGGAGGGTTCTGAATTTGACTCTTCTTGAAGTCCATAAGGAATTCAAGCATTTTATTCACAACCTCTAAGGTTGGAGCCATTGAGGTTTGAACTTGCCGATGGACATCCTCCTCGATCTTTTTAGCTATCTTTTCAACCTTCTCATCTACTAACTTGCCAACCCTTTCATCAACTAGTTTACTAAGAACTTCTTCAATATTTGATGGTAGAGTCTGTTTCCTTGAGCTTTCTACAGACTCTTGAAAAGTGCTCAGTGTTCTTGAATGATCTTCAGGGTGCATTACAACTAGTGCTAAAGGTTGAGAATATTGTCTTTCTGATGAGCTCTGTTGGTGACAGGATTCAGCAATATCTTCTAAATTATCAGTAATGACAATTTGACCATCTTCAGCAACAAGTTCATCTGTGATAAGCTTTGGAGTAGGTTTGGGTTTTATTGTGATCTCCATTGCCCATCTAATAGGGTAGATAAATTCCACATTTCTAATGATTATTGGGAGTCCCCATAGGTCTTTATAGATCATATATCTAAAATTTGAGAGACCACACTTTGCTATGACCTTGGGAATATCCTTCTTTTCTTCTTCAGACAAACCAGAGGAAGATGCCTCTCTGGTGCAGTGGATAATGCGAGACTTCCATAATTCAGCAGCTCTGTGCTCATTGATCAACTCAATGGATTCAGTATTTAGAAGGAAATCCAGCATTGAGTAGTCAAAGGTCTCTTGATCAAGCTCAAGCAATGCTGACCCAGCTTCAGGCATCACTCCCTTGAATCTTCTGTTCTTCAAGTCCTTGTCCTTATTAAGATCTAGCATTGGCAATCTTGGACAAATCCTGTAGGGCTTGATTCCAATCCAGGTTGCTTCATTATGCCTTAACCAGGATGGAGGGACAAAATTTGCAGCTTTATCAGCTCTGATTTGACTGAATTCCCACTTCAGCATATCATAGTAGAGCTGATCCAGAAACAAGTCAGGAGCCCTCCCATAGATTCTGGGATACTCAAAGGACACCCATTTTGTGTCCCTTGGCATGATCATGGGGACATGCTTAGAAGATATTGATTTTCTCTCAGGAATAGTAGGAAGATTTTTCTTTCTAGTGTCAGTCTCCCAGACAGGTATGATGTGTCTTGAAACTCCATCAGTGAGGGGTAAGAAAGGAGGAATTTTGACAAGATTGGGTTAAATTTTTCTGGGGGGAATTTGGTTAAGGGTAGGTGAGTGACAAATGGCCCTAAGTCATTGTGCATTTGAGAAGGCACATTCTTGATTAATTGACACTCAGGATGAGGTAGGTTGAGGGGTTCAACAGATGGGCTAACTTCTTCCTCATACTCAGGTAGAGGATACCATCTATCTGGAATGTGTTCTGGTTCAGGTTGGTGAGAATGAAACAGAATTTTCCATTCCCTTTTTACCTTGGCCCAATCATCAAATTTGCCAGTGTAAAGGACAAACGTTGGGGTGAAGGAAGGAAATAAGGTTCTCAGGGGTTTGGGGAAAGGTGCACCAAGGGAAATGCCTTCATCTGGTTGATTTAACCAGGGATCATCGTCTTGTGAAGTGGTTGTTTGTGTTGATTGGGGTGAAAGGGGTGTGGGAATATACATGTCATTTGGAGAGGAGACAGGCACATCATCTATCCTAGTTTCTAAACTAGACACTAGGGCATCTACTGCTATTTGAACACGATCATTAGCAGATATGGTTACCTTAGGAGTCTTAGTTGACCTAGCTTTTCTTGATGGTTGCCTCCTTGATTTAGTTGGAATAGGCACAACGGCCTTAGCAGCAGCAACAGAGGTCCTATGCTTCTTCAGAATAAAACTGATAGGAATACTGTCCTCATCAGCTTCCTCATCTTCATTGTGAGAGAGGATAACTTTTCTTGATCTCTTTGCAGCAGGGGCATCAGAAGGCTCCCTGATAACAATCCCACTTGCTGGCCTCTTGGGGGCAGGCTTCCTTGTAGCAGTTATCTTTTGCCTAGTTACCCTTTTAACCCCTAGGACTTCAACATTATTTTGTTCAACCATCTCTTCTTTAGCCATTATTAATTCCTCAGTCTTGGCCATTGCAGCAGCAGCATAAGTACTGAGGTTCATGTTGGCTATATTCATCTTTCCAAAGTCTGCAGTAGACATTGGTTTATCATTCAATAACCTAGCTTTCTCCTCAGGAGTCTTAATAGCAAGAAACTCATGTATTCCTTGAGCCTTGAAAATCTTTGAGAGAAGATGGCAGAAAGGAAGTGCAGGGAGTCTTTTCTTGTTCATCACAGCGTCTCTGAATCTTCCATACATGATCCTTGGAAGATTGATTCTTGTTTGTGAGAAGATGTCATAGACAGAATTTGTGAAGAGAGGAGAGGTTGTCCTTTGATCCAACCTTGTGAAGAACCGCCTTGTTGAGAAGCTAATGAAGGATGCGAACGATGTCCTTCATTTAAATAGCTTTCCAAGAGTGAGTTCTGACTGTATCCTCCTTCATGAGACATACTTCTATAGTCTCAAAGCCACCTAAGTCTTCTTCCCATGACTCAGTGAAAACTAGACCTTCCTGAACATTGAAGATTGCATCAGCAATAGTCTTCTCCGAGACTGTAGTCTTTTTTCTTAACATTGTTGAGTAGAAATCAGTTTCAGTCAGTTGGACGTTTCTCCAGAAATCCTTGATTAGGTTGGGAAAGACAGAGACTTCCTCCACAAAGAGTCCTCCCCACCCAGCTGCATTGACATATTTGCTTATGTCAAGATTATAGTCTTTCAGCACACCAAGGTTGAAATGATGCTCTATAGCTAAGTTGAGTTTGTCCACGTTGAAGGTTGAAGAATAAGCCATTGTAGGTGATCAAGGAGCTTAGGGTTTGAAAGCAGAGAGAGGTAGAGAGAGATAGCTCGAGAGGTTATGGAAGCGTAAAGTTTTTCTTAGAGGGAAAAGATTACCTTTAAAGGAATTTTGAATATCAAAGGTTTTTTTTTAAAAAAAAACTTTTGACATGACATGTCATTATGATAAAACGACGTTGGTAACTTGAGACCATAAAAAGGTCTTGATGAGATTGATGGAAGTACTGACTCAGCAAAGAGAATAAAGGATAAATTTGTCTTGTGACAAAGTAAATGCATTTATTAACACACAAAAAGAATACTTTTAATCATAGGCAGATGTGAACTCGTCTGAAACTATTCAATGGACGCGATAATCAGTATTAGTGGACTCGTCATATGGACGTGCAGTACAATATGCAACAGATGCATAACTTCGAATAGGTATTGGACGAGCATAGGTAGTAGATGCAGGATCGACAAAACAAAATTTTTATCGAGGCTGGACGCCTAACTTAATCCACACATATCATATTAAGATGCTTCCTAATAAAGATAAATCTATCCTCTGCAAGAGGTTTAGTAAAGATATCTACCCATTGATGGTCAGTATCTACAAATTGAATATCAATCACGCCTTTTTGCACATAATCCCTAATAAAATGATGTTTAATCTCTATGTGCTTAGCTCTAGAATGCAAAATTGGATTCTTAGATAGATTTATTGCAGCAATATTATCACACATAAGCGGAATACTACTTACAATTACATTGTAGTCCTCCAATTGATGTTTGATCCAGAGAAGTTGTAAGCAGCAATGAAGTGATAAAGTAATGGTACTTTGTCTTTTGCTTGACCATGAGACAAGATTAGCTCCAATGAAGTGACATCCTCCACTAGTGCTTTTTCTTTCAATTCTATCTCCAGTATAGTCAGCATCACAGAAACCAACTAATATGTAATCTTCATTTTTCTTAAAGCACAAACCAAGATTAGTAGTACCTTTTAAATATCTAAAAATTCTCTTAACTGCTGATAAGTGATATTCTCAAGGATCAGATTGAAATCGAGAACATAAACACACACTGAACATAATATCAGGCCTAGACACAGTAAGATATAAGAGAGATCCTATCATACCTCTGTATACCTTTTGGTCTACCTTTTTCTCTTTATCATCTTTGTTTAGTATGGAAGTGGGGTGCATAGGAGTATTCATTGGCTTACAATCATCCATATTAAACTTCTTCAGAAGTTCTTTTGTATACTTAGTTTGGTGACTGAGCACCTCGTCCATGGTTTGTTTTACTTGAAGTCCAAGGAAGAATTTGAGTTCTCCCATCATGCTCATTTCAAGCTCTTTCTGCATTAACTTAGAGAATTCTTTGCATATAGACTCATTAGTACTACCAAAATTAATATCATCAACATATATCTGTACAACTATGAAATTAGACTTAATGGATTTTCTAAATAAGGTTGTGTCAACCTTTCCTCTATTGAATACATTTTCCATAAGAAAGGAACTTAGTCTATCATACCAAGCTCTAGGAGCTTGCTTAAGACCGTACAAAGCTTTCTTAAGCTTATATACATGTTCAGGATGGGTTTCACACTCAAAACCCGAAGGATGTATAACATAGACTTCTTCATTAATAAAGCCATTTAGAAAAGCACTCTTAACATCCATCTGAAAAAGAATAATACTATGATGTGCAGCGAATGAAAGTAGAATTCTAATAGCTTCTAATCTAGCAACAGGTGCAAAGTTTTCAGTATAATCTATACCTTCTTCTTGAGAGAAACCTTGAGCAACAAGTCTTGCTTTGTTTCTGACTACCTTACCATTTCTATCAAGTTTGTTTTTGTAAACCCACTTTGTTCCAATCACTGATTTATCTTTGGGAAGTGGAACCAGAGTCCAAACATCACTTATTTCAAACTGATTGAGTTCTTTTTGCATTGCTAGAATCCAACCATCGTCTAGTAGAGCCTCATCTACTGTCTTTGGTTCCAACTCAGAGACTAGTGCAGAATTGTCTTGTTTTCTAAAGGTTGATCTGGTTCTCAGTTTGTCATTGGAGTTTCCAATGATCTGATATTGTGGATGATAATTCTTGAAGTGCCAAGATTTTTGAACTGTATCATGTTGAGAAGTGGAAGTATCTGGTTGTTGAGTGGGGTCATCTTCTTGATCATCAACCTTTATCTCAGGTGAGTCTCTTGGAATTCTTATATCAAGATCTGCAAAAGCTTCATCTAGCTCTGATAATTTCTTATCAGGTTGTTTGTCATCAAACTTGACATGAATACTTTCCTCTACTATCATAGTCCTAGAATTATAAACTCTAAAGCCTTTAGATATTTCAGAATATCCTAATAGAATTCCACTATCTGTTTTAGCATCAAACTTACCAAGTTGATCTTTAGTATTCAGTATAAAGCATTTACAACCAAAGTGGTGAAAATAAGATATGTTGGGTTTTCTTCCTTTCCACATTTCATAAGGGGTCTTATTCAGGATAGGTCTAATGTATATTCTGTTCTGAATGTAACAGACAGTATTAACAGCTTCAGCCCAGAAGTGTCTAGGGACAGAGTTGTCATTGAGCATAGTCCTAGCCATCTCTTAAAGAAATCCGTTATTTCTCTCTACCACACCATTTTGCTGTGGTGTTCTAAGTATTGAGAAGTTATAAAGGATACCACTTTCTTCACAGAACTTATGAAATAGCTCATTTTCAAACTCTCCTCCATGGTCACTTCTGATTGAAGTGATAAACATGCCTTTTTCATTATGTACACGTTTGCAGAATACAGAAAAGACCGTAAAAGACTCATCCTTGTGAGTTAGGAACATAACCCATGTCCATCTAGTGTAATTGTCTACTATGATAAGACCATATTTCTTACCACTGACAGAGGCAGTCCATGTTAAGGTGTTCCGCCCCCATTCCCGTTAAGGTGTTCCACCCCCATTCCCTAAGGTGGAAGTGGTCTTGCGAGAACTCTTGATTTTACGTGTATTATATTACCAATACACGGTGTATTATATTAACAATACACAAATGTTTTACGTGTATTATATTACCAATACACGGTGTATTATATTACCAATACACAGAAGTGTTTTGCGTGTATTATATTACCAATACACGGTGTATTATATTACCAATACACAGATGTCCTTGCATATTATATTACCAATACACTTTTGTCTTTGTTTATTATATTACCAATACACTTTTGTCCTTGTGCATTATATTACCAATACACGGCTGTGGACAACAACACCTATACTTGAATCTCACCAACCCATTTTAACAACATCTTAGTGCCTTAACCTTCCATTAGAACTTGACACATATTCTATGCCATAACACCTCTTTAACATTCCTCATCTAAGTTAGGCACTTCTAAATCATCATTATCCTCACACCCAAAACAATCATCTCTTAGAGAACATATATATCTTTGCTTAAAATCCACTAAGCATAATAATAAAAACCAGGCAGATCATGCATAACACAATATCAATCAAAATATTCCCATATTACCAACATAGCACAAAATCAATTCAATAAAGGTAATAAAATCAAATCAACCATCAACAATATAAAGATCAACCTAATGTCAATAAACCTACAATCCCCGAATCGTCATTGGTTTTTCAGAAAAGGTTTCCAATGTGATTTTGGTCTTTTCGATTACTCGACTACTAGTAGGGTTTACGCCGCCCTACACAATTATTATATAATCTACTACTTATCCATTCCAACGATAGGTTGGTTCTTTCCCCCACCTGGGTTATCACCGAACTCCCGAACTCGAAACTCCTCATCGTCACACCACAAAGTATTAACTCCACCTTCTGTGAAGGTAAGGAGATTAGATGCTCGAAGAGGTATACCATGAACGTCCTCGTTTCCTCTGTGATGGAAGTCTAAGGTTATGAACACAAAATCACAAGTTAAAATCAAATAAGAACACTAAACCACAAGGTATAGGTTCAGCCAAGACTACTTCTTAGGGTTAGAGATTCCCGTAAATTATACAACTCGTGGATTTATGATCCTTAAGTGTTAGAAGTTCATAAACAATGATCATTTAACAAAGTTGAATTAAAATCCCACTAAGTTATACACTTAGGGTATTCAGCCAAGGCTAGTAAAATAGGCTAGCATTCACTAAACTTTCCAATCTCTTAGGTTTAGCATCCATATGTATTAAGGAGCTCAAAACCACGATCATTTTGGTAAAATAAGAACAAAGTATCCTAGGTCCATAACCTTCTAGGTTCAGCCTTCATAGGATTTATAGGTTAGAAATCTTTAAACTTTCCAATATCTTAGACTTAGCATCCAAATATCTTATGGAGCTCAAGTCCATGATCATTTTGGAAAACAATGGAAACTTAAACATTCCAATCTCTTAGACTTAGCATCCAAATATCTTATGGAGCTCAAGTCCATGATCATCTTGGAAAAATGAAAGTAATACATCCTAGCTTTAATAACATAGAATAAACAAGTTAGAAATCCTTAAACTTTCCAATCTCTTAGACTTAGCATCCAAATATCTTATGGAGCTTAAGTCCATGATCATTTTGGAAAAATAAAAACTCGAACATCCTAGCACATAAACACTAAGTTTTGACCATCATAGGATGATGGGGAAAATATTATTTGTTTAACAAAAACTCTTAGGTTTAGAATTACAAGGTATTAAGTGTTCTAAATCCATGATCATACTTGGAAAGTTGAAACATAGTATCCTAGGCTTACTTATTCATATTTTCAGTCATCATAGGAACAAGCTATCAAAACTTCCAAGATTTATAGATTATAAGATCAATGGATAGCTAGAAACTCAAATACGTGATCATATTCCAAAAGTTGAAACATAAGCTTCCTAGGTCACAAATGCAAGCATTCGACCTTCATTGGAAGAGATAGGTAGAGATTTTTGTTTTACACAACCTCTTATTATGTAAAAATATAAGTTAATATAAGACTATAGAAAGTGGTTTCAACTCAAAAGGAGTTTTCTACCATTTTAGAGAGATTTTAGAAGTTTAAAGCATATAAAGAACACATAAAGCAAACTAAGAAATAAAAGATGAAACTTGCAAAAAGATTCATATGAGAGCATTACCCTTAGTATAAGGAAGAACTTTAATGAAGAACTCAAGTGGAAAAGACTAATAAAAATGGAAGCTTTAAGTGTTTGAAAAAAAAGAAGAAATGGAAGATGTTGAAGAAGTATGAAGATGGGAAGAAAATGAGAGAATGAAAATGAGTGATGATTATATAGAGGAGGGAGAGGGGAGCACGAAATTTTGGAGAGAGGATGAGCTTGGACAGCAAGTTTTGTCTTTAAGACTTGTTTGGTTGAAGAGGAAAGAGAAAAATAGGTTTTTAGAATATAATATGTTATAATTTGAAAAGTGTGTTGATTACACTTTTCGAGTGTGTCATAACCCATTTCCATCAAGTCCCACCAAGTCACTTCACTTCTTTTGTGCTCCCTTATCTGCTCTATTTCGTACCCAATTGTATTTTCCGATCGTAATTCTTCCGACGTTTTCGCCAGAATAAAATATTATATTCCATTTTTGAACGAAAATTTTCAAAATAACCAAAGTTGAAGGAAACATATTAAAAACACTAACCGTCTCATTCACGGGTCAAAATTAGGTTTTCCGTACAGTATACTTGTACCGGCAGTGAAAACGCAAACCGACTTTCGTCTGAATTTTCAACAGAAATTTTTACCGTAACCCTTTACCATAAAGTAGAATATGAATATGATTTTATTTTAATCAAAAACACTTTCTAACTCTCAAATTAAAATATAATTAATTATATTTTAACCGGTTGAACAACATAATTAAAATCAGGCTGTTACAGTCCTTGTTGGACCAAAGAGATCAAGATGTAGCAACTCTAGTGGTCTATTGGTACTAACAACATTCTTAGATTCAAAAGAACCTTTGACTTGCTTTCCCTTTTGACATGCATCACAGAGAGCATTAGATTTGAACTTAAAGTTTGGTTGTCCTTTCACGAGGTTATGCTTGTTTAGCTTTGAAATTAATTTCAAGCTTGCATGACCTAGCCTTTTGTGCCAAATCCATCACTCATCTTCAATGGACACTAGACATGAGACACCTTGATTTGAGAGGTCCTCCAAGTCAATCTTGTAGAGATTGTTTTGCCTTTTTGCAGTGAATAAAAGTGATCCATCATCTTTCTTGACATTACACATGTTCTTATCAAAAGACACTGCATATCCACTGTCACATTATTGACTTATGCTCAGTAGACTGTGCTTCAAGCCATTTACTAAAAGAACATTATCAATGGATGGAAAATGATATTTACCAATTTTACCTATACCAATGATTTTCCCTTTTTGATTTCCTCCAAATGTGATCCAGCCACCATCCTTGGGCTTAAGGTTTTGGAACATAGACCTTTCTCCCGTCATGTGTCGTGAGCAGCCACTGTCCAAGTATCAAGACATCTACTTTCTTCCTGTTGTTAAGCAAATCTGTAATAGGTATTATATTATCTTTAGGTACCCAAACTAACTTGGGTCCTTTCTTGTTAGTTGTTATTGGAAGAGTATGCTTAACATATTTATTGTATATGCATCTAGATGTAATATGCATACTTTTTCCACATACTTTACAAAAGGTGTTGGACGAGCTAGACTTAGCTTTGGTATGTTTATTAAGAACTTTTGAAGCTCTATGATGTTTAAGTAGTTTTGAATTTTTGTGAGATGCGTCTTGCTTCTCTTTATCATAACCAAGACCGGATTTATAATAAGGTGACCTAGAGTACCTTAAAATGAGGCTAAGCTTATCTGAGCCTCCTACATGTTTTGACAGAGAATCAGTTAGATATGTTACATCTTGTTTCAGTTTTGCAACTTCACAAGAAACATCAGGTTCACACACCATTTTGTCAGCTAGACTGACATTCATTGATTTTAGTATGTCATTTTCATCTTTAAGGTTTTGTTTCTCAATGCAGACCCTATCATATTCTTTAGATAGTTTAGAAAACTTCTTTTTGAAACTCTTATACTCTCGTGATATAATAGATGACTCATGAAACAATTCATCAAAAGCATTTTGAAGAGTGGACGGGTCAGAGTTCATTACCTCAGCATCAATGTATTCACTTTCTGATGTAGTGTCTGCCATGAGACATATATTTGCCTCCTCCTTAGCTTCATTTTCTTCATCTGAAGAAGACAGATCAAGATCTTCCAATGTGGCCATTAAGCCTTTCTTCTTTTTGAAGAATTTCTTTTTGCCCTTTAGCTAAGGGCAGTCAGTCAGCTTTGAAGTGACCAAGTTTCTTGTATTCAAAGCACAAAGGTGGATCTTTTTCCTTGGAGTCTGACTTCTCCTTGGAAAACATTTTATTTAATTGCTTCCTTCTGAAACCACCTTTCTTTCTCCACATATGTTGAATCTTCCCGGAGATAAAGGATAATTCATCCTCATCTGATTCTTTATTATCATCAGAAGATTCAGACTCGTCAGATGACTCAGCAGCTTTGAGAACTTTTGATGAACTTGCTTTCTTTGCCTTTAGGGCAATAGATTTTCCTTTTCTGGAATTTTCTTCTTCATTGAGTTCAAGTTCATGAACCTTGAGAGATCCAAGAAGCTCTTCCAGAGAGAGTGTATTCAGGTTTTTTGCTTCCTGAATAGCAGTTACTTTGGGTCTCCATTTCTTGGATAGACTTCTCAGGATTTTTCTGACATGAACTCTATTTTCATAGACTTTTCCAAGAGATCTGAGATTTTCGGTGATAGTTTGGAATATTCCAAACATTTGGTCTATTGTTTCATGTTCACCCATCTTGAACAGCTCATACTGATGAACCAGCATGCTAATCTTGGATTCCTTAACTTGTGAGGAACCCTCATGAGCTAGGGCAAGAGTATCCCAGATTTCTTTAACAGTATTGCAGCCGTGAACTTTGTCATGTTCAGATCTGGTGATGGCACACATCAAATAATTCTTAGCTTTAAGATTGAGTTGATGCTTTACCTTTTGATCTGCTGTCCAGTCTGCTCTAGCAACAGCAGCTCCATTTTCATTTCTGGGTTCAGTGTAACCAGTTTCTATGAGCTCCCTGATGTCTAGACTTTGTGCATCCAAAAAGGACATCATCTTCTTCTTCCAATATTCATAATCAGAACCATCAAAGAGAGGAGGTCTGTTGATAGCTTGTCCTTCTGCATCCATGGTTGTTGGATCGTACTCCCTCAGCACTTGTTAGATGCTCAACCCTTTCGAGGGTGAGCTCTGATACCAACTGAAGTTGACACAGGCAAACATAAGAAGGGGGGTTGAATTGTGTTTGTTAATAATTTTCGAAAACAACCTTTAAAACAATTTTTTTGCACTCAAAGAGATTTGAAATAGAAGCACACACAAAAGACAAAGATCCTTTTTAAAAGACTTTAACAAAAGCAATATCAAAACCCCACAGTTAGTATATACAAATAAAACTGAAGAGTTTAAGGATAGAAGATTCACGCAAGAGATTTTATCCTAGTTCACTCTCTTCCAACCAAGTGCTACGTCCAGTCCCTTCGACTTGAAGGATTTATCCAATAGTTCTCCAAATAGATTACAACCAAGTATTCAACACCTCTCCAAGCTACAATTACAACAATATTCAAACTAAATAATACAGACTCTTGCTCTTGAAAGAATGTTACAATGAGTAAATATAGATTGGCAAAAGTTCAGCTAGCAAGATTGTATAGGCAAGAGTTTTTTTATCTTCAGTACTAGAGGTCTTCTATTTATAGCGACCTTCTTCTTAACTTGTATTTCTTCAACGGTTAATTACTTTGAATAATCCCGTTTAGAGATATCATTTAATGCATGATATCCGTTGTGACTGGTAGCTTGATTGTAGCAATTACGAATAGTACTCTTGGTTATCGAGGTAGCATGAATTAGGAGGTTCACTCCTCTGAGTATTGCAACTTGAGCACTTGTTGTTCCTTCTTTGTGTGTAATCCAGCTTTTTCAGTGATAAAGTTGTCATCGTATAGATCGTTTTGCAGTATCTTATTGTACGATTCTGCTTTTTGCATTTCTTGATTGTACTATGTTTCTTTTACAACAAGGTGAAACATTAAAACAGATAAAACAAATATGAAGAACAAATATTCTATTGAAATAAATATCAATCATTTGAAATAAATTTAAGAGATTCATATTGCATTTAATTCATTACAAGGATGGAGTTCGTCTAAAAAGAAACTACGTCTGCTCAATTATAAGAGAGTCTAAGTTTGTTCTATATTTTACTTAGCTCGTCTGATGACGTGGCATATCCTTTTTAATATCAAGTCTTCCGACTTGCTATTTTTTAATGAGTTATAAAGATCTCCGTCTAGTGATGTGTGGTTAGAGCTCGTCTACTAGATTACTTTGTGTTTTAGTTCATTTTCTTCAACTAATTACTTTCGTCTGCTTACGTGGCAAGATGGACGTGCTTATTATCAAGTCTTTGGACTTGCTGTACCTAACAAGTTATTTAGGTATTTATATAGTAAATATTTAGAGCCTCGTCTACTTAAGAAAACCAGTCTACTTAATTAAATGACTTAGTAACTTTACCAAAGTATTTGAGCAACCTGTCTACAAGGGTGGACGTGTATTTTTCAATTTGAACTTATCCCAAGTTTCTTTTACTTATCTTAAAGTATTCCTGCATAACTGAAAGCACATGTTAGATCTCAACTAACACTTTACCCAGCAAATCTAATCCTTTTGTTAGCATCAAAACTTAGAGATTATTAAATCCAAAACCACTTTGGTTCCAACAAATCTTAATGACTTTCAATTTGATAAAATTTGGTATTTTAATTCATGATAAGATATAAATTTTCCAACAAAGTATGATCATGAATTAAATTACTAATTGATTTTTCTAATCAGATTTTGAAAAATATTGATAAGTAATAATTTACAAAATAAATTTGTATTATAAAAGAGTTTAATTCTACTTCAAATTTGAATTTGATATCTTCAAAAAAATTAAAGAATTAAATCAGATATCATTTCATAATGATGCATTTATTTTTAAAAAAATATTTGTGATTTTATTTTGAAAAAAAAATGTTTTCAGACATTTCATATTTTTGTAGCATATAATCAATTATGATAACCGATTATTACGCTTCTGTCTACTGATAAGCCTCTGGCTTATCTAGTTTTATAACTAGTAAGACCATGGTTTTCGCGCTAATTATTCGAGTTTCCACCCAAATTTGGATTTAATTGTCCTCAAGCAACATTTTGAGTCTCTTAAGTAGTTTTAGGATATTTTAGTTAATTTTGAGTCAAATAAAGCATTTAATGCTATTTTATATTTTCTAATTAAGGAAGAACAAAAAGGCTAGGCCTAACACAGTCAGAAGCCATCACGCCCAGGCCATGATACTGGTCACGGCCATGATGAGCTAACCAGGAAGACCAGAAAGGATCACGGCCTGCCCGTGATCAGCATCACGGGCGTGATAAGAAGGACCCTGCAGATCATAGAGCATCACGGCCTAGCCGTGATGGAGGTCACGACTGTGACAGATCAGCACCTATGGACCAGAATTGATCACGTCCTGGCCGTGATGAGAATCACGACCGTGATGCTCCAAGATTTGAAAGCGCGCCCTTGGCAGAACACGTCACGGCCTGGCCGTGATGGCCATCACGGCCGTGACGCGCACTTGATCTATAAATTCACACCAGGGCAGAACAGAAGAGCAGGAGACCTGAGGACCTTTACCCTAGGGGGCGACAGCTAACCCTAAGGGGACATTCTCTGAACAAGGGGCTGCGGTGACCGCTGTGGAAACCTTCCATGGAGTTCTTCTTCTCCTTTGTCTCTGCTGTTTTAATTTCTGTTTTCTCTATGATTAGGAGTAGCTAAATCCCCTTTTGTTGGGGTTAGATGATGACTTTTCTGAACTTGGTTGTCTCATGATTTGATTGTAATACAAATTCCTGTTTCTTTATGAGTATTTGATTCCATGCTTAATGCTTTCCTAGGTTTGATCATCCTTGGAATGATTTGTTGCTTTGATAGACAATTGAAAGATTGATTTTAAGGCATGCTCATGAATCAAATGCCAAGTAGTTCATGAATCTTGACATAGGTCTTGGGGTGCTTGCAATCTTATAAGTCTTGGCCCTTTATGCAAAATCTCAGGTTAATCCACCTAAGACATTAGGGTTTAATTTGGGATTTTAGGCTCATTACACCTAAGACATTAGGGTTTGAGTATTTGATAAGATTTGATTGTCATAAATGAATTAGGAATTGTGTTATTAACCATTTCATTGCAATCAAGGGAAGATTAGTGTAGTCTAACCCTGACAACTTTATCCATTTGTTAACCACATTTCTGTTGCTTTTCAAGTGTTTGATAAAATACACAAAAGACCAAAAATATTTTATTGCTTTCTTTATTTTATGTTTTGATCTCTCTTCATACCACAGTTTAGTCTAGATAGTTGTATAATTTGTGAATTGGTAATTGGCAACTGATCCTCGTGGGAACGATATCGGTCTCACCACCGTATTACTTGTACGACTAGGTATACTTGCCTACGAAAATCGTACCAAGTTTTTGGCGCCGTTGCCGGGGATTAGTTTTGTCAATATCATTAGTAACAAATGAGACAACTAATTTAGACATTTTTTATTTTTTTTCTCTGTATATATTTGATCTCTTCCTTTGGGGTTTGTTTGTTAGGTAGATTTTTTAATTTACAGGATTATGGATTATAGTCATTACTATCCATCCAATGAGGAAATTGAGATGTGTGAGATACAGTTGCGGGCAGATATGCTACAACTGTCCACACTCATTCAACAAGTGAGTGATGCACTGCCCAGGGTAAAAGTCTCTCCTCCACCATTGGTAGGAGATTTTGAATGGGGGAATCAATATCCCAACAGCTACACTCCATGGCGGCGGAATCCTCCAAACAATACCTGGATTGATCAAGAGGAACATTAGGAATCTTCCACACCTTCATATCAACCACAACCATCTCAATGGTATGATAAGGCATCACCATTGGAAGTTGCTTGGGAGAACTTTAAATCCACAACCGCAGTCAATTTTGAGCATCCTATTCCAGATTATTTGTCTCACTTGGAGGTTGTTTTGGAGAACTTCATGGCAACAACAATGGAAAGTTTAAAAAAATCAAGAATCTACCATTCGAAGTCTTCGGGTACGTATTGAGGAACTCTCCAACCAACTATCTGAAATGTCGAATGGGATCTTAATGGGGCATGATGAAGATGATGGAATAATGAAAGAAAAGGAAGATGAAGAGGTGTGAGTAACCGAGTCAAGAAGAGAAGAACATGTTTGTGAGAACATAGTTGCACCATTTTCCATTGAACTCTTGACTAAAGAGATTGAGAGGAAGAGGCGTATGGAGGACATCTATTTTACCATGCTAAAGGATGATGAAGAAATTTTGGAATTAGATGATTCTATTGGTTCCTATGCATGTGTTGATTGTGATGGGAGAAATACTTGTGTGGTTTGTGCTGAGATTGCTGCATATATAGAAGGTGATGGATTAGGTAATGCAGTGAGTGCAGATTGTGCAGAAGTCGAAGCAACACCGGTGATCCTCTTGACTTGTTTGTCACCTTCCATTGTGAAGCAACCAACGATGGAGTTCAAGCCTCTGCCTGAGAAATTGGATTCTGCATCTTTAACTATGAAGGCACCATGGCCAGTCCAAGAGGTTGAACCCCATTTGTGTTGGGAAGATTTTATTGATAAAGAGGTCATCTTTGACCCGGGAGATATTGAAAAGCCCTTCACACTTGAAGAAGTCACCATGATTTTCGAGCGCTCACTTTCATATTTATGCTGCATGCCATGGGATCCGGGAGGATTATATTACATTTTGAGCATTCCTTGGCTGTTGTATCACAAGCAGTGGGATCCTGGTGGAAGCGCCTTCATGAGTTTTTCTAATCCTTTCTCTTTTTAATTATTTTGATTTTCTTTAATTGAGTCGTATGTGTGTGAGTCTTATGTCGGTGAGCTTGAATGGATTTTATTAAATTTAGCATAGATGTATGGCATGATATATGTTGACTGTTGATGATTTCCCCCTAGGTTTTGAAAATTGAAATTGATCCCCATTTAGAAAATTTGGAAATTGAACTTTGAGAAATTTTATTGTGATTGCATAATTTATGATAAGTTTGGGGTGAAAGGATGCACACATTAGGGATTGTATCACGGTCAAACAATTTGCGAAAAAATGTCCAGGTGAGGAATTTCAGCCTACAACATTGTTTTTAATTGTGTGAATTGTAACACCCCGATTTTCGTTGCTTCGTGATATCGGTAATATATATATATATATATATATATATATATATATATATATATATATATATATATATATATATATATATATATATACGAGACTTAGAAAATGATTTGGATAAACCAAGGTCATTTCCTTGTTATACTTATTTTCATAAGGTTACGGGGAAGTTTTTGGTTGAAAATTCAGACAGAAGCCGGTCTGCCTTTTTTTTTGTTTTCACTGACAGTAAAAGTTTACTGCTCAGAAGACCTAATTTTAATTCGTGAACGAGATGAAAAATGTTTTTATCGTATTTGCTACGATACAGGAAGTTTTGAAAATTTTGGTAAAAATTAAAATATTATATTTGTTGCGGGCGTATACGTCGAGATATCTCTAGGAAGAACCTGCGCCAGATGAAACCCGGAGTTGGCAACATAGATGAGATGATGGATTTGACCGACTTGACGAGCATTTATTACAAGCTTATCCGTGTCATAATGGCCATAATGGCGCATTTATGACAGTGAATTTTTGCTATGAAATGACCACTTTACCCTTGTCTTTTTATGACAATTACAAGCCATGCCATTGGAAAATTTGACCAAATGTTACCCAAAACTACACGGATCACTCTTGTCTTCTTCATTAAGGCACTTTTCTTCCATTTCCATGATTATCTTCTTGAAAACCTAAGCTTTTGCCTTAAGAACTTCAAAGTGTTCATAATTCGTCAGATTTTGCCTAGCAATTCTGACAAATTTCTGCTCTGAATATCGAAAAACTTTCAACATGAAAGTTGTTCATCTTTCTCTCTTATTTCCAACGACATGAAGATCATCCAAAACGGACAAGTATGTTGAGAGATATACCCAAATTACTAAAACTGTTCTAAACCCTCATCATGTTCATCTTCTTCTCTAAGTTTCTCAAGAACACCATGAGAAATTTGTGAAGAACATCATCAAGATAATCCTTTTCTTTGATCATCAAGAGGTAGTATATCTTAATCTTGCTATTCTAAGATTTTCTCTTCACAAGATTCTTGAGTTTATGCCTTTGATCATCATGTTCTTCATAAGACTCAAAGTTCATGAAGCTAACTTCAAAAATTCATAACTAATTCTAGAAAACTCCTTTTGACATGAAACCAATTGCTATGATCTTATAATCATCTATATTTTCATCATCTAGAAGCATAAGATCATGAGAAACTTCTTTCCCTAATTTCTGGACTTGGCCGAACCTAGGTCAATGTTGTGTTCGTAGGTTTTGTTTCATTTTCATGTCTTGATTCATGATTCAATCTTCAAATACCTTGATAGTTCTTGTATCCAAGCATATATAAGATCAAAAATCAAACTCTCACCTATTGATTTCATCAAGGCCGAAACCCTAGTTCTTGGAACTAGATGAGTTTTGTTCAAAGTTTTCATTAATGATCTTAGTAATCAAGCTATTAGTATGTATGCTTAATAAATCCAAGTTGGTTTATTAAACTAAAAACCCTAGCCCCATGAACTTGTTAAGGCCGAATCTAGGTATATGAGAGTTAGGAAGTTTTGAGTTTAAAACTTAGTTGTTTAATCACTAATCCATGATCTTGGTTGATTAAGGACCATTAATCTATGAATTAATCATGATTAGAAATTTTAAGGATTTTGAAACCTAAAAGTCAGCCCTTGACCGAAACCTAACCCTCATGAGCTAAGTATGTTGTTGTTTGAATTGATTTATTTTGGTTACAATTCGTTTGAAGGAAACAACCGAGTTAATTGATTTAAGCCGACGGAGGAAACCGGATCGAATCGGGAAATTGTTTGAAAACTTTAGTTTGAGTCTTCAAGAGGTAAGGGGAGCTTACCTGAGGGATTTTCTCAATAAATATTTACTTTTAGTGTGGCTTATATGATTTATATGTGGTTTGTGATTCCTTGTTTATGTTGTTTATGATGTGTTGTTATCTGTGTATCGGTGATTGATCTGCTTTTAATTATCTGCAGGAGGATATTATGTTGTTATGATGCATGATCTGCCTGGGGATATAATTATGATGATGTTGTTGAATGTTGAATGTTGTTTGAGAGGCCTGACAGTGGTCAGTGCACAACCGATTAATGAGATAAAAGATTTAATAAGCTGTGAAAGTTATATTCAACGTTTTATGGGGAATGTTGGAATATAATAGTGGAGGAAAATATGATTTTGGAAAAATAATGAGTTTTGAGAAATATTATTATTTTAATGATTTATTAGTGTAAAAGAAGTTTATGAGTCACGGTGAGAGCGTAACCGTGAAATTTTTTTAGTACTGCTAATTTTTACACAAGAAATTCCGAAATATTATAAAAAGTGGTTTTGAGAAATTAATATTCGAAAAGACCTTATTTAATATATAAGAAATAATTTTAGCAGAAATGTCAAAGTTTGACTTAAAGACGTTTTCTTTGAAAATGCTAAACGACGGCAAGTTTCGAAATTATTTACGGTAAGAGTTCAAAAATAGCAGTACTTATGTTGAGAAGAGATTTAATCTGAATTGATTTTTTTGAGTTGAAGTTTCAGTAAAAAGAAGTTGTTGATGATTTGACGTTATTTTGGAAAAATGTGTTTCCAAAGGAAAAGTGGATTTTTTTATGAATTGACGTTTTATAAATGAATTTCACACTAGTGCAATAAGTGCTTTTTACATCATTTAAAATTGATTTTTTACGTCAAAATACTGACTGACGTAAATACAGCTGACGTTAATAGTTAATATTTTAACATTAGTTGAGAACTGACGTTAAATATAAAACTATTAACGTCAGTTATTTAACACAACTGACGTTAATTTTTTAAAAATTAACGTCAGTTTTTTAAACAACTGACGTTAAACATAAAATTATTAACGTCAGTTCTTTAAGATAATGGACATTAATTTTGTTAAAACTAACGTCAGTTGTTATAAAGAACTGACGTTAAAGGTTTAATTTTAACGTCAGTTGTTTATTACAACTGACGTTAATAGTGTACTGTATATTTTATAAAATACTATTAACGTCAGTTGTTTGATACAATTGACGTTAATAGATTTTTTTTTTAAATTCAGTTGTAAAATATCACTCCCCTCAGCTATCCTTGCATTCAGTAAATATCCCAGTAAAACAGAATATCAACACATTACAGAATTGCAAAGGAAAAATGGAACAATTGGGGGACTTAAAACCAAAACCCATGTATATATATAAATAAATTTTAGTTCCAATGTCTAAAAAACAAAACTACCAATCTAAGGATATATATATACATGTTATTAATTAGTTTCTAAAGTCTAACAAAAAAACTATTTATCTAAGTATTGCGGAGGTATCTTGTCAATTCCTTTTTCAGCCGCATACTTGAAGAAGAATTCGACGAAGCGCATCCTCAAGTCTCTTAACTCATCTTCTTGAATAGGCGATTGGTCGCTAAATGCCTACACATGTTCAAATAATAACAATAACATCAATGCAAGTCATCTTCAAAACTATAATATATAATTTAACAAGTTGTTTAAATATTACCTTAATCCATCCATCCGTAATATATGCGGAGACTATGTTCAGCATATGAAGCATCACATAATAGCCGCACTACCACCCGTCAATTTGAAATCGAGACTACCAACAAAATTAATTTCAACGTCAGTTGAATATACATATAAATTAGTAATTATAATATTAATTATTTGATAAATAAACTACCAAACCTTGAGGATGTTCCATACAGGATTTGCCTTAGCCTTAGAAGTCCTACTTCTCCCGTTGGCACAACTTATGCTACTCGCCTTCAGCGCGCTATCATAAACAAATAATTATGTCGATCAATTAACAAATTCATATATCATGTGTGTAATAAACTAAAAACAACTGATATTAAAACTTAAATTAAATTTAAGATTAGTTACTTACTTATTTACAGCTTCCACCACCTTCGGTGGCGGAGCTTGGTGGAGAGAGCAGAATAATATGACAGTTTAGGCCTAGACGGGTGAAGTACCAACAACTGCCAATGGTCATTCATGAAGTAGGGAGCCAGATATAATTCTTTCCGATTTTCTCCCAACAAGTTCCCTATGTATTTACTCAATGCATCGCCGGCAAAGAATTGGGGCAGAAGGACTGACGAATCTAAGAAGCCGTAAACTGATGCAACGCCCTTATCAAGCTGAAGACGATGGAGATACCTAAGTTATGAAAAGGTGTGGATGTTAATTACATAATATATATATTGAAATTAAATAAATTATTAAATGGAAAAATACCAAAAATAAATAAGTTATAAAATTAAAATTAACTTACGTGCACTAGAGACTGAAAACATTACTGTTCAACCAGACGTTATTTCTGCAGGCGTTCCCGAGATCGTCACCATAGAAGGTAAATATCCTCCGTTGATCTGGGTGTGCCACCCATCCATCGTGCTCCAATGGACATTCAAAAATCTCAAACGCATAATCCTCACCAAGTGAGAACAAACGAGTGATAGGTGACAGCGACACCGACACCGCCGTCGACTTGGCCTTCAGTTTAGGAAAAATAAATTAGATAAGTTGTTGATAATTAAAAAAACACAAGTAATTATTTAACTAATTTGGACATTAATAATGAATAAATACCTTTGTTAACATTTTGAGCTCACGTCGTTTGGAGTCCAACTCAAGCTCACACCTTTTCATTTCCAACTCATGCTCATGGCGCTGAACTTCCAACTCCCGCTCCCTAGCTGCCAACTCATCGTCCTCCACATGTGCCCTACTAAAACTCTCTTTTGTGCTCACATGTGAAGGGTTGGCATGCCCTGCGGTGTCCTGGGATGTACCGACGGAGGAAAGCTCTCTGGCAAGCTCCTGCTTGAATTCTGGGTTGGATATTAAGCCTTACATCAGATGTGTTGTAATAGCTGGGTTGGACATGAGGTGCTGAGTAATGTCAGCCAAAATTGATGCTTCATTGACCACCCGCTTTCGTGAAGCAGACTTGCCATAATATTCTTTGATGGTCACGTTCCCAGGAACACCGAGAACCCGACCAGGATGGTCTTTCTTGCCTAGAGCAGTCATCAAGACGTCCCGCCGTCCAGAAGGGACGGATGCGCCTTGGGAGGATTGTGCTTTAAGATCCATCTACAATGAAAAAAAATGAAAAAACGTGCAAGTGAAAAGTGTTGCAAATATCTATACAAATATCAATTGAAATCAAGTTAATTATTTACTTACAATCTTATCTGCCACTTCGCGAGTGGCATCAACTTTAAAAGATCCCGTCTTTGTCATGCGGCCGGCTAACCAGACATACTCGCGATCGATGTCCGACGGAGGACTTGATGGTGTGCCCTCAGGCACCTCTCCTATTTCAATCCTAGCATAGTGCTCTTCCTGCTTCGCCCTCAGCCTATCCGCCATCATCTGCTCGATCCGAGTCTAGTACCCACCCTGAGACATGGTGTGGCGGTGGATGTTCTTCGCCTGATTCTGCCGACCCTTATTTGCCTTAGCCTATTCAAACAAAAACACATAATTAAATACAGTTAAATGATCTATAATAAGCATACAAAATTAACTTAATCAACCAACCTGAAATTCTCCATCCTGTCGACTCCTAGCAAACATATCCCAAGTATCCTGATCAATCCAGGGATAATCCGAGAACATTTTAACAAGCCGCTTCTTCCCAGATACATAGTACCTGGTAAGATCATGCTTGAATCCATTCCAACGCTTTGATGCCATTTTCATACATTTATGACGATGATCCTCGTCATTTGGCACAGTCCAAGCTACCTACACATTAAATACATATCAACTGGATGGATTATAACTCGAATAATTATCTAATAATGTAAATCAAATGAATGTAAAGGTAAAATATCGTGATAGCCTCCCAAATCTGATCCTTAACGTTCTGTGGAACGTTATTCCAGTGGTTGTAGTTGATGCTTACGTGCTGCTTCGCTTGTAGAAACACCCACTTATTAAATTCTTTAGCACGGGGTCCCTGGGCATTTAGATTAGCATCGAAGGACACCTCAAGCTTCTGTCCGCTTTGCTTGTCCTTCTCTAGTTTCTTCAACGAGGTGGCTCCTCTACCCCGTTTCCTATGAGCCTGTGATATCTGTATGGACAAAAAAATGATAAAATAGAGGGTTGTAACATTATAAACTTACATTAAAAAGAAGGACTAAAGATAGTATATAACATGTAAACTTACACTAGAATCAGGCGTAGGCGTGATCGGGTCCTGTGAAACCCCCACAGTGTCCTCCCGTGCATGTGGGCTATCCGACTGATCCATATGTATGCCTGTTTAGAAACAATATATATATATATATATATATATATAAACATAGGTTATAACTCAAAATAAATACAGAAGTATAAATAAAAATAACTAGATAGGTCCTGTAGATATGCAAAACATCTATATATCCAATATAAGGACAATACGAGAGATTGAAAACTATAGTTTTTGAAGATTGCCGAGCACTGGTCATGGCCTGGCCGTGATGTCCATCACGGTCGTAACGTGCCAACTGAACCAGACCCTCATAGGCAGAACTGATCACGGCCTAGCCGTGATGAGCATCACGTCCGTGACAGATCAACCAACAGAGCAACATGCACTCAAAACCAAAAATAGAGACATTCCAAACAACTCAAACTCACGGTTTAAAGTTACAACTACTGAGACTACCGTTTCAATATACACTCAAAACCAAAAATAGAGACATTCCAAACAACTCAAACTCACAGTTTCAAGTTTCAACTACTGAAACTACAGTTTCAACCAGCAGAGCAACATGCATGCACTCAAAACCAAAAATAAAAAAATGTGCCCTAAAGACTCACCAGAAATAGGCGCTCGCGTGGTGGTGGGGGAGTGGGGGGGGGGGGGGGGGAGCTCGCGTGGTGGCCAACGTTCGATGTGGTTACTGAGAGCAGAGGGACAAAGAGAGTTAGTGCGCGGGAAGGGGAAAGAGAGATGTCAAGTTATTGCAAAGAATGAGTGGGAAAGACAGAGTTAGGGGTTAAGAGTGTACCTCACGGGGGTGGCGAAGAAGCCCTCGCGGTGGTTGCGGTGGAGATGAGCTCACGATTAGGGCAGAGTGAGAGCGAGAGTGAGGGTTGAGCGTGATGAAAAGAGAAAAGAGACGTACAGAGAAGTGCAGAAGGCGCGCGGGTGTAAACGTTATAATTAAAATAAAACAATAATTTACGTCAGTTGTTAGTAAAACCTGACGTTAAAGGTCATATATTTAACGTCAGTTGTCTTAAGAAACTGACGTTAAAAACACTCACACTTATTACGTCAGTTGTTAGTAAAAATTGACGTTAAAGGTCATATATTTAACGTCAGTTGTATTAAGAAACTGACGTTAAAAGCACTCACACTTTTTAAGTCAGTTGTATTACACAACGGACGTTAAAAGTTTATTAGTTTATGCAAAAACATTCATTCCTTTGACTACTGTGCTACTTACCCATTCACCTTGTACCTAATCCTCTTAATGAGCATTAAGTTTATAGATAAGTTCTCAAGAAAATCAGAATAGCTTAGTAACTTCATCCACTGCTCCTATAAATAGCTTCCTTCCATCCTTTTAATTTTTTCTGCTTCACAATATGGCTCTGCCATGGAGATTAACTTCATCACTCTTTCTTCCTATGCCTGGACTCAAAGATCTTTGTCTTAATGGTCAAACAATTTCTGAGGTTGTGTAAATCACATTACATGGATGGTAAGGTTGGGTGAACCACGTAATGTGATTCTCTCACTTTATTTCATCCTCGTCATCCCTTTCACTTTGCTTTGGAAGCAAGTGACTGTGGATTCAAGACGATGCATCAAGGAATTCCAGTGAAGAAGAAAGATGCAAAGATCCATTTCACTTTGCTTTCGCTGCTAGTGACTGAGGATTTACTTTGCATCATGGAATTCAAGTGAGGGAGGTGATGCATCCATTGGAGTTTCTGATGACAGGACTGAGAAGAAAATGATGTTGATGCAGAAACTTTTTTATATTTTAGGGCTATGTGGCAGAAATTTTTTATCTTTTAATCATGTAATTTTAACTTATGAATCGCTTCAATGACATACGATTTGATTATACATATAACTTGTTTTATGTTAAGTGTTTATTTATTTTAATTTGCACAAGAATTTGTTTACTAATTCAAGCTAATTAATAAAAATTAAAAATAAACTTGTTTAAAAAAAAGGTTTAGAAATAAACTGCAGTACTATATGGAGGTATCTGCGTTAAGAGGGACGACATGGACATGACAACCAATAAAATGAATTTCATAATTATTTACGTCAGTTAATTATAGAACTGACGCAAATAGTGATTTAATATTTACAAACTGCCACCACCTCATTTTTAACGTCAACTTAATTTATGACTGCCAAGTTCCCGTATATTAATTACATTATTTCCAATATTCATTCTGCACGTTTATAATATATAGGATTATTTACGTCAGCTATTTATTTAACTGAATTAAAAATCACACTTTTAACGTCAGTTGTATAAAAAACTGACATTAACAATAAATATTTTTTATTTTAAAAACACTTTTAACGTCAGTTTTTTTTAAACAACTGACGTTAAAAGTGTATAGATATCTGCAAAAACATTCATTCCTTTGACTACTGCGCTACTTACCCATGCACCTTGTAACTTAATCCTCTTAATGAGCATTAAGTTTATAGATAAGTTTTGAAGAAAATCAGAATAGCTTAGTAACTGAAGGATTATTTACATTTATAATATATAGGATTATTTACGTCAGCTATTTATTTAACTGAAGTAAAAAATCACACTTTTAAGGTCAGTTGTATAAAAAACTGACGTTAACAATAAATATTTTTTATTTTAAAAACACTTTTAACGTCAGTTTTTTAAACAACTGACGTTAAAAGTGTATAGATATCTGCAAAAACATTCATTCCTTTGACTACTGTGCTACTTACCCATGCACCTTGTAACTTAATCCTCTTAATAAGCATTAAGTTTATAGATAAGTTTTCAAGAAAATCAGAATAGCTTAGTAACTTCATCCCCTGCTCCTATAAATAGCTTCCTTCCATCCTTTTAATTTTCAGCTTCACAATATGGCTCTGCCATGGAGATTAACTTCATCACTCTTTCTTCCTATTCCTAGACTCAAAGATCTTTGTCTTAATGGTCAAACAACTTCTGAGTTTGTGTAAATCACATTCCATGGGTGATAAGTTTGTGTAAACCACATTATGTGAGTTGCTCACCTTATCATCCTTCCGGAGAATCAGCTGCTGGATGGCAAATCAGGTGCTCGGGCGTCATAGTTCCAAAACCTCAGTTTTGGCAGCAAGTGACCGTCATGGAAGTCTCTAGAACCACCGCCTTTGCTTGAAACAGATCTAGTGCACCTGTTTTTGCCTCTCTTTAGCTCTCTCATGCCCCCCAGTTTTCTGAGGTCTTCGGAGTATAGTTTTCCCTTTGGCATATTTCATAAAACTCTCTGATGGGATGTAGCTTTAATGTTTAGGATTTTAAACCCTTTCAATGTAACTTTTTATAGGATTTTAAACCCTTTCAATCTTCTGTATCAGTCTGTATTACACTTCATGAATGAGATCCGGTTTGGGTTATTGATTCAACTTATACTTCGCACATATATTTTAGTTTTCAAAACAGAAACACAAAACATCAAAGCAATTGTGAAACTGAAACTTTGAGGAAGGCAATGCAAAATGGTACGTATACTAGATAAAAAAATTATTAAAATAACCTTTAACGTCTGTTGATGTAAGGACTGACGTTAAAAGTGAAATGACTCACTTTTAACGTCAGTTCTATAAAGAACTGACGTTAAAACGTTCACTGTTAACGTCAGTTGTTTATTGAACTGACGTTAAATGTAACACCCTCCCTTGGGCATTACCTTCTAAACACGTGCAGAAATAAAATTAAAAGATAATTTGCTGGTGCTTTCGGAAAATAACTTATATAAGTACATAAGTGTCTGAAATTGGGTGTAAAATTTTTTTTTTCACAACTCCATACCTAAGCCTTAATTGATCGACACACAAACTTACTATCATAGCTTGACAAGCCTATTTAATTTAAAGGATATACTTAAATACAAGATAGTAGTTTCACAAAAATTTCGACAGAGTCTCCTCTGTAATTCGGACATCCCAGATAAAATAACACCTGTTAAGATAATTACATTTTCACTCCAGAATTCCAGTTACACCAAATTCAACCAGGTATCAATTCATAAAAATAATAGTTATAGCCATAAGCTTTACAAGACCAAAAGAAATAGCTTAGATTTTCATTCAAAAGATATGCTCTCCAAGCTATAGACATTCCATTTTAAAATAAAGGCTCTCTGAGCCAAACTCCTACATACTATCAAAATAATCTAAGTCTCAACCCATGGTACAATATCGAACTAGAAGAATCCTAAAATAGATGTGTTAGAAAGGCTGACGCACCATTTTTAAAGTACCCATGGTACAATCAACTAGAAGAATCCTAAATATATGGTTTTAACACAATAACTAAATGCGCGACACCACATAACACATATACATTTACCACACGAGCATTGATAAGCTAATAGTCTATCAATGGGTTCCACACCCCAAACATCATCCATAAAATTATGCATGACACTTCTATTCATCATTTAAATTTTCGTCCTAATCTCATGAGATATCCCAACATCATATGAGTTGATCAGACTCCATAGCCACACTGGCTAACTTGGCCAACTGCCAACAGGTGCGCAACCTCTTCCCATCTTCAAAGGCATACATAGCCAGGCATACAAGGTGTGGCTCCTCGAGGCACACTGCCAAACACATTGCTAATGTCCACAATCAGTGGCCCTACCATTAGCAAGTAAGATGGGGTCTCCATGTCCTCACTAGGCACATGAGAAAATGCATATCGGAATTACCTTTCGCCGCTGGTAATTAATGCATCAAACCTCAAACCGCAGGCACGTCTGCCAAAATGCATGCAAAACACTTTTGTTTTGATCTTTTCTTTGTGCTCACTCTTTCTTTGCCGAAGCTCAAAATGGCTTATGACTCACATAGTTTTAAAACACTTTTAAAACTTTCATCACAACACAGGACCTCACTGTCCATAAAACTTGTATCAAAACATAGGACCTCACTGTCCATAAAACTTTTATCAAAACATAGGACCTCACAGTCCGAGTGCTCAATCACGACACCTCTCGACCGGTGCACCAGTCTTAGGTTCGTGGCACTAGAAACATCTTCAATGTTTCAACATGTATACCTCATGTATACAATATAGGCCCTCAAAGTCCAAATGACCGAGTCCATCACAACACAGAACCTTAGTACCCCGACGTCTCGGTTACTAAGTTCCACACCACTTTTAACACTAAATCAGTTTTGCTTTCATAAATTCTTTTTCCAAAATTGGAAATTCATCAATAAAATCCTTAAATAATAAAACTTGGTTTTCACAAAGGTGAGTCACTTGAGGTTTTAACTTCCTTAAAATATGTATTTCCGTGTCAAAATACTTGCCTTCTACTTTTTTCCAAATCTGTCATCACACTTTTCCAAATCATTCGTCAATTATCACTTTTAAAGCTTCTTAAGCCAAAACTTAACTTTTTCCACTGAAACAACTTTCTAAAATCATCATGAACTTCTTTTCAACAATTAATTTCATAAAATAACTTTGTATAATATTACAAACTTTCTTACATAAAAATTAGCAGTACTTAAACATTTTCACAATTTCGCTCTCATTGTGACTCAAGTTACATTTACACTAATAAATCATCATCATCAAAACTCCTTATTTTTCCAAAATAATACTTTCCACCACCATTATATTCCAACGTTTCCCATAAAACCTGGAATATAATTTTACACAGCTTATTAAAGCTTTTATCTGATTAATAGGTTGTGCACTGACCACAGTCAGGCTTCTCAAACAACACTCACAAGCAACATTCAACAACAAACCACCAGACAGATCATGCACCATAGCAATATCATGTACAAATAATCAAATAATTTAAAACAGATCAGACGTTGATACTCAGATATACAACACAACATAAACCACATAATCAGATAACCACAACCACATCAATTATACAGACTACACAACAAGCAAATGGTTATTGAGAAAAATCCATCAGGCAAGCCCCCCTTACCTTTGAAGACAAGTAAAGGATCCTCGTCCTAATGCCCACGTTAGCTCATATCTAATCCATCAAGCAAGCATAGCCATGTCCAAACGTCTCAGAGAGTAAATCCAACAATGCGCAACAACCAGAAATCAAGAAATCAATTACACATGATCAAACACACATTCTAACTTGATCTAAACACTTAATCTAATTACCAGACAAGGTTATTTTCAAAGAAAATCATGTTTGAAGCGCACGCTTCCCAATACCCTTTAAGGAATCTTTGTTTTGATCAAAAGATCACGAAAAAGAACTTTGGAAATCATCCATTAAGAGTCCTAATTACACTAAATCATAATTAATTTCACAAAAACATACCCAAATTTAAATCAAATTAAATTTGGGGTTTAGGGCTCCTTACTAAAATTTAAGGAAAACTCAGAATAATGAAATTGGTTTAGGGAAACACAATTTCACAGTCCCAATCTCATAAAACAACCTTAAATTTCAAGATTAAAATCTGAAATCAAAGGGTTAGGGTTAGGGTTTCAAAAATCCATTTGGGGATTTGAACTAGAAGGGGTTATGGCGAAGTACTTACCCAAGATAACAAGAAAAGAGGTAATGGTGGCTGTTGAAACGACCGACGCGGCGGCGACGCGATGGAGGGACGGCGGTGTGTTTTGGACAGCACCATAGGTCCAACAAAAACAAGAGTTAAACCTCATGGAAGAAGAAAAGAAGATTCAATATCATAAATAGGTGAAGAACCACTGTTAATGGCGGCTTAGGGTGCTTACCACGGCTGGGAACGGCGGTGGGTGGCGGTTCTGACGCGAGACAACAGCAGCGGTGGCGAGGAACGGGTGCAGAGATGCGAGCTGCTTCCTCCCATCAACGAACGGCAACCGGCTTGTTCCTTGGGGCGACGCGCGGCTCCTAGTGCGGTGGTAGGTGGTTGGGTGAAGGTGGAGAAGATGAAGTTGAGGAGGAAGAAGAAAAAGAAAGAAGAAAGAAGAAGAAAGAAGCAGAGAAATAAAAGAGAAAATGAGAGAGATAGCATCGAGAAAGAGAGAGAGAAAAGAGAGAAAATGAGTTTTTAAACTAGTTACTTAGTGATAGGTACAAAATGAGTGATAAATATTAGGCCTAAAATAAACATGTTTTTACTTTTTAGAATCTAAAAATAAAGATTGATAAAGATATGTTTTCGAAATTCAAGTTAGAGTAAAGATTAATAGTTGAACTGATCAACTAAGAAAATACTCAGTCCAAAATTTAATCTCCGATACATATCAAACCAAAATATTTTTAACTCTAAAATTAAATAGAATAAGAATATGAAAATGCTTTTTTCTTAATCGTATTATTTAAAATATTTTTCTGTACTGGTATAATAGTGACAATAACGTAATTATTGTCTAGTAAGCGTGCATTCACTGAACTAAGTCAGTGCTAACGCACCTAATAAAATAATTTGAAAAGAGTAATTTAATTACTCAAACTAAACCACATAACAAAATAAACTTAAACATCCAAATAAAATAATTAATCCAAGGTGTAAAAACTAGGGTGTTACATTAAAAGTGAGTCACTTCACTTTTAACGTCAGTCCTTAAAACAACTGACGTTAAAATTGAATTAATGAAGTCTGATATTTACAAAACTGCCACCGCCCCCTTTTTAACGTCTAGTTTTTGGTTAACTGACGTAAACCTTTACCGTCTAATGTATATTTTCCACTAGTGTCAAGTAGAAAGAATTTTCGGTAAATGAGTTTTACTTAATGACGTAAAGGATGATATAGAACTTAGTAACCGAGATGTCGGGGTACTAGTGTTCTTATGACGTTATCCTATTTTGAATTTGTTTTTCACACACAGAAAAGATGTAAAACGATGTAAAAGATGTAAAACAATGTAAAAGATGTAAAACGATGTAAAAGATATAAAACGATGTAATACGATGTAAAAGATGTCAAACGATGTAATACGATGTAAAAGATGTAAAACGATGTAAAAGATGTAATACGATGTGAAAGATGTAAAAGATGTAAAAGATGTGAAAGATGTAAAACGATGTAAGACGAAGATATGGAACTTAATAACCGAGACGTCGGGGTATTAAGGTTCGTTGTGTTGTAAACTGGGTATATATTTAAAGAAGTTAAAACGTTTTAAGTTGTTTTCTACTACCACGAACCTAAGACTGATTGCAAGGTCTAGGGGCTTCGTGATTGAGCACTCGGACTTTGAGGTCCTGTGTTGTTAATAAAAGTTGTAAAGATGTTTTAAATGATGTTAAGTCATAAGCTTTTGAGAGCTTCCATGTTTTAACGTTGATGCTTTTGAGAGCATTAGATGTTTAAAACGATGATGGGTTGTAAGCTTTTGAGAGCTTTGACAATAAAGATATAGCAAAAAGAAAAGTGTTGAGAACAAAATGTTTTCTTGCATGCATTTGGCAGACGTGCCATGATAAAACGAGGGATTACCTTGCGGCGTCAGGGTAGATCATACAAAGATGTTCTCATTGTGCCCAGGGTTTGGACAATGAGGCCCCATCTCAGATTGTGATCACTGTGCCACGATGTTGGACAGTGTGCGATGGGCGTGCCTGTGGCTGTATGCATGTGGCAATCGAGTCTGATCAACTCATCACGAGGTTTACGAGGTTGGAGATATCTCATGAGATTAGGTATGAATGTTTAGATGATGTATTGAAGTGTTCATGCATAGTTTTCAAACGTTGTTGTTTGGGGTATGAAACACATTGATAAACGAGATATTATGATATGAATGAGTATGTTGTTATAGACATGTATATGTGTATGTGCCTTCTTTTGTGTTACGCATTTAGTTATTGTGGTAAATTCATATATTGGCGTCTCACCCTTACAACCATATCAGAGTTGTATAAGGGGTATGATCTCTACAAGAAGAAGAAGACTGTCTAGTTCGAGGCATGCTGTTGCTGCTTTTGTCGGTTGTAGTGTCCGTTAGTTACGACCAGCTTAGGTAATGTTATGTTTTAAGAATAAAGTTGATTATGATTTAAGTGAGAAAATATATGAGGCAGTATAGTTGGAGGACTTATATACATTATGTATTTAAGTATGATTTCATTTCGTTGTTGTGGTTATATGGTTAAAGAAGGAGGAAAAATTTTTATCACCATATTTTGAAAAGATAAACGTTGAGAAAACATTATTTTCTGAAAGCAACCAGCAAATTAAGTTTTATTTCCGCAAACGGGTAACCATGTGATGACCCGAGTTTAGGGTGTCACATTAGTGGTATCAGAGCTGGTCAAGTCTTTCGGGAATGTTGGGAAATAGGTCTGTTGTGTTGACGTTGTGTTTTCTCTGAAGTGAGACGACGTTGTGTTTTCTCTGAAGTGAGACTTGTTTGAATTACTTCTTAGAAGGAATATGTGTTAATAAATGAGTAAGGAATTACAAAAAAGTGTCTATGGTAGTTTTATCTAAGTTGAATGTGAGCGGAAAAGAAAAGTTCTTGAGAAAAATTAAGTTGATAGAAAAGTTCGAGGATGAGATGTGCAATGAAGTTATTTTGAGGATATGCAATGAACTTATTTTGAGGATATGCAATGAAGTTATTTTGAGGATGAGATGTGTAAGGTGATATCAAATTGGAGTGGTGAATTATAATCAAGAGGAACTAAGACTATGATTAAATATTTTGAGTAGGGAGTTGATGCGCGATGCTGTGAAGACATTGTTAGTATTAAAGAAAAAATTTAGAGTTAGATGATTGGAATAAGGTTTCTGGTGGAACCATGTTGATAAGAGAAGTGATTAAGTTTTGATGTTGTTTTTCGAGTGTGATAGACTCTGATGAAATTTTGAGGATAGTACGAATATGTAGAAATGACGTAAGAATGAATTGTGTTATGGAATATGGAATAAGAGGAATGAAGTGATGTGAAGGGAAATGTAAAATCTTAAGGTTAAGACGAGCTAACAAAATTATGTTTAGTTTCGAGTCTCGAAATTTCTAGGATGAAATTTTTTTTTAGTGGGGTAGTAATGTAATACCCCGATTTTCGTTGCTTCGTGATATCGGTAATAAATATATAAATATATATTTTTATACAAGACTTAGAAAATGATTTTGGATAAACCAAGGTCATTTCCTTATTATACTCATTTTCATAAGGTTACGGGGAAGTTTTTGGTTGAAAATTCAGACGGAAGTCGGTCTGCCTTTTTTTTTTGTTTTCACTCACAGTAAAAGTTTACTGCTCAGAAGACCTAATTTTAATTCGTGAACGAGATGAAAAATGTTTTTATCGTATTTGCTACGATACTGGAAGTTTTGAAAATTTTGGTAAAAATTAAAATACTTGTATCCAAGCATATAGAAGATCAAAAATCAAACTCTCACCTATTGATTTCATCAAGGCCGAAACCCTAGTTCTTGGAACTAGATGAGTTTTGTTCAAAGTTTTCATTAATGATCTTAGTAATCAAGATATTAGTATGTATGCTTAATAAATCCAAGTTGGTTTATTAAACTAAAAACCCTAGCCCCATGAACTTGTTAAGACCGAATCTAGGTATATGAGAGTTAGGAAGTTTTGAGTTTAAAACTTAGTTGTTTAGTCACTAATCCATGATCTTGGTTGATTAAGGACCATTAATCTATGACTTAATCATGATTAGAAATTTTAAGGATTTTGAACCCTAAAAGTCAGTCCTTGGCAGAAACCTAACCCTCATGAGCTAAGTATGTTGTTGTTTGAATTGATTTATTTTGGTTGCAATTCGTTTGAAGGAAACAATCGAGTTAACTGATTTAAGCCGACGGAGGAAACCGGATCGAATCGGGAGATTTTTTGTAAACGTTAGTTTGAGTCTTCAAGAGATAAGGAGAGCTTACCTGAGGGATTTTCTCAATAACTATTTGCTTTTAGTGTGCCTTATATGATTTATATGTGGTTTGTGATTAATTGTTTATGTTGTTTATGATGTGTTGTTATCTGTGTATCGGTGATTGATCTGCTTTTAATTATCTGCAGTAGGATATTATGTTGTTATGATGCATGATCTGCCTGGGGATATAATTATGATGATGTTGTTGAATGTTGTTTGAGAGGCCTGACAGTGGTCAGTGCACAACCGATTAATGAGATAAAAGATTTAATAAGCTGTGAAAGTTATATTCAACGTTTTATGGGGAATGTTGGAATATAATAGTGGAGGAAAATATGATTTTTGAAAAATAATGAGTTTTGAGAAATATTATTATTTTGATGATTTATTAGTGTAAAAGAAGTTTATGAGTCACGGTGAGAGCGTAACCGTGAAATTTTTTTTAGTACTGCTAATTTTTACACAAGAAATTCCGAAATATTATAAAAAGTGGTTTTGAGAAATTAATATTCGAAAAGACCTTATTTAATATATAATAAATAATTTTAGAAGAAATGTCAAAGTTTGACTTAAAGACGTTTTCTTTGAAAATGCTAAACGACGGCAAGTTTCGAAATTATTTACGGTAAGAGTTCAAAAACAGCAGTACTTATGTTGAGAAGATATTTAATCTGAATTGATTTTTTTGAGTTGAAGTTTCGGTAAAAAGAAGTTGTTGATGATTTGACATTATTTTGGAAAAATGTGTTTCCAATGGAAAAGTGGATTTTTTTATGAATTGATGTTTTATAAACGAATTCCAAGTAGAAAGAATTTTCGGTAAATGAGTTGGACTTAATGACGTAAAGGATGATATAGAACTTAGAAACCGAGATGTCGGGGTACTAGTGTTCTTATGACGTTATCCTATTTTGGATTTGTATTTCACAGACAGAAAAGACGTAAAAGATGTAAAACGATGTAAAAGATGTAAACGATGTAATATGATGTGAAAGATGTAAACGATGTGAAAGATGTAAAACGATGTAAGACGAAGATATGGAACTTAATAACCGAGACGTCGGAGTATTAAGGTTCGTTGTGTTGTAAACTGGGTGTATATTTAAAGAAGTTAAAACGTTTTAAGTTGTTTTCTACTACCACGAACCTAAGACTGATTGCAAGGTCTAGGGGCTTCGTGATTGAGCACTCAGACTTTGAGGTCCTGTGTTGTTAATAAAAGTTGTAAAGATGTTTTAAACGATGTTAAGTCATAAGCTTTTGAGAGCTTCCATGTTTTAACGATGATGCTTTTGAGAGCATTAGATGTTTAAAATGATGATGGGTTGTAAGCTTTTGAGAGCTTTGACAATAAAGATATAGCACAAAGAAAAGTGTTGAGAACAAAATGTTTTCTTGCATGCATTTGGCAGACGTGCCATGATAAAACGAGGCATTACCTTACGGTGTCAGGGAAGATCATACAAAGATGTTCTCATTGTGCCCAGGGTTTGGACAATGAGGCCCCATCTCAGATTGTTATCACTGTGCCACGATGTTGGACAGTGTACGATGGGCGTGCCTGTGGCTATATGCCTGTGGCAATCGAGTCTGGTCAACTCATCACGAGGTTTACGAGGTTGGAGATATCTCATGAGATTAGGTATGAATGTTTAGATGATGTATTGAAGTGTTCATGCATAGTTTTCCAACATTGATGTTTGGGGTGTGAAACCCATTGATAAACGAGATATTATGATATGAATGAGTATGTTGTTATAGACATGTATATGTGTATGTGCTTTCTTTTGTGTTACGCATTTAGTTATTGTGGTAAATACATATATTGACGTCTCACCCTTACAACCATATATGAGTTGTATAAGGGGTATGATCTCTACAAGAAGAAGAAGGCTGTCTAGTTCGAGGCATGCTATTGCTGCTTTTGTCGGTTGTAGTGTCCGTTAGTTACGACCAGCTTAGGTAATGTTATGTTTTAAGAATAAAGTTGATTATGATTTATGTGAGAAAATATATGAGGCAGTATAGTTGGAGGACTTATATACATTATGTATTTAAGTATGATTTCATTACGTTGTTGTGGTTATGAGGTTAAAGAAGGAGGAACAATTTTTATCACCATATTTTGAAGAGATAAACGTTGAGCAAACATTATTTTCCGAAAGCAACCAGCAAATTAAGTTTTATTTCCGCAAACGGGTAACCATGTGATGACCCGATTTTAGGGTGTCACATTAGTGGTATCAGAGCTGGTCAAGTCTTTCGGGAATGTTGGGAAATAGGTCTGTTGTGTTGACGTTGTGTTTTCTCTGAAGTGAGACGACGTTGTGTTTTCTCTGAAGTGAGACTTGTTTGAATTACTTCTTAGAAGGAATATGTGTTAATAAATGAATAAGGAATTACAAAAAAGTGTCTATGGTAGTTTTATCTAAGTTGAATGTGAGCGGAAAAGAAAAGTTCTTGAGAAAAATTAAGTTGATAGAAAAGTTCGAGGATGAGATGTACAATGAAGTTATTTTGAGGATATGCAATGAACTTATTTTGAGGATATGCAATGAAGTTATTTTGAGGATATGCAATGAAGTTATTTTGAGGATGAGATGTGTGAGGTGATATCAAATTGGAGTGGTGAATTATAATCAAGAGGAACTAAGACTATGATTAAATATTTTGAGTAGGGAGTTGATGCGTGGTGCTGTGAAGACATTGTTAGTATTAAAGATAAAATTTAGAGTTAGATGATTGGAATAAGGTTTCTGGTGGAACCATGTTGATAAGAGAAGTGATTTAGTTTTGATGTTGTTTTTAGAGTGTGATAGACTCTGATGAAATTTTGAGGATAGTACGAATATGTAGAAATGACGTAAGAATGAATTTTGTTATGGAATATGGAATAAGAGGAATGAAGTGATGTGAAGGGCAATGTAAAATCTTAAGGTTAAGACGAGCTAAAAAAATTATGTTTAGTTTCGAGTCTCGAAATTTCTAGGAGGAATTTTTTTTTAGTGGGGTAGTAATGTAATACCCCGATTTTCGTTGTTTCGTGATATCAGTAATAAATATATAAATATATATTTTTATACAAGACTTAGAAAATGATTTTGGATAAACCAAGGTCATTTCCTTGTTATACTTATTTTCATAAGGTTACAGGGAATTTTTGGTTGAAAATTCAGACGGAAGCCGGTCTGCCATTTTTTTTTGCTTTCACTGACAGTAAAAGTTTACTGCTCAGAAAACCTAATTTTAATTCGTGAACGAGATGAAAAATGTTTTTATCGTATTTGCTACGATACTGGAAGTTTTGAAAATTTTGGTAAAAATTAAAATACTTGTATCCAAGCATATAGAAGATCAAAAATCAAACTATCACCTATTGATTTCATCAAGGTCGAAACCCTAGTTCTTGGAACTAGATGAGTTTTGTTCAAAGTTTTCATTAATGATCTTATTAATCAAGCTATTAGTATGTATGCTTAATAAATCCAAGTTGGTTTATTAAACTAAAAACCCTAGCCCCTTGAACTTGTTAAGGCCGAATCTAGGTATATGAGAGTTAGGAAGTTTTGAGTTTAAAACTTAGTTGTTTAGTCACTAATCCATGATCTTGGTTGATTAAGGACCATTAATCTATGACTTAATCATGATTAGAAAATTTAAGGATTTTGAACCCTAAAAGTCAGTCCTTGGCCGAAACCTAACCCTCATGAGCTAAGTATGTTGTTGTTTGAATTGATTTATTTTGGTTGCAATTCGTTTGAAGGAAACAATCGAGTTAACTGATTTAAGCCGACGGAGGAAACCGGATCGAATCGGGAGATTTTTTGAAAACGTTTGTTTGAGTCTTCAAGAGGTAAGGGGAGCTTACCCGAAGGATTTTCTCAATAACTATTTGCTTTTAGTGTGGCTTATATGATTTATATGTGGTTTGTGATTAATTGTTTATGTTGTTTATGATGTGTTGTTATCTGTGTATCGGTGATTGATCTGCTTTTAATTATCTGCAGTAGGATATTATGTTGTTATGATGCATGATCTGCCTGGGGATATAATTATGATGATGTTGTTGAATGTTGTTTGAGAGGCCTGACAGTGGTCAATGCACAATCGATTAATGAGATAAAAGATTTAATAAGCTGTGAAAGTTATATTCAACATTTTATGGGGAATGTTGGAATATAATAGTGGAGGAAAATATGATTTTTGAAAAATAATGAGTTTTGAGAAATATTATTATTTTAATGATTTATTAATATAAAAGAAGTTTATGAGTCACGGTGAGAGCGTAACCGTTAAATTTTTTTAGTACTGCTAATTTTTACACAAGAAATTCCGAAATATTATAAAAAGTGGTTTTGAGAAATTAATATTCGAAAAGACCTTATTTATTATATAAGAAATAATTTTAGAAGAAATGTCAAAGTTTGACTTAAAGACGTTTTCTTTGAAAATGCTAAACGGCGGCAAGTGTCAAAATTATTTACGGTAAGAGTTCAAAAACAGCAGTACTTATGTTGAGAAGAGATTTAATCTGAATTGATTTTTTTGAGTTGAAGTTTCAGTAAAAAGAAGTTGTTGATGATTTGACGTTATTTTGGAAAAATGTGTTTCCAAAGGAAAAGTGGATTTTTTTTATGAATTGACGTTTTACAAACGAATTTCAAGTAGAAAGAATTTTCGGTAAATGAGTTTTACTTAATGACGTAAAGGATGATATAGAACTTAGTAACCGAGATGTCGGGGTACTATTGTTCTTATGACGTTATCCTATTTTGGATTTGTTTTTCACTGACAGAAAAGATGTAAAAGATGTAAAACGATGTAAAAGATGTAAAACGATGTAATACGATGTAAAAGATGTAAAACGATGTAAAAGATGTAAAACAATGTAAAAGATGTAAAAGATGTAAAACGATGTAAAAGATGTAAACGATGTAATACGATGTGAAAGATGTAAAAGATGTGAAAGATGTAAAATGATGTAAGACGAAGATATGGAACTTAATAACTGAGACGTCGGGGTATTAAGGTTCGTTGTGTTGTAAACTGGGTATATATTTAAAGAAGTTAAAACGTTTTAAGTTGTTTTCTACTACCATGAACCTAAGACTGATTGCAAGGTCTAGGGGCTTCGTGATTAAGCACTCGGACTTTGAGGTCCTGTGTTGTTAATAAAAGTTGTAAAGAAGTTTTAAACGATGTTAAGTCATATGCTTTTGAGAGCTTCCATGTTTTAACGATGAAGCTTTTGAGAGCATTAGATGTTTAAAACGATGATGGGTTGTAAGATTTTGAGAGCTTTGACAATAAAGATATAGCACAAAGAAAAGTGTTGAGAACAAAATGTTTTCTTGCATGCATTTGGCAGACGTGCCATGATAAAACGAGGGATTACCTTGCGGCGTCAGGGTAGATCATACAAAGATGTTCTCAGTGTGCCCAGGGTTTGGACAATGAAGCCCCATCTCAGATTGTTATCACTGTGCCACGATGTTGGACAGTGTGCGATGGGCGTGCCTGTGGCTGTATGCCTGTGGCAATCGAGTCTGATCAACTCATCACGAGGTTTACGAGGTTGGAGATATCTCATGAGATTAGGTATGAATGTTTATATGATGTATTGAAGTGTTGATGCATAGTTTTCCAACGTTGATGTTTGGGGTGTGAAACCCATTGATAAACGAGATATTATGATATGAATGAGTATGTTGTTATAGACATGTATATGTGTATGTGCCTTCTTTTGTGTTACGCATTTAGTTATTGTGGTAAATCCATATATTGGCGTCTCACCCTTACAACCATATCAGAGTTGTATAAGGGGTATGATCTCTACAAGAAGAAGAAGGCTGTCTAGTTCGAGGCATGTTGTTGCTGCTTTTGTCGGTTGTAGTGTCCGTTAGTTACGACCAGCTTAGGTAATGTTATGTTTTAAGAATAAAGTTGATTATGATTTATGTGAGAAAATATATGAGGCAGTATAGTTGGAGGACTTACATACATTATGTATTTAAGTGTGATTTCATTACGTTGTTGTGGTTATGAGGTTAAAGAAGGAGGGAAATTTTTTATCACCATATTTTGAAATAAACGTTGAGAAAACATTATTTTCCGAAAGCAACCAGCAAATTAAGTTTTATTTCCGCAAACGGGTAACCATGTGATGACCCGAGTTTAGGGTGTCACATGAATCACTTTTAAGTCGCACTTTCCCGGATTTGCTTGAATATCTTCATGGTTTGCATGTTTATATGTTTGCATCAAATGATTTAGGCATTTTTCTTTGAAATAACTACTTGGCCTAAATTGAACCTACCTTGATTCATGTTCCCTAGTTAGCCACATTGAGCCTAATAAGCCTATTGTTTCTTGATGACCTTTTGTTATAAGCCAAAAAAAAAATTTAAAAAAATCCTGAAAAGAACCATGTTAACCAAATCTTAGGATTTAGGAGATCATGGAAGCTTAGCAAGAGAAGGGTTGTAAGAAACTAAGTTTGGGGTGGCTACAAGGGTTTGATATGTTATTCTGGGTTGAGAAATAGAAAAATAAAGGTTGAAGCCAAAGGAAAAAAGAGAAAAAGAAAAAAAATTTGCCAAAAGAAAGGGGCAAAATAAAAAGATGTCAAAGGAAAAAGGCTGTAGCCACTCAAAGCGTCAAAAAGAAAAATGGAAAAAGGAAGTAGGGTGAAGATAATGGTGTACAAGCTGCATGCTCTCTTAATTCCTAAGGATGTAAAGCCTAGTACCTTTGAATATCCTACCTTTAGCCAGGTCCCATTGCAACCTTTAAAAGACCTTTTGATGTTGCATGCATGTTTTCGTGGGAACTTTGTTTGAGATGAAAATCAAATTCATGAGAAGTGCTCTTGAAATTGAAGTTGAGTGAAAGTTGATAACCCATACACCTGAGTGAATGAGTGAAATACTAAATGCCCTTGTGAGGAAGGCAATTGTTTGAAATTGGTGATCTCCCTTTTGTGTGTAACTTAGATCCTTTGCTTAGATTGATTATTGCATGAATGATGAAATTCTCAATTGATTAAAGTAAATGAATGTGGGGATCACATTGTTGTGAAGAGGGGAAACATTGAAGAAAAATTGTATTGATAAAATTCCATGCAATCTGTGCCAAATTGATTGAATCCTTTAAGCTTGCCAAGTTTGAGTCTTTTTGAGTTTTCGTTTTCTTGGGGACAAGCAAAAGTTAAGTTTGGGGTATTTTGATAAGCCTCTGGCTTATCTAGTTTTATAACTAGTAAGACCATGGTTTTCGCGCTAATTATTCGAGTTTTCGCCCAAATTTGGATTGAATTGTCCTCAAACAACATTTTGAGTCTCTTAAGTAGTTTTAGGATATTTTAGTTAATTTTGAGTCAAATAAAGCATTTAATGCTATTTTATATTTTCAGGTTAAGGAAGAGCAAAAAGGCAAGGCCTAACACAATCAGAAGCCATCACGCCCAGGCCGTGACACTGGTCACGGCCGTGATGAGCTAACCAGGAAGACCAGAAAGGATCACGACCTGCCAGTGATCAGCATCACAGGTGTGATAAGAAGGACCCTGAAGATCAGAAAGCATCACGGCCTAGCCGTGATGGAGGTTACGGCCGTGACAGATCAGTACCTATGGACCAGAATTGATCACGGCCTGGCCGTGATGAGAATCACGGCCGTGATGCTCCAATATTTGAAAGCGCGCCCTTGGCAGAACACGTCACGGCCTGGACGTGATGGCCGTCTCGGCCGTGACGCGCACCTGATCTATAAATTCACACCAGGGCAGAACAGAAGAGCAGGAGACCTGAGGACCTTTACCCTAGGGGCGATAGCTAACCCTAAGGGGACATTCTCTGAACAAGGGGCTGCGGTGACCGCTGTGGAAACGTTCCATGGAGTTCTTCTTCTCCTTTGTCTCTGCTGTTTTAATTTCTGTTTTCTCTATGATTAGGAGTATCTAAATCCCCTTTTGTTGGGGCTAGATGATGACTTTTCTGAACTTGGTTGTCTCATGATTTGATTGTAATACAAATTCCTGTTTCTTTATGAGTATTGATTCCATGCTTAATGGTTTCCTAGGTTTGATCATCCTTGGAATGATTTGTTGCTTTGATAGACAATTGAAAGATTGATGTTAAGGCATGCTCATGAATCAAATGCCAAGTAGTTCATGAATCTAGACATAGGTCTTGGGGTGCTTGCAATCTTATAAGTCTTGGCCCTTTTCCCAAATTAAACCCTAATGTCTTAGGTGGATTAACCTGAGATTTTGCATAAAGGGCCAGGACTTATAAGATTTCAAGCACCCCAAGACCTATGTCTAGATTCATGAACTACTTGGCATTTGATTCATGAGCATGCCCTAACATCAATCTTTCAATTGTCTATCAAAGCAACAAATCATTCCAAGGATGATCAAACCTAGGAAAGCATTAAGCATGGAATCAAATACTCATAAAGAAACATGAATTTGTATTACAATCAAATCATGAGGCAACCAAGTTCAGAAAAGTCATCATCTAACCCCAACAAAAGGGGAATTGGCAACTCCTAATCATAGAGAAAACATAAATTAAAACAGCAGAGACAAAGGAGAAGAAGAACTCCATGGAAGGTGCGACACCCTAATCTAGGGTCCTCACACTATTACCCAATAACGGAAATTAAATTATTAACGCTGGTTACTTTCGGAAAATATATATTTAATTAATTGTTTCTTTACAAAAATAGTGCTGAATTTTTTTTTCGTAACCTTGAACCCTTGCAAACATACACAATATATATATATATATATATATGTGTGTACACATCACCTTTTACATACATGAAACCTATAATAGGAGATAACAAAAGAGCCACCATAAGCACAAGCTATTCTCCATCAAACTAAACAAAGAAAATAAAGATATATACACATCGGCAACAAGTAGTTCAGAACCACATTCAAAACTCATGGCTCTCTGAAGCCATATAAAAAACTGTCAAGACTCACTACCCCAAAGACTCTACCTAAGCTGGTCAAGCTACTAAAACCCATTGGGAAGATCATGATGATCAATCCCACCTACAACTGACGAATCTGACGATGATGCCTCCGCTTCCGTTGCGTCATCAGAAGATTCTTCATCATCCACCGCAGGAGGTTGAAACTCAGGATCGTCCTCTATGTATTCCTCCGGATCTTCCTCTCCCTCATTTTCAGCAGGAGGTTCCTCAGGTCCTAATATCTGAAGAGGATGTGGTTGAGGCGGATCCATCAATCCGTGCTCTTCCAAGTACTGTAGGTAAAGCCAAACTGGAGGTAGAGATACCTCAACCGTCTCCACTACATGAATTCTCTATTGTGGTCCTTCCTCTACTGTACCGATCACCTCTCTACTCGGTCCATGGTAGGTGGCGTTGAGTGCCCCAAGGTTAATCTCCCAGGCACCACCATATTGAGCACGATCAAAAGTGATCGTTCGAACCCTCGATTGTACCAAGGGTATTTCTGGGTCCATCTGAATGTGTGTAAGAGTGATAAACCAATACATGGATCTTACCCAATAACTACATACTAGCCACCACATAAACACATCAGCATTTACCAAATACAAACATTTATAAACAACCAGTTTATCAGTGGGTTCAACACCCCAAACATTATCCATCACAATTATGCATGACACTTCATATTCATCATCTAATTTTCGTCCTAATCTCATGAGATATCCCAACATAAAATGAGTTGATCAGACTCCATAGCCACACTGGCTAACTTGGCACTCTGCCAACAGGTGCGCAACCTCTTCCCATCCACACAGGCACACAAGGTCAGGCATACAAGGTGTGGCTCCTCGAGGCACACTGCCAAACACATTGCTAATGTCCACAATCAGGGCACCAATAGCAAGTAAGATGGGGGCTCTATGTCCTCACTAGGCACATGAGATAAATGCACATCGTAATTACCATTCGCCGCTGGTAATTCATGCATTATGCCACAAACCGCAGGCACATCTGCCAAATGCATGTAAAACACTTTTGTTTTGTTCTTTTCTTTGTGTTCAATCTTCCTTTGCCGAAGCTCAAAATGGCTTATGACTCACAGAGTTTTAAAACACTTTTAAAACTTTCATCACCACACAGGACCTCACTGTCCTAGTGCCCAATCACGACGCCTCTCGACCGGTGCACCAGCCTTATGTTCGTGGTACTAGAAAACATCTTCAATGTTTCAACATGGTATACCTCACGTATACAATATAGGCCCTCAAAGTCCAAATGACTGAGTCCATCACAACACAGAACATTAGTACCCCGACGTCTCGATTACTAAGTCCAACTGTACTTTCAACACGGTTAAATCAACTTTTGATTTTCAGAAATTCTTTTCCAAAGTAGAAATTCATTATAAAATCCTTAAATAATAAAAACTTAGTTTTTCACAAACCAATGAGTCACTTGAGGTTTAATTTTCTCAAAATATGCACTGCCGTTTCAAAAATACTTGTCGTCTATACTTTTCCAAATTTGCCGTCAAATATTATTTTTAAGGCTTTTAAGCCAAAAACTTAACTTTTTCCACTTAATTAATTTTCTAAAATCATGATTAACTTATTTTCACCAATTAATTTCATAAAAGAATATTTTTGTAATATTTCGGGTTTTCTTACGTAAAATTCAGCAGTGCTAAAATATTTTCACGGTTTCGCGCTCGTTGTGACTCATAATCCCCTTTTCCAGAAATAAATTATTAAAATAATAATATTTTCCAAAACTCATCATTTTCCTCAAAATAAAATTCCATTAATATTATATATCAATATTTTACCGTTAAAACATTGAATATAATTTGCGAAGCTTCTTAAAGCTTTTATCCGATTAACTTAATTGTGCACTGACCACTGTCAGGCTTCTCACACATCAACCAACAGTTATATCACAGATATTTTCCAGGCAGATCATGCATCACAGTAGCATAATATAATTGCAGATAAACAATTTAACGAAATTAAAACCACACAGACACAAATAATACAACAATAAACAACATAAATAAATAAATACTAACAAACAAATAATTACAAACAACCACGGGATAGCATATAGCCATTGAATAAATCCTCCAGTGTTCCCCTCTTACCTCTTGAAGACTTTTTGGTGAACTTAAAGATTCCTTAGGAATTTCGGTTACGTCGTAAACGTCGTACTCAACTAACCTTCAACCATTACAACCAAATAGTTACAAATCAAGAAACTAAAACATTCTAAACCCTAATACAAAGTCATGGCCTCTAGGGTTTTTGAATGACTAAAACTTCTAATCATGATTAAGTCATGGATTAATGATCCTTGATTAACCTAAATCATAGATTAGTGACTAAATAACTAAATTTAAAACTCAAAACTTCCTAACTCTTTTATACATGGATTCGGCCTCAATAGGTTCATAGGGCTAGGGTTCTTAGTTTAATAAACCAACTTGGATTTATTAAGCATACATACTAATAACTTGATTAACAAGACCATTAAGGAAAACTTAAACAAAACTCAACAAATCTAACCCACCTAGGGTTTCGGCCAACCTAAAGATTTTTGAGTAAAATATTCATTTTAAAAGACTAACATGGATTAGAGTGTGTAGTAATACATGCCATATAGAATACATGATCATACATGACAACACATGAACAAAACTCTACCAATCCTAATGTGATAGATTCGGCCAAGGCTAGATTTTTAGGAAAGAATTTTTTGATTACATCATGCTCTTGGATTTAGATAATATGCATGATATCAAGAAGATAGAAAGTAGTTTCATCATCATTAGATTTTACTAGAATTTATTATGACTTTTCAAAGTTCTAGGGTTAGAAACTTTAAAGTGATGAACAACTATGATATAAGCCTTGAATCAAGAAACTTGCTAAAGAACATAGGCATAATTAAGAATGAAGATTTGAATTTACCTCTTGAAGATCAATGACAAAGGAAATCCAAGAACTTGTTTTACAAACTTAGCTCTAAGAGACTTATGAACTTTAGGGTTTTGGAAACAAATGGCAAAAGAAATTAAGTGAAAAGTGAGAGTATGGTATTTATAGAGATAGTGGCGCCATCTTAGGAAGGATCTAGATGATGATGAGTTGTCTTGCTAAAGGATTCAATTGCAATTAAGTTCTAAGGACCAATTTGCAAAGATTCCATAAGTTGAAGGACTAGTTTGCAAATTGTCAATAAAGTGTCATGATGTTGATTTTGCCACATTTAATGCAAGCTTATCTTGACTTTGTTGGCTGAATTTATGTGTCAAATATATTTTAGGATAATTCATGAAGGTTTGAGAATAATCAAGAATGATATAGAATAATCAAGAATGATGTAGAAAATTGTGGAAAATTGTGGAACACTCTAGAAACATCTTGATTCATCCAACAACAATGAGGCAGCCATAAATCCTCATGGGCTTGCGCATGGGCTGGGTTAGTTTGGGCTTGGATTCATTTTTGTGGGGCCCACTTGAAAATTTAAGCATTAGGCTTAAGATAGGAAACTTATATAGTTTCAAATAGGCTTTATGGAATCAATCCATGAACTAGAAAATTTTGGGCTTCTAAGCCACGAAGATTTGAGATTGGAAACAAGGATTCTAGCCCAATTCCCTTGAAAAAAACTTAGAAACTAATTTAGGGACAAAAGGTAATTTACAAAAAGTTCAGGGGCTTAAACGTAAAATTCATAAATTTTCTATTTAACCCTGAAAAACCTTCTAGACTTAGAAATATGATTCATCCCCTTGAATCATCTCAAAATCCTAAGTTAAACCCTTTATCGACTCTTAGAAACTCTGAAATCCCTTCCGTCGTCTACCCGATTACGCGTTCCGCCCGTAATACATAAATTATTTTATTTTTCTGAAAAAAATTCTAAAAATACAGAATTGTAGAAAATAAAATACTAAACTAAAGTCCTTCGTTCACGAATTAAAATTAGGTCTTTTGAACAGTATTATTATACTGTCAATGGAATTCGCGGGTCGGGTTTCGCCTGACTTTCCAACCTAAATTTTAATCGTAGCTTCCTACGGTCAAGTGGGATTGAGTGATAAACTCCGTTTATTTAAAATAAATTTTCTAAAACTCAAATAAATTTATAAACATATTTATATGTATTACTGTTATTTAAAACAGTAAAATACAGGGTGTTACATTACTACCCCACTAAAAAAAATTTCGTCCTCGAAATTACGTACCTATAAATAAATCAGGATACTGTAACTTCATTTTGTCTTCTACTTCCCACGTCGCTTCTCCAGTCACGTCATCCCAAATAACTTTGACCAACGAGATTTGTTTACCTCTGAGCTGCTTAGTCATCTTATCCGCGATTCGCACAGGTAAAGTCTCATAAAAAAAGTTTTCTTTTAGTTGTACTAGATTAGGTTCAATTACGTGAGATGGATCAGGAATATATTTCCTCAATTGTGAAACATGAAAGACATCATGAAGATTGGATAGAAACGGTGGTAAAGAAATTTTATAAGCTACAGGACCTATCCGATGAAGAATTTGATATGGTCCAATGAATTTAGGAGTGAGTTTCATGGATTTAATTACCCTACCAACCCCAGTAGTTGGCGTGACTCTCAAAAACACATGCTCACCTTCCTCAAATTCAAGAGGTCGTTGTCTCTTGTCAGCATAACTTTTTTGTCAACTCTGAGTTGTCCGCATTTTCTCTTGGATCATTTTCACCTTTTCAGTCATTGTTTCACTATATCTGGTCCAACCATGAAACTTGCACCATCCTGGTACCAACATAAAGATGTTCTGCACCGTCGACCATACAACGCTTCATAGGGTGCCATTCCTATGCTCGAGTGAAAACTGTTATTGTAAGTGAATTCTATCAATGATAGATATTCATCCCAGCTTCCAGCATTTTCCAGCACACAAGCTCTCAATAAATCTTCAAGAGACTGAATAGTCCTCTCTGATTCTCAATCCGTTTGAGGATGATACGCAGAACTTAATCTACCCATATAGAGTCATACCCTTTCCGAGTCTTTGGCAAACCTGACACAAAATCCATCGCAATACCATCCCATTTCCATTCTGGAATGTCTGAAGATTGTAGCATTCCCGCTGGTCTTTGATGTTCTACTTTAACCTTTTGGCAAGTTAAACACGCAGCTACAAATTCCATTACATCTTTCTTCATGCCATGCCACCAATATAATTTCTTTAAATCCTGATACATCTTAGTAGCTCCGGGATGCAAACTGAACTTACTCCTTTCGAGTTAATTGGGTAAGAGGTCCTACTATTTTAGAAAATCCCTCAATAAATATTCTATAGTATCCCGCTAAACCCACAAAACTACAAATTTCTGTCACCGTCTTAGGCCTTTCCCATTGCAAAACAGTCTCAACTTTCGACGAATCAACAACAATTCCTTCACTAGAAACTATGTGTCCTAAGAATTGAACTTGGTCTAACCAAAATTCACACTTTTCAGGTTTCGCGTAAAGAGTTTTCTCCTTTAAAATTTGGAGAACCACACAGAGATGTTCAACATGTTTTTCTTTACTGGGAGAATAGATTAGAATATCATCGATGAAAACAACGACAAACTGATCTAAGGACAAAAAATCCTATTCATGTAATCCATGAATATCGCTAGAGCATTCGTAACTCCGAACGGCATCACAAGATACTCATAATGTCCATAACGTGTCCTAAACGCATTTTTAAGAACGTCCTCCGCCTTCACGTGAATCTGATGATAACCCGAACGTAAGTCTATCTTTGAGAAGACAGCTACTCCACGTAACTGATCCATTAAATCGTCTATCCTTGGAAGTGGATACTTGTTCTTAATTGTCACTTTATTCAACTGACGAAAATCTACGCATAACCGAGAAGTTCCGTCTTTCTTCTTCACTAATAAAACTGGAGCTCCCCAAGGTGATACACTAGGTCTAATGAATTCCTTCCGCATCAGTTCCACTAGTTGTCCTTTTAATTCCTTAAGTTCTGATGGCGACATTCGATATGGTGCTATGGATATTGGTCCAGTGCCTGGAACCAGATCAATCGCAAACTCAATCTCCCGAACATGTGTTAATCCAGGTACATCTTCATGAAAAACTTCCAGAAACTCATTGACAACTGGTATACACTGCAAGTCTAACTCACTCTTAACGTCTAAGGAAAATAATAGCATGTATCCTTGCGCTCTCTCTTTTAAAGAAGCTTTTACTTGATTAGCAGTTAACAATCCAGAAATCTCATCCATAGGAAAAACTAGGGTTTTACGAGCACAGTCAATCAAGATATGATTAGAAGACAACCAATCCATGCCTAAAATTACATCTAACTGTATTAAAGGCAGGCAGATCAGGTTAGCAAGATGTTTATCCTGAATAATGATAGGACAATTTAAACAGACAGAAGTAACCACAACTGGTTTAGCAGTAGGAGTTGAAACAATAAGATCACACAACAAGGAAGAAACAGGCAATTTCAACAGTTTCACACAATCCATCGAGATAAAAGAATGTGTTGCACCCGAATCAAATAGTACAGTTAAAAGATTACCGTTTATGTCACACTTACCCTGTACGAGATCGTCAGAATTTGAAGCTTCAGTCCCACTCATCGTATAAACTCTCCCTTTGGCTGTCGGTTTATTTGCTCCGACGTGATTGACAGTCGACTCCCGCTTTGGTACCTTGCAATACTTTGCCATATGTCCCAGTTGATTACAATTAGAACATTTTACTTCCCTCCTAGGGCAAACATTTGACATGTGACTGGGATCTCCGCAGTTAAAACATCTCCTAATCTGACCTTGATTCTGATTTCTTTGATCTCCACTCCCTGACGCAGTAAAATTCGAACGGTTTTGTTGTCGATTCTGATTATTCCCTTGTGGACGGAAATAAGGCTTCCTCTGATTCTGTTTTCCTTTCCAACTCGGATTCTGGTTCTTGAATTGATAAGATCCACCAATACTCCCTCTATTATCTTTTCCCTTACTCATCTGCTCAATTTTACGACTCATTTCCACTAGAGCTTGAAAATTACGAAGTTGCAAAGGTAAAATGGACTCCTTAATCTCAAATCGCAGTCCCGCTTCAAATCGTTCACACTTCCAGCTTTCATTCGGTTGAGCTTGAAAGAAACGGAAGTATTTAGCCAGCGATTCAAACTTCGCCGCATACTCCCCTATAGATAACTCTCTCTGTTGTAATACCAGAATTTGTCGTTCCTTTTCGATCCTTAAGCCCTCAGGAAAATATTTGTCCATGAACACAGTTCGAAAAATATCCCATGTAATGTCTTGATGCTCAGCCTCCAACAGTAGCCTAGCACCTTTCCACCAATACTCCGCATCTCCCACCAATAGAAAAGCAGCATAAGTAACCCGAACATCTGCCGGCGTAGCAACCAATTCGAAGATTTTCTCCAACTCCTGGATCCACAGATCAACCTTATAAGGATCAGCATCCAGACCAAACTATGAAGGATTTTGGCTTCAACACGCATTCAAAGCCTTGCCTTCCGCAGCTTGCAGATTTTGGACATTCATCACTGCAGTTTGATTTGCAATTACCGCTGCCATATTTTCCATTGCTTTAGCCGCATATTCCACTCCTTCTTCATACTCCTCATTCATATTACCACGACCACCAACACGACCCCTTCTACGGCCTCGTCCACGACCGCGTCCACGTCCAAGTCCACGTCCACGTCCACGTCCAGTTTCTGGTTCCATAACTGACCTACAACCCAAAATCAGTTAAACCAAAAACAGAAACTGAAACGCAAACTTACTCACTACCACACATTACTTCTAATAAGTAATTAAAAACAAGTCTAAGTTAGAGATCACACAACAAAGACATAACAGACCTATTTCCCAACATTCCCGAAAGACTCGACCAGCTCTGATACCACAAATGCGACACCCTAATCTAGGGTCATCACACTATTACCCATGAACGGAAATTAAATTATTAACGCTGATTACTTTCGGAAAATATATATTTAATTAATTGTTTCTTTACAAAAATAGTGCTGAATTTTTTTTTCGTAACCTAGAACCCTTGCAAACATACACAATATATATATATATATATATATATATATATATATATACACACACACACATACATCACCTTTTACATACATGAAACCTATAATAGGAGATAACAAAAGAGCCCTCATAAGCACATGCTATTCTCCATCAAACTAAACAAAGAAAATAAAGATATATACACATCGGCAACAAGTAGTTTAGAACCACATTCAAAACTCATGGCTCTCTGAAGCCAGATCAAAAACTGTCAAGACTCACTACCCCAAAGACTCTACCTAAGCTGGTCAAGCTACTAAAACCCATTGGGAAGATCATGATGATCAATCCCACCTACAACTGACGAATCTGACGATGATGCCTCCGCTTCCGTTGCGTCATCAGAAGAGTCTTCATCATCCACCGCAGGAGGTTGAAACTCAGGATCGTCCTCTATGTATTCCTCCGGATCTTCCTCTCCCTCATTTAACTCCACTTCAGCAGGAGGTTCCTCAGGTCCTAATATTTGAAGAGGATGTGGTTGAGGCGGATCCATCAATCCGTGCTCTTCCAAGTACTGTAGGTAAAGCCAAATTGGAGGTAGAGATACCTCAACCGTCTCCACTACATGAATTCTCTGTTGTGGTCCTTCCTCTACTGTACCGATCACCTCTCTACTCAGTCCAAGGTAGGTGGCGCTGAGTGCCCCATGGTTAATCTCCCAGGCACCACCATATTGCGCACGATCAAAAGTGATCGTTCGAACCCTCGATTGTACCAAGGGTATTTCTGGGTCCATCTGAATGTGTGTAAGAGTGAGAAACCAATACATGGATCTTACTCAATAACTACATACTAGCCACCACATAAACACATCAGCATTTACCAAATACAAACATTTATAAACAACCAGTTTATTAGTGGGTTCAACACCCCAAACATCATCCATCAAAATTATGCATGACACTCCATATTCATCATCTAATTTTCGTCCTAATCTCATGAGATATCCCAACATAAAATGAGTTGATCAGACTCCATAGCCACACTGGCTAACTTGGCACTCTGCCAACAGGTGCGCAACACAAGGCCAGGCATACAAGGTGTGGTTCCTCGAGGCACACTGCCAAACACATTGCTAATGTCCACAATCAGGGCACCAATAGCAAGTAAGATGGGGGCTGCATGTCCTCACCAGGCACATGAGATAAATGCACATTGTAATTACCTTTCGCCGCTGGTAATTCATGCATTATGCCACAAACCGCAGGCACGTCTGTCAAATGCATGTAAAACACTTTTGTTTTATTCTTTTCTTTGTGTTCAATCTTCCTTTGCCGAAGCTAAAAATGGCTTACGACTCACATAGTTTTAAAACACTTTTAAAACTTTCATCACAACACAGGACCTCACTGTCCGAGTGCCAAATCACGACACCTCTCGACCGGTGCACCAGCCTTAGGTTCGTGGTACTAGAAAACATCTTCACTGTTTCAACAAGGTATACCTCACGTATATAATATAGGCCCTCAAAGTCCAAATGACTGAGTCCATCACAACACAGAACATTAGTACCCCGACGTCTCGATTACTAAGTCCAACTGTACTTTCAACACGGTTAAATCAACTTTTGATTTTCAGAAATTCTTTTCCAAAGTAGAAATTCATTATAAAATCCCTAAATAATAAAAACTTAGTTTTTCACAAATCAATGAGTCACTTGAGGTTTAATTTTCTCAAAATATGCACTGCCGTTTCAAAAATACTTGCCGTTTATACTTTTCCAAATTTGCCGTCAAATATTATTTTTAAGGCTTTTAAGCCAAAAACTTAACTTTTTCCACTTAATTAATTTTCTAAAATCATGATTAACTTATTTTCACCAATTAATTTCATAAAAGAATATTTTTGTAATATTTCGGGTTTTCTTACGTAAAATTCAGCAGTGCTAAAATATTTTCACGGTTTCGCGCTCGTTGTGACTCATAATCCCCTTTTCCAGAAATAAATTATTAAAATAATAATATTTTCCAAAACTCATCATTTTCCTCAAAATAAAATTCCATTAATATTATATATCAATATTTTACCATTAAAACATTGAATATAATTTGCGAAGCTTCTTAAAGCTTTTATCCGATTAACTTAATTGTGCACTGACCACTGTCAGGCTTCTCACACATCAACCAACAGTTATATCACAGATATTTCCCAGGCAGATCATGCATCACAGTAGCATAATATAATTGCAGATAAACAATTTAACGAAATTAAAACCACACAGACACAAATAATACAACAATAAACAACATAAATAAATAAATACTAACAAACAAATAATTACAAACAACAACGGGATAGCATATAGCCATTAAATAAATCCTCCGGTGTTCCCCTCTTACCTCTTGAAGACTTTTTGGTGAACTTACAGATTCCTTAGGAATTTCGGTTACCTCGTAAACGTCGTACTCAACTAACCTTCAACCATTACAACCAAATAGTTACAAATCAAGAAACTAAAACATTCTAAACCCTAATACATAGTCACGACCTCTAGGGTTTTTGAATGACTAAAACTTCTAATCATGATTAAGTTATGGATTAATGATCCTTGATTTACCTAAATCATAGATTAGTGACTAAATAATTAAATTTAAAACTCAAAACTTCCTAACTCTTTTATACATGGATTCGGCCTCAATAGGTTCATAGGTCTAGGGTTCTTAGTTTAATAAACCAACTTGGATTTATTAAGCATACATACTAATAACTTGATAAACAAGACCATTAAGGAAAACTTAAACAAAACTCAACAAATCTAACCCACCTAGGGTTTCGGCCAACCTAAAGATTTTTGAGTAAAATATTCATTTTAAGAGACTGACATGGATCAGAGTGTGTAGTCATACATGCCATATAGAATACATGATCATACATGACAACACATGAACAAAACTCTACCAACCCTAATGTGATAGATTCGGCCAAGGCTAGATTTTTAGGAAAGAAATTTTTGATTACATCATGCTATTGGATTTAGATAATATGCATGATATCAAGAAGATAGAAAGTAGTTTCATCATCATTAGATTTTTCTAGAATTTATTATGACTTTTCAAAGTTCTAGGGTTAGAAACTTTAAAGTGATGAACAACTATGATATAAGCCTTGAATAAAGAAACTTGCTAAAGAACATAGGCATAATTAAGAATGAATATTGGAATTTACCTCTTGAAGATCAATGACAAAGGAAATCCAAGAACTTGTTTTACAAACTTTGCTCTAAGAGACTTATGAACTTTAGGGTTTTGGAAACAAATGGCAAAAGAAATTAAGTGAAAAGTGAGAGTATGGTATTTATAGAGATAGTGGCGCCATCTTAGGAAGGATCTAGATGATGATGAGTTGTCTTGCTAAAGGATTCAAATGCAATTAAGTTCTAAGGACCAATTTGCAAAGATTCCATAAGTTGAAGGACTAGTTTGCAAATTGTCAATAAAGTGTCATGATGATGATTTTGCCACATTTAATGCAAGCTTATCTTGACTTTGTTGGCGGAATTTATGTGTCAAATATATTTTAGGATAATTCATGAAGGTTTGAGAATAATCAAGAATGATATAGAATAATCAAGAATGATGTAGAAAATTGTGGAAAATTGTGGAACACTCTAGAAACATCTTGATTCATCCAACAACAATGAGGCAGCCATCAATCCTCATGGGCTTGCGCATGGACTGGGTTAGTTTGGGCTTGGATTCATTTTTGTGGGTCCCACTTGAAAATTTAAGCATTAGGCTTAAGATAGGAAACTTATATAGTTTCAAATAGGCTTTATGGAATCAATCCGTGAACTAGAAAATTTTGGGCTTCTAAGCCACGACCATTTGATATTGGGAACAAGGATTCTAGCCCAATTCCCTTGAAAAAAACTTAGAAACTAATTTAGGGACAAAAGGGTAATTTACAGAAAGTTCAGGGGCTTAAACGTAAAATTCATAAATTTTCTATTTAACCCTGAAAAACCTTCTAGACTTAGAAATATGATTCATCCCCTTGAATCATCTCAAAATCCTAAGTTAAACCCTCTATCGGCTCTTAGAAACTCTGAAATCCCTTCCGTCGTCTACCCGATTACGCGTTCCGCCCGTAATACGTAAATTATTTTATTTTTTCTGAAAAAAATTCTAAAAATACAGAATTGTAGAAAATAAAATACTAAACTTAAGTCCTTCGTTCGCGAATTAAAATTAGGTGTTTTGAGAAGTATTATTATACTGTCAGTGGAATTCGCAGGCTGGGTTTCGCCTGACTTTCCAACCTAAATTTTAATCGTAGCTTCCTACAGTCAAGTAGGATTGAGTGATAAACTCTGTTTATTGAAAATAATTTTTCTAAAACTCAAATAAATTTATAAACATATTTATATGTATTATTGTTATTTAAAACAGTAAAATACAGGGTGTTACAGAAGGTTTCCACAGCCGTCACCGCAGCCCCTTGTTCAGAGAATGTCCCCTTAGGGTTAGCTGTCGCCCCCTAGGGTAAAGGTCCTCAGGTCTCCGGCTATTATGTTCTGCCCTGGTGTGAATTTATAAATCAGGTGCGCTTCACGGCCAGGCCGTGACGTGTTCTGCCAAGGGCGCACTTTCAAATCTTGGAGCATCACGGCCGTGATTCTCATCATGGCCAGGCCGTGATCAATTCTGGTCCATAGGTACTGATCTGTCACGGTCGTGGCCTCCATCACGGCTAGGCCGTGATGCTCTCTGATCTTTAAGGTCCTTCTTATCACGCCTGTGATGCTGATCACGGGCAGGCCGTGATCCTTTCTGGTCTTCCTGGTTAGTTCATCACGGCCGTGACCAGTGTCACGGCCTGGGCGTGATGGCTTCTGACTGTGTTAGGCCTTGCCTTTTTGCTCTTCCTTAACCTGAAAATATAAAATAGCATTAAATTCTTTATTTGACACAAAATTAACTAAAATATCCTAAAATTACTTAAGAGGCTCAAAATGTTGCTTGAGGACAATTAAATCCAAATTTGGGCGAAAACTCGAATAATTAGCACGAAAACCATGGTCTTACTAGTTATAAAACTAGATAAGCCAGAGGCTTATCATCTACCTTCCCTATTTTCCTTAAGGATGCATAATCAATTATCTATCGATTATCCCATTCGATTTTTAATTTTCATAACAAGAAGATTTGAAACTTATTCAAATTAATTTTGTCATGCTTCAAGTAATAATCAATTATCATTCAACATACACATGACATTTAGCACAAAGTTCATACACCAACTTAAAAGAATTTCACAAACAAGTAATTATATTCAACTTGAGATTTTCACATGGAATATAACTTGATTTCATATAATTATCTTTATCAACATACCTCCGTTTAACAAATAATGCATTTGAGCATGTATAGGAAGTAGGGGATAAAGTTACCTCGATACGTGAATTCACAAGTTCATTCTTTGTTACCCACATTTGCTGGACTTTGATTCTTGCTCTAACATCGTCTATCTTGGTGTTCTCTAAGTTGTTCATCAAGAGAACTTTGCTTCTTTTAGTAGCTATTTTATTTTCGGATTTGTGAAACATTGTTCTTGATGTCTCCTCCTTTTAATTTTCTCTTAAGCATCATCGCATAGATAATTTCAGAGAATTTGCATAGCTTTGAGATTCAAGTAAAAATAATTTTTGTCACACTCAGTCTGATGTTGTTTGGGTTTGAGAATGAATCCATGGACTCCAATATCCCATAAATCAACATCAGTTGACTGTGTAAAAATTTCAATTTTTGATTTCCAATAAATATAATTCTCACCATCAAAGAATGGTGGTTTGTCAATTTCAATCAATCCCTAGCTTTTAAACAGGAGCAGCTAAAACCTTTACAATAAACGAGAACTCCTCACAGACCAGGGACGTACTATCCCCCAGTGACAGAGTCTCAAATCCCTAGCTTTTACACAGGCGCAACTAGAACCTAAAACAGTGAGGTCACACTCACTAATCCCTTACAAGAGATATACCCTCTCTTGCAAGAATGGTAACCAAAAGGAGGTTTGAGTAAATATGAATCTCACCAACAGTATGCACTCTTAATAGTGCTGATAAACAAATTGAATCCCAATAGAAGGAAACACCTATATGGTGTGTATGTCTCTCTCAAGTATTTGTTATCCAAGTGTAAGAGTGTGAGAGTGATAGAAAATAGTTCAAGAGAAGAGAAAGTCAGAAATTGATAGCTTAGTTTGTTTCTTACTTTCTCTGAAAATGACCAATATATATTTTATATATATATATATATATATATATATATATATATATATATATATATATATATATATATTTGAAAGTTAGGTCAAAAACTCTTGAAAACTCATTTTTCTCGAATCATAATAGATTATCAGAAAATCATAATCGATTATTTTAAGTAAAATCAGAAGGCATTTTTTGAAACACTAAGGTCATAATCGATTACGTGGTCTCTGTTTAAAATCTTAGACTGAATCAAATAAGTAAAATCGATTAACCTAATCGATTATGAAGCCTTTGACTTCGTTTTTAAAAACCAATAATCCATTTCTTTAAAGCCATAATCGATTATAATTTGAATTTCAAACTCAACGGCTAAGACAGGATCAAATCTCCATTAAAGCACAATTAAGCCTTTTAAAAACTGAGTTTAAAACGTGTTTAAACAGGTCCTCTGGCACCTCCTCTTCCATGCGCCGGACCTGGCCCCTCTCTTCCACCTCGATATGGCTGATGATTGAAATCACGGCCCTGAGTGGCTCTTTGAACAATTCGACCTAGGTGACTAACCTGTATGAGCTCTTCGATCTTATCTCGTCGAGTTACACGTTCTTCTGTAGTGTGCCCATAATTCCCGTGGTACCGACAATGTTTAGTTTGGCCAGTAGATTCGGGCGTTCGCCCCAACGAGGTAATTTCAGCAACTCCATGTGACATATTTCCTCCAACACCCTTGCCCTGTTAGAGATCAGGAGGTTGTAAAAGTCTATTTTGGTCCCCAGCATCGGTCTCTCTCCTCTGTCTCTTCCCTTCTCTGCCACTTGTTTCCCTTTGTCTCTTCCACCATTCCTCCCAGCTAGACCAGCTGGAACTTTGATTTGGAAATCAGTGAACTCCTCCACTTGAATGCACCCGACTGCCTTCTCACGAAATTCATCCATGTCCAGAGGTGGCTTTCAACATATGTGATCAAGGAAGGGTCCCGGTTTCAGCGCCATCAGCATGGAATGTAGTGCTACTGTCGGGTTGAGGTCTCGGATATTGGCCAAGACCGCTACAAACCGATCCATGAAGCTCCTTAGAGATTCATCCTTTTCTTGCTTCATAGTTACCAGGGCCGCCGAGGTCATGTGGTGAGCTCGGCTTGAAGCAAACTGATAGCTGAACCTGGTAACTAAAGCTTCAAAGCTGTCAATAGAGGTTGGGGGGAGCCAAGTGTACCAATTCAAGGCTGCCCCCTTTAAAGACGTAGGAAATACCTTACACATGATAGAATCATCATCAGTAACTGTGTTTACCTGGGTTACGTAGTCATCGAAATGACTAACCGGATCTATAGTTCCATCGTACCTTTCAATATTCAGAGCCTTCCATTCGAAGGGGAGGGGAATTCTCATGATCCGACTTGTTAACGGACTCCTCCTTTGACCGTGTTGGGCAGAGGAGGGCGAGCCTGCTGCGCTTCCCTATATCGGTATGCTCGTCCCTCTTGAGCGTATTGTTCATCCTGGAATTCCATAGGATCAGCTTGAGCAGAATAAGCTCGCTCACTCGTTTCTCGGGACGCTCTTGCTGTGCGCTCGATGTCTCCCTCCGTTGCCATTGTGTTGGTGTAGCTCCCCGGATGATAACTGGGGACGTACTCATCATCTCTCCTTGATAAGGCAGTTCGTTCCCTACTTCAGCTCCGTTCTCTCTGTTGGCTCTGATCGCGCTCATCATGGAGGTGTTGGTGATCCCGCCTCATCTCCTCATTCTCCCTCCTCAATGTATCTATCTAAGCTCTCATCTCCTGAATAAGTGGATGGTTTTATCGGGCTGGCGAATCGAGTCCCGATCTCGCCTCCCTCCACCAGCGGTGCTCCTGGTTAAAACCATATTGTCTATAACTGGTAGTGTGACCGAAGGAAATTTACCTCGGCTCCACGGTGGGTGCCAAATGTTCCATCCAAAAAACCTCTGTAATGAGATTCTGGAAGAAACTGATCACTTAACTCACTTTCTCTCACAATTTGGGTATTTTATATGTTAAGCTTGATGGAACCAAAGTTCTGCTCCTACATATCCTGTGTCGAATCAAAGCTTGAACGTAGCTCTTTGGGGTTGTCACTTATTTATAGAGTGGTTGAATTCTCTGATGATAGGGTGTTTGGAAATGTTTTCCACGTGTCCTAAATCATCTCCTTGATAAAGGCTTATTAACCCTCATTATTGTGAGCAATATTCACTAATAACCAGGGGCCAGGGCGGAGGCACCTCCTAGGCTTCCTCTGTCTTAGTAGTCATCCCTTGATTGCAGGGATTTGGTCATTAATGCGTCTTATCACATTATAGATGTCCATACCTCGGCATCTTGTACTAACTAGGGCCAATTCGGTCCTCCTCAGTAGTTGGCCGCGTTATCTCCGGTTAGTATTCGGTGCGGGGTTCCTCAATGGGCGATGTGATCTGCTCGGCCAAACCCTCAAGTCTATACTGGGAGGGTATTGATATGTCCGCCCTTCATGGGTTAGTTTGGTAATTTGCCCCTATATTTTGATGTTAGTACAAAGACATAGTTACAAGTTTCCTTGCATTTATATCTCCATTCCAAATGAAATCTCGGATGCATTTGTCTATAGATTTCAGTAAAGACCCAAGCCAAGCATATATATGGAAACCATATGCCAAGGTTCCATGAATAATGGATTTGACTAGCTGCAGTCTTCCCATGGTAGAGAGCAAAGATCCTTTCCAACTTGCCATTTTAATCTTGATCTTGTCCACTATAGGCATCAAACGTATCTTCCTAGGCTTGCCTTTAAACATAGGCACACCAAGATAGGTAAATGGCAACCTCCCTTGACTGAAACCAAGCACTTTTTAAATGTCTACAATTCTGTTTGAATGCAGATTCCCTGCATAAAACTTGTATTTGTGCAGACTTAACAACTGACCTGATGCTTGGCCATAGCAGTTAAACAAAGACATCAGAACCTGCAAATTTTGCCTAGTGGCTTTGCAGAATACCATCACATCATCAGCATACAGAATGTGGGAAGGGACTTGAATTCCTTTTGGACCTGTCATAGGCTTGAGTGCACCTGAATTGACCAGGGAATAGATGCCACGACTGAGCACCTCCTCAGCTAAGTAAAACAACAGGGGGGAAAGAGGATCCCTCTGCCTAACACCCCTTTTACAAGAGATGAACCCACTGCTTTGCCATTTACTGGAAAAGGGAGTTTGGCAGCATGCAAAATGGTGCATATCCAATCACAAAACTTAGAATAAAAGCCAAATCCTTTAAGAATTGAAAGCAGAAACCTCCAATCTAATGTATCAAAGGCTTTCTTGAAGTCAAATTTGGGAACAATATTCCCTCCAAATGTCTTATAATCAAGCTGATTTATTTACTGAGATGCAAGACAAATACATTCAACTATGTTTCTATTTCTTATGAATCCTCTTTGTTGAACAGAAACTAACTTGGGAGCAATAACTGCTAGTCTATCAGCAAGAACTTTAGTATTTATATTAGACTGAAAGTTAGCTAAGGAAATTGGCCTATAATCCTCAATTCTATCAACATTTGGATTTTTAGGGATAGGAACTACGAGATTGGAGTTAATATTGGGATGCAGCCAATTTTGAGCAAAGAACTGAGTTACTGACCTGCAAACATAATTTCCAACCACATTCCATTACTTTTGGTAAAAAAACCTCCCCCAAAACCATCAGGTCTTGGGGCTCCTTCCCCATTCATGGCAAATACAGTAGCCTAGATTTCCTCATTAGATGGCATGCTAACTAAAACTGAGTTATCTTCATTAGAAACAAGATTAGGAATCACTTTGCCAATTAGATCATTTTCTGTACATTCATTCTCTAAATCATATAAGGAAGAGAAATAGCTTAACACATGATGTTCAATCTCAGCAGGCTCACTATGAACAACATCTTCATGCTTCAAAACAGACATTAATTTAGTAGCATTCCTAACTTTAGCCACTCTATGGAAGTAAGTTGTATTTCTGTCACCTTGAGCATGCCAAGCAATTCTAGCCTTTTCTTTCCTGAAACTTTCTTGAAAAGACATAGCTTGTTGAAGTTCCAACTGAGCCTTAACCTCCTTATCCTGCAGCTCCTCGGACCAACCTAAAGCATTGATTCGGTTCTGGATGGCATCCACATCTGCCAAAGCCTTATCCACCCTTAGATGAACATTACCAAAAACTGTTTTGTTCCATGTTTTCAATTTAGCTTTACGAGCCTTTAATTTATGAACAAGTATTGACATAGGACAACCAAAGAAAGGCCTATTCTAAACATCTACCACAAGCCTAGAGCAATCTTCATGATCTGTCCACATGCTCAGGAATTTAAAGGGATCGGGGTGAAAACCAACTCCTTTTTTCATATCCAACAAAATAGGATGATGACAAGATTTACTCCTAGGAAGAGTACAACAAGAGGTAGAATCCCAAAATGAGAGCCAACTGTCATTACACACAGCCGTGTCTAACCTTTTTTGAGTATGAGCAGCTCCTATTCTACCATTACTCCATGTAAATTCAGAACCTCTAGTTAACAAATGAGTCAAGTTATTCAGATCTGTCCAGCTTTTAAACTCTACACAAGACATATTCAGAGGCAGATTGCTACCTCTTTGCTCATAAGAGCCAAGAATAGCATTGAAATCACCAATATAGCACCAAGGACCATCATACAAATTTTGTTAACTTGCCAAATCATTCCATAGAGACCTTCTTACATGAGATATAGATGCATAAATGGAAGATATGTAAAATTGCTGACCATCAACCATGAAGGAAAAGGACACTTGCTGAGCTGAGTTGTCTATGACAGTTGGAGAAAAGTTTTCAGAACATAAACACCAAATATTGGGGGCAGGCCTATTATTGACAGTAATAAGCTTCAACTTCAAACATTTCCATAAACCAACATTAACTTGATCAAAAGAAATCCAGGGTTCAGAAACAAATAAAACATCAGTCTTATGCAAAGTTCAAAGCTTCTTAAACTTGGATATGAAAACTGAATACTTTTACTTGTGTTGATAATGAATAGGAGTACAAGATATATATACACTTGACTCTAGACTTGATTCCTAGAACAATAAAAGTCTATACTAAGTCCTAGGAGAAAGATACAATTAATCATAAGAATACAATGAATGGGACTCCACCGTCCACACCGTCCACATAAATCCACCGTCCATATATTAATTATATTCAACACCCCCTCAAGATGGAGCATATATGTCTGATGCAATCAGTTGTCACATATGTATGCTATTCTATGACCCCGTAAAGACTTAGTCATCATATCTTCAAGTTGATCTCTAGTACCCACAAAGGAAATCTTAATGATGCCCGAGAGGATTTTTTCCCTGATGAAGTGACAATCAACTTCTATATGCTTGGTTCTTTCATGGAATATAGAATTTGGAGAAAGATATAATGTTGATTGGTTATCACACGCAAGTTTCATAGGACCCATCTCACAAAACTTCAACTCTTGGAGCAAATATTTTAGCCATAGGAGTTCACAAGTAGTATTAGCCATAGCATGATACTCTGCTTCTGTGCTTGATCTTGCAACAACATTTTGCTTCTTACTTTTCCATGAAATCAGATTACCTCCAATAAGCACAAAGTAGCCTGAAGTAAACCTCCTATCACTAGCATTGCCTGCCCAATCTGCATCTGTATACCCCATGATATTAGTATAACCCCTGTCCATATAAACAATCCCTTTACCAGGTGATCCCTTGATATATCTTAGGATCCAAACAACAACATTCCAATGACTGTCACATGGTGATTTGAGAAACTGACTTATAACACAAACCGGAAAAGCAAGGTCTGGGCGAGTCATAGTGAGATAATTTAACTTCCCAACTAATCTTCTATATCTGCTTGGGTCAGGATGGGGCTCCCCCTCATTAGGTAGAAGCTTTACATTTGGGTCCATAGGAGTATCAACAGGTTTACAATCTAGCATCCTTATTTCTTCAAGAATGTCAAGGGTATATTTCCTCTGAGAAATGGCAACACCTGTTCTTGATTGGGCTACTTCAATCCCAAGAAAATATCGCAATTGTCCAAGATCTTTGGTTTGAAAATGTTTAAACAAGTGTTACTTCAATTCCTTAATGCCTTCTTGATCGTCACCTGTAATAACAATATCATCCACATACACCACGAGATAAATACGTTTATTCAAGGATGAGCATTTAAAGAATACAGAATGGTCTGCCTCGCAACGAATCATGCCAAACTGCTGGTTGACGTTACTGAACTTCCCAAACCAAGCTTGCGGTGACTGTTTTAAGCCATACAAGAACTTCTGTAACCTGCAAACAAGATCTGACTCCCCCTGAGCAACAAACCCAGGTGGTTGCTCTTTATAGATTTCCTCCTCCAGATCACCATGTAAGAATGCATTTTTAATCTCCAGCTGGTATAATGGCCAGTGTCTCATGGCGGCCATCGACAAGAACAAATGAACAGATGCCATCTTAGCAACGGGAGAAAAAGTATCACCGTAATCCAAACCATAGATCTGAGTGTGCCCCTTTGCGACCAGTCGGGCTTTCAAGCGATCCACCTGCCCATTAGGACCAACTTTAACTGTAAATACCCATCGACAACCAACTACTGATTTCCCAGTAGGAGGGGAAACAAGGGTCCATGTATGATTATATTCCAAAGCCGTCATCTCATCAGCCACTTCCTGTCGCCATCCTGGATGAGATAGTGCTTCCTGAACATTCTTGGGAATGGTAACAGATGACAAGGCAGATACAAAGGCATAATGGGAAGGAGATAATCGATGGTAACTAAGGAAATTGTAAATGGGATGGGGATTAAGAGTAGAACGATTACCTTTATGAAGGGTAATTGGTAAGTCAGCAGAAGCAACTAGTTGGACCGCAGTGGGAGAAGCGATTGGAACGGGAGCTGAATCAGGAGGAACAATACTGGGTGTGATCTTAGGAACTTTAAGAGCCCGACGCTCATAAAAAATACCATATCGATGAAATGGGCATTCATCCTGTGGCTGTGAAAGTTGAGGAATGAGCAGTACCTGAGATGTAGTAGAGTCGGAGGTAGCTGATGTGACAAAGTAGGGGGTATCTTCAAAAAATGTAACATCTGCAGATACATAAAAGCAATGTGCAGAGGGACAATAACATCAATATCCCTTTTGCACTCGAGAATACCCAAGAAAGACACATTTAACAGCCCGTGCAGACAACTTATCACGACCAGGAGAAAGATCATGGACAAAACAGGTAGAACCAAACACACGAGGGGGAACAGTATAAAGAGAATCGTTAGGAAATAGAGTGAGGGATTTTATTACCCAAAACAGAGGATGGCATTCGGTTTACCAAATAACAGTCCGTAAGAACAGCGTCACCCCAAAACTTAGGGGTGCATTGGCATTTATTAAAAGAGTCCGAGCTGTATCAACAAGATGACAATGTTTGCGTTCAGCAACACCATTTTGCTGTGGTGTGTGAGGACAACTGGACTGATGTATGATGCCATGAGAACTCAAAAAGGATTTAAAAGATGCGTAAAAATATTCTTTTGCATTATCACTGCACAAAATATGAATTGTTTTTCCAAACTGATTCTTTATTTGTTAACAAAAGGTTTGAAAGACATCAAATAACTCAGAACGATTTTTCATTAAAAATAACCAAGTGCATCTTGAGAAATCATCAATGAAAGTAACATAATACCTATATCCTCGAACAGAAGGAATACGACTAGGACCCCAAACATCAGAGTGGATAATATCAAAAGGAGACATAGTTCGACTACTGACACTACTAGGAAAAGATACTCTAACATGTTTTCCAAGTTGACACGACTCACAGTTCAAGGTCTTCAAATGTGAAAGATGAGGGACCATCTGCTTTATTTTTTCTAGACTTGGATGACCAAGACGACGATGTAAAAGATCGATAGACTATGAAACAACACATACGATGGATGAGGAAGATCGAAGGTAGTAGAGGCCTTGTGATTCAGATCCAGATCCAATCATTTGTCTCGTATTCTGGTCCTGTATAACAAAGGAATCAGAATTAAAGGTTATGGAACAATTTAGAGTACAAGTAATTTGGCTAATAGAAATTAAATTAAAGGGACAATCCAGTACAAACAAGACTGAATTTAAAGGTAAGGATGGAAGAGGTGAAGCTTAACCAATACCAACGGCTTGTGCTTTAGACCCATCGGCAAGAGTAATACTGTGAGATGTTTTAGGGAATGACAATTTAGAGAAAAGAGAAGGATTACCTTCTAGGTGATCAGAAGTTCCAAAGCCTAAAATCTAAGATCCAACAGATGTAGATTGAGAGAGACAAACTTTAGAGTTACTAGTGTGAGCAATGGTGGCAGAAGGAAAAGCCGAAGGAAAAGCCTTTTGAGTGGCTTTAAATTGAATATACTACTTATACTCACTGACCGAAAGTAGACGATCTTCGTCTGACATGGTAGTAATGGTGGGGGACCCAGAAATAAAACAGGGGCTCAAGCTGTTCTTCTCTGCCATGGAGCAACTGTATACAAACAACATCAAGATTCAAAGAAGGGGTAGCACAACGACAGACCCACAAACCAAATAGGGGCAGAATAGAACCGAGAGGAGACGGCGAACACGACGGTGCACGCGGTGGCGAAAAAGACGGCTGCGAAGGTGGCGCGTGGGTCACATGCGCTGGAGAATGGAGATTTTGGTAGTGGCGCGTGGAGGCGAATATGGAGGCGGCGCTCGGTGGGACTTCCGGTCGACGACTTCTGAGGTGGTTGCCGGTGTTACTCCGGTCACTGGAGAACTAAAAAAACAATGGGTCAACACTGTAGCTGAACCCCAAACAACACGATGGGTCAGCACTGTAGCTGAACCCCAAACAACACTAACCAGGAACGAAGAGAGCCCTGGTACCAACTTGAATATGAAAACTGAATACTTTTACTTGTGTTGATAATGAATAAGAGTACAAGATATATATACACTTGACTCTAGACTTGATTCCTAGAACAATAAAAGTCTATACTAAGTCCTAGGAGAAATATATAATGAATCATAAGAATATAATGGATGGGACTCCACCATCCACCCCGTCCACATAAATCCATCGTCCATATATTAATTTTATTCAACACTTAAGAACCAATCTAGTTTCTAGATTACCAATTCCTCTAACATTCCAATAGAGGATTCTCATTAAAAAAACTGGGGAGTGACCTACCCTTGATCGGGTTAAATACTTGTCAGCAATGCCTTGTTTCTTCTACTGCTCTTTTAACTTCTTTTTCTGGCTTTTGGTTAGAACCTTTTCAAATTGATTTGCATCAGTTATGTTTGTGTTATCATTGAGCTCCTGATCCTCTCCATTACTGGCCCATAACTTTGAACCAATGGCTAGATCCTTGTGCACTGAAGTAGGGTGCACTGGAGTAGGATCCCCTGAAGACTCAGCACCATTACTATCATCAGCAACAGTAGTTAAGTCCTTCTGCACATATAAGGGAATATTCTCCCTAGAGGTTTCAGCTTCAAAACTATCGTCAACAACAACATCTCTAGTATCCAGAGAGTTAGGGACATGTTTTGGAATTTCTGAGGAATGACCCTGCCCATTATGATGACTAACAGGAAAGGGAATTTCCTCAAAACAGTCTCTACGTTATCATCTTCACTTCCTGCCACATAATGTCTCTCTTCATGCTGTGTTTCTTCTAAAAAGACTGGATCAACCGATATTCTCAAATCTTTATCTATCACCTGATCAGGCCCAAAAAATAGGATCTATGACTTGAGCAGGAACATCTGCATTAACTTCAAGCTGATTACCTTCCACATTCTCTCTCTCAGTCATCAAAACATCATTATTATTCTTAGGAATGTATTGTTGAACTACCTTTTTTGAACCATATTTCTTGAAAGAGTCTACTTGCTTCCTTTTGTAATTATCAATATCATGTCCTATCATTCTATAAGAAGAACAAAAGGCTGGAAGCCTCACATACTGAATTGTAACAATAAAAGCAAAACCTTGTCTTTCTACCATAAGTTCATCCCTTAACGGTTTTTCAAGATCAATATCAACCAAGACTCTTGTAAAGTGTCCAACAGTTCTCTTAGAGTTTGCACCATCCAATGATAAAAGAATTCCAATTCCTCTTGCGATGGCAAATAAAATCTTTGGCTTCCAATACTCTTGAGGGAGACCAAATATATGGACCCAACACTGGATATTTGTTTGATTTACCTTAGATGGATTAAAATTTGGAGACCATTGGAACAATTGCATCATACCTGGTTCAAGATTCCAAGATCCCACGGAAAGAATCTTCCTAAGGTCCTCAACAGATGAGAAGGAGAACTCAAAGAAACCCTTTCCAATCGGGATAACCTTCCAATTACCAATGGGTCTCCATAGCCTATCTAGCTTGGATTGCAAGTCATCAAATTTGATAGGGGCATCGCCCTTCGACAATAGTATTCTGCCATGTAAGTTATTTTTGTATCCTTCTAAACCTTTGAGATATTCATCCTCCGGTATTTCGACTGTAAGCTTTTCCCCCTTAAGGCATGGTGTTGGCAACTGACTTAAGGTTATGTCACAAGCGTTGTTGAGAGCCGGAGAAAAGGTTTTCCTTTGGGGTAATGATGTAGAAGAAGAAGGTAAGGGAGAGGAAGAAGAGTGGATCGCAGGAGGCTGCTGATCATGCAGTGGATGAGGGGGAGGAGGAGAAGATGATTCAGGGAAGAGAAATTGCTATGGACAAGCATCGACTAAAATATCCTTAATCATATTTTTTGCATTCTAAAATTATAAGGGTATTAAAGTAAATTAGTTTTAATATCCTTCTCTGCTCCTCTTGAACCAAAAAAGAATATCGTTATTTCTTCCCTCCTCCATTAACATTCCCCTCTCGTTTGTTCAACTAAAAAAATGTCTGATTTAAATTCATCTCTTCCCTTCTCCTTCTATCCCCTTGTTTCAAGTCCAAGAAGGGAAACAATATAAGCCTTCTCCGATAAGGTTTACGTAATTTTTGAAGACATGTTGTCTTCATAAAAATATAAGCTTGCTTCTACTATGAAACCCTATATGTGAGTTAAATTATAAAATATTGTAATAAATGTCAATTTAGGGTTTTTCACTTACCATATATACTATATATGATATTTTTATCCTTTTGTTCATTTAGTAAAAAATAATAAATAACATGCACAATGAATGGGTTATTAATTCTATGTTAATTTGGTTAATTAGTTGCACTCGGTGAACTTAATTAAAGATAGAATAATAATTGGGTATGGTCTAACGATAGTTCTAGTTCTTTTACTGCACAATCTACCCATTCTTTTATACTATAAATTGTTTGGATAGTAACATTTATTTGTTGTCTTCTTCTGATGCAACTGTACTTTTAAGCACTATTGGAAATGATTAGCTCCTCCAATAGTGCTTGTCTTTCCCGACAACTTTATTGGACCATATCCCCCAATAGATCCATTTACACAACAATCACTACAATAGATTCCGGAAGTAATAGTGTTTAAATTCATCATCTTATAGCGCTTTCAAGCGTTATCTATGTTGACACTATTGAAAGTTGTAAACAAGATAGAGGTTCTAATGCGTTGTCATAGATTTAACTACAATAACACTTGTCCACTGAAACACTATAGTAGTTCACACAAAAATGTGCAACAAGGAAGTGTTGCTGACGTGGATTCATAATAAGGATAGCGCTATCTTAAAAATGTGCCATCTTAGTTATCCAAAAACTATAGCACGATCTCACTAAAGCGTTATCGTAGTTTGAACTACGATAGCATTTTCATTAAAAAAAGGTTGTCTATTATCCACCTTTTTCTTTTAATCAGTATTTCATAGCTGCTTTCTGCATTCACCATCATACAAGAATTTGACCAATCAAAAACAACATTCAGCTTATAAAAAAAAATATAGAATTGAGCATTTAACATTCTAAAAAGAGCATTCAGCATTCAACACCAATTGTACCCTTATTGTAATCAACAAAATCGACCATAACAAAACTTCGGGTCTTAAAAACATATATGATAATGCAAAAACAAAAATATACATTCCAATGAATATACCAGAATTCCATAAACAAAAGATTAAAATGCCTATGCGTTACCGATACATAAAAAAAAAGATCTAAAAAGACAATGATAATTAACCTTCCACTAATGTATTATTGTCATCCAAAATAAGCTAGTAATAAGAAGCATGTTCCGCTCTTCTGTGTCTGAATCAACCTACATAATAAAAAATTTAATTACCAACACATGTAGAATACTTGAAATATTTGAAAAAGTTCACGAAACCATTGGTCGGTGATAATAATGGAACTCACATACAGAAACCTTCCAATAGTAAATTGTTACCCTCCACTCCCACATATAGGATGATTCAAGAATGCTTAGTCAACTCTGAAATTCATTTACAAGAGACAAGACAATAGAGGTAGACTTAAAAACAAGCTTAAGCTTTCTTACAAATGTGCCAAACACCAACTACATTAATAATGTTGTCATGGACAGATGTAACCCTAAGTAGCCACTGAATGTCTACACCGTTAGGTATTACAAATGCCAGGTCTTGGATAGAGGTAACCCTAAGTAGTCATTTAACAGAGGAAATACCAACGAAAATACTGAAAGTAACCCTAAACATTTCAAATGGTAGAGGTGAACAGACTTACCAGAGAAGACTTACCATAGTTAGGGAAGGTCAGGAGTCCTCCACTCTATCAAAGTCTGAAATAATTGTGGTCTATCACCTCCTCACCTACTCTAAAATCAATTCCATTCCTCATCATGGAATATGTAAGATACTGTCTTCACGAGAATTATGGAAGCATCCCCATGGAATTCTCTTTACTAGGTTCTTCGCACATCATGAAGCCTATTGGCATGTAGCATCCTCAGAGTGTCCCAATTCCCTCGACACTGCCTTCCTTAGGGGCATGGGTATTCAACCGACTCCTCTTGTGATAGATTCTTCTTCAGAATCTATGTATCCAGAGCCTGCCTCACCATTGTCTCCATCTGAATCTGACATGGAGGAGATTCAATCAAAAAGAAGGGGTGAGTATAGAGAAGCCTACCCCACTCTCCGGCTTACTCATCAAGTTAGGGAAAGCTTAAAATATCATCATGAAAAAGGAGAAGAAAGGAGTGAGGGCTATTTTTGTATAAGTTAATTTTTAATTTTTATTATTGAAATACTACATTTTCAATGCATTCCTTGTTGTTCTGTATATATATGCTATCCTAATCACTATCTAATTAACTTTAACTCTCAATATCTTTCAAGTAATGAAAATTGAATACATTGACAAACTTAGAAGTTATGAAATGTGTATGACTAACTTAGAAACTTTAAGCAAAAAGTTAAAACTATTTATCATTAATCGTGATAGAAAATGACAAGAACCAAATAAAGGTAACAAAAATTGTATGAGTAACTTCAAAGTTTTAAGGAAATATGCAAGGCATGCTTCTAAGGTTGAAGTGTGAGAGTGTGGTCAAAGAGAAAGGTTTCAATTTTAAAATAAGGAAATGATAGCCCTTCTTCAAACAAGTGCTTTTTTTAATAGTGCCTTCTTTTTAAGCGTTGTTTAAACTGTTTCCTTTCATTTTCTTTAAAAAAGTATTTTTCATTCCTTTAAATTTCTAATGCAAGTAGACCATTCTGTTTGTCACATGGTGTTTTTGAGTTCCTCACACTTCATCTGATGCCATTAAAATCAAAATTTGTTAAAAGGATAAGGATTGCACTTGCTGAGATCAGATACAATGATATCTTAAACTAATAAGGAAGCAAAAGATGTAATTTAAAGTTTGAAGTGTGCATGAGTGTGGACTGTGCAGTCATAGAGAAAGGTTTCAGTTTTACAACATTGAAATGATAGAGCATATTCAAACAAGTGCTATAATAATCCTATTTAATAGTGTATTCTTAACAAAAGCTATTCATGATGGACCTCTTAATAACACTTCCTTTAATAATCACAATTAAAACATATTTTTTAAATTGAATATTTTTCATTCCTTTAAAATTTTAATGCAAGCAAAAGTTGAGAAAAAATAATGATATTTTCCTTTACATTTTCACGTGTTACAAATTCCTTTTTGAGTTCCCACTTCACGGTGATGACAATGAAAAGTTGTTAAACGGATAAGGATTGCACTTGCTAATTAAAAAAATACCTTCAAAGAATATTTAATTTCTATTTTATTTCACTTCAAATACATTGTTTGAGTTTGTTGTAAAAATAATATAAAATATAGATAAATGAAATGAAATAGAGAAAATGATGAAGAACACCAAAACTGTTTATAGTTTGAGACGTGTACAAGACATTATCCTTAAGGATTATTTCGCAACAAAAGTAATTATAATGCGAATATCCCTAGGATTTAACAGACTCTTCCGAAATAACAATATTATTCTAGGTATACAGAACAAGAATATTATCAACTCTCACACAAAAAAGAGAAAAGAAGAGAAGAAAAACATTTTCCTTTTACAACCACCTAAAATATTTAGACTTTCAAAACCATTTTCTAGTCTCTACACCAACATCATTCTTAGGTGGCGTTTGTTACAAGTTTTATAAAAATATTCCTAGGAATGTTAGCATGGGAATAAAAGTTTCCCATGTTTGGTAAAAGTTTTAAAAAACTATTCTCAGGAATAAAAGATACCCGGGAATAAAATTAGTGAATGATAGTTAGAAACTTGGGAAAACTCTATTTCCATGTGTGAAGGTGGGAAAGAAAGATTCCCGAGAATATGATTCACAGGGATGTAGTTTGCCTGCGAATAAAACATTCTAGATACCATATGCCACCTAGCTTTTGTGCTGTATATATAAGCTCTTTTCTCCTCAAAACTTCTCTTTACTAATAAAACACCTGCAAAAATAAGAAGTAATAATTGCCCCTCCAATTTCAACACTAAAATTCATGTACATTGCACCCCAATTGTACGGTTGATATCTCATCAATTGCATTAAAAATTAATTTAGAAATTAAATCGAAATGAAAAGAAAAAATGTTAACAAAAAATTAGAGAAAATAAATAATCATAAAGGTAAACAAATAATGATAAATGATGGTAATAAACAAAATTTAAAACCTTTTAAATTTCAAAACAAATTATTTTAAAATAGTAGAAAATATTCAACAGAGTTTAACAATAAAAAATTGAATACAATATTATTGGATATTCTTTTCAGTTGTGGCTTTGCTTTAGTTGTGTCTTCTGACTCCCTTCAAGATGCCACATATCCCTTCTGTGTCTGAATCTACACATAGTCACTAGGGCGTCGTTGCTTCTCATTTCATGTGGACATTTAACGACCCACTCTCATATCTTTTAGTCGTTTGTCATGCCAAAAGAAAGATTTGCTGCTAGAAAGGCTCCCCATTATATCCTGTTATTGCACCTTATGGTCATAGGCATTTGGGTGGCATTCACTTTTTTTTTTTTTGGTCATCTGTGATGACATTTAGGATTGGCCCTCTTCTGGCCCTCATCTGGACATTAGTCATGACACATGACAAAAATATATAAGAGTGTTGGCCTCTTCTGGAATGATAAGAACACAGAAGAATACATGAGGAGATTTTATAAAATTTGAAGTATGGGATAAGAACACACAGGAGGATTATTTATAGGAGAAATTGGATTAGGTTTACGAGCATTTGTTCAATAGCTATTAAGGCATAATTGATTATAGACAATTTTCTGTGCATTGGATGTTGAATATTGAGTTTTCTGTGCAGAGAGTTTATTGTACTTCTATTAGTTCCATGAACTATGCCAACGCCCAACGACTATGGGCAGAGAGTTGGTAACCTAGAAAGTGTAGCTCTAATTCGAGGAAAATATAGCTTTTTTCCATTCATGTGCTATGATAGTTATCGCTACCATAGCGTTTGTCCAAATAAACGCTATTAACATGGTCTATTATGATAGCACTTCCATGGTTATGCGCTATTATTGAAGTATGGGGTAAAGAATGCTTTTTTCGAAATAGGTTATGGAGTAAAAATAGCGTTTTAACGGTGAACCGCTATTAAAGGTTTATAATTTAGTATTGTTCCTATTGATGAGCGCTATTAAAAACTTCTACGAATTTTTTCAGAGCGCCTCTTGTCGAAGCTGCTTTTAAGTATGTGCTTTTAAATCCCAAATCCGGCATAATGTATAGTGACTAAAGTGAACATAAAAATGCTAGTTAAATGTTAAATGTGAGAAGAAAACTTTTAGTTAAGAAAAAGGAAGGTCCAATAGAAAACAATACAAGTATAAGGAGGTACCATCGATAAGGAAAGAGAATGCCTAGAATAGTTAAAAGAGTAAAAGGAGAAATAACTACTTACAAAATGTAAGTGTAGGTAAAAGTGTTAGGAAAATGCTGGTCGATATGAAAATGGTTTTCGTATTTTCATACAGCTCTAGGAACCAAACCCAATAGCCAGTATGGCTCATCGAGCCGGGACAAAAAGACCAGGTTTTTTTCGTGCTGGTATTTAAGGAGCCCAGCTCGGCCTAAAATATGGGTCGTTCGGGTGAGCCCATCGTGTTGGGTCAAAATTGACAGTTCTATAGGAATGTTGATCTAAACTCATCTTTGGATCTGATTTTATTTTTTAAGTTTAAAGTGATAATCAATGAATATTAAAAAAATGCCCATTTGCCTATTAGTCGAATTTCGAAGAAGCTGAGTTTGTACGACATAGAGTAATTCATAGTTTTAACATCCTTAAGGAACCTATTTATCTACCAACTATAATAGGCATCCATATCTCTCTCTATTATATTGTTGCGTTGTTTACATCATGATCTCGAGGAAAAAAATATTTATTAGGAGAAAGTTGATTAAATGGTAAGGAAAATTTGAGAATTTGTAAAAGATATTAATATTTGATATTGAATTAATGATGAGAGAGTATATATGAGGTATTTTACTAATTACATTAGATTTTATATACTAAATTTTATAAGTAAAATTATATTTTTACCATTAAAAATATTAATTAATTAATTTTTAATTATATATTATATAATTAATATAATACTAAAAAATTAAATAGCTCAAACATAATCTTAGTGTGCATCAATACAATAAGAATTTAAGATTAACTTATGTTCTATTTAGAAAATTTAATAAGTAAAATATTTAAAGGAAATAATGCACTTAAAGGTTACATACATGTTCTGTGTAATAAACTAAAAGTTAAGCAAAGCCACACATACAACAATTTCTCTTAATACACCCCAACTACTTTGTACACCAACCTTTACAGCTATTGACACCATATACGCATTAAAGTCTAAGATTTTGTTTTCCCCTCAAATGGAAGGTTATTTAAACAATATTGCATTGTAAAATTCACCTAATTGTTATACTGACAATGCATAATGTATCCAGTTGTATGGATATCAAATCAACTATATGTCGAATTAGTCTGTATAAATAACGTAACTATTGGAGTAAGAAAATCACAAGAAACTCGTGCTTCTCTTTTTTCTGTCACGACCATGACTAGAAAGAAGGTGAACCTCACATACATCACCAATAACTCAAAGAGGAAGGCAACATTCAAGAAAAGGAGAAATGGTCTGATCAAGAAGATTGATGAGATCAGCACCCTTTGTAGGATTGAGGCTTGTGCTATAATATATAGTTCCAATGAGCCTCAGCCAGAGGTTTGGCCATCCCATATGGGGTTCCAAAGGGCGGTCTCAAAGTTTAGGAGAATGCCTGAACCGGAACAAACAAAAAAGATGTTTAATCAAGAGAGCTTCTTGTGGATATCTCTAACATGCTTGATAACTCACTTGTCTATCAACTATATTGAGGCTGAAACCCTTTCTACCTATTTAATTCTATTGGAGTTCATTAAAAAAAAATTGGCAACCTTTATTTTTCTCTAGAAGTCTAAACCGATGGAATCATAAAAATACTTTAAAAATTTGAAAACAAAACCAATAACCAAGCCCAAGGGTCACTAAAAACTTGTTTAAGAAATCTTTTTTACCTAAGTTCCGACAAACCTCAATGGAATGTCACCAACAATGTCTTAAAAAAAATGGTTAACATAAACAAAGAAAAATTTAAAATAATTTCCAGTGACACTAGACATCAATAAATTAAAAGTTTAATATAAATTTAAATTGGCACAAAAAGTTAAAAAAAATAACTTTAATTTTTTTTTTGACACTAAAATTGAAATAAAGTTCAATAAATTGAAAACAAAACAAAAAATATTTTTAAAAAACTTTTGTGACCAAGTGCCACAAGAAATAATAATAATAATAATAATAATAATAATAATAATAATAATAATAATAATAATAATAATAATAATAATAATAATAATTTAAAATTTTCAAGCAGTACTAAGAAGCAGGAAAAGGAGGAAGAGTGATGCTTTTCCGTTCTAAAATTTATAGATGAACTAATGTGCACAAAAATATAATCAACTAATCAAATGAAAGAAGATCCAAAAATCTCAGTGGTTTAAACATAAAATGGGAAATGCTAATTTGTACAAATGACTCTCATAACGAAAAGTATGAATACACGTTCTAAACCTTTGGTAATGCTAAACAACAATCGTCGAACACACTAAATCCACACTCTAATCTCTTTGTTTGAGGTGTTTTACGATTGCTTAATGGAGGTGGAGGCGGACATTGATTAAGACATCCTGATGTCCCATTAAAGAAGAACCTAATTAACTAAGTCTTAATCTGTTATTAACGTTAGCACGCTTTATCATAGATGAAAATATTATAATAATAGTAAAACTATAAAGATATAAAATGATTAAACATGCACAAATAGTAAATAGCAAACATATATACAATATATATAAACGTCATCAAAGTACGTGAAGTCCATAACAGAGGGACCATAACCTATCAAAAACTATGCAGACTCCGCTCAAAGAAAAAGATACATAAACTGGTCATAGAACTGTACAATAGAAGTCCTACACTACCCAGCCGCCTCACCAAAAATACATCAAAATATTAAAATACGCTCAAAGAGGCACACCCTAGAAAATGCATCCGACAGATCCATATCACAGCCGATATGGATGTCTAGAAATACACTCTCCCTTGCTGAATAAACTCTAGCGTCTTTGGCTCTAGGATCCAAGACTGACTCATCATTACTCTTCACCGCCCTGCAGCGATGAAAGAGATACATGGTCTGCACACTCCTCTGTCTCCTGCGTCTCTGAACCATGCCCACGTGGCTCCTACCCTCAGACCTATCCACCATGTTCCACATATCATCAGGGAGCTCCCTCTAACGGGGTGGATACAACATCTCTAGGAAAGGCAAATGCTAGGCGATGAGGTACGGGCCATCTAAGTGGAAATAAAGGCCTCCTCCAAGACGCACATAGAAACTAACAAGGCCGGTGTAAGTCATGAAGAACTGTGAGTGGTCGACTTGCCACCCATGGTCATCATGATATACAATCTCAATAGATCCAAGGGTCGGGATCCTGGGTGGGATCCTCTGCAGATAGTGTAGTGGGTTATAATCCTGCCACACAGCTGTCCTCGTCCTGCTTCTGTTGCTCATCTACTGTACCGATACATACACATAAAGAATAGAGAAAGAAGGGATATAAGAAACTAATCTTCACCATAAAAAGGGTTGGGGCACAATACAACATGTAATCAAATAGCATAGATTTACATACAACAAATGTAACACCCCGATTTTTCTGCTTGACTGTAATCTGTGATTATCGGGATAATTAAGTGTTTATTATAATAAATTATGAAGAATTATTTTGATAAACCCAATTGTCAATATCATAAATTATTTTATTTTAAAAAAATGCAGTTGAATTTTCGGTAGAAAATTTCAAACATTTACTGTCTGAGTTTTCACTGTCAGTTAGACTTTATTGACCCAAAAAATTAATTTTTATATACAAAAATGAAATTTTAATTTTTCTAACCCAGTTAGGATTATTTTTATGATTTTAGAAATTATTTATTTTAATATGAATTTTCTAATGTAAAATTTATAAAGAAAAATACGATCAATTTACACTGACAGGAACCAATTGGAACTGGAACGAAACAAAATTATTAAGCCCATATTTTTTCCAGATTTGTAAAAGATATGATTGATGTAAATAGTGACCCTTATCACTATTTAACACTATTCATCACTTATGGCAATTGTTATTTCAATTTACAATGAAAACCCATTATTTTAATTTCAAAATTTGGTTTAAAAATTGTTAAAAAATTGAAAAATCCCATCCTCCCTTGGCTGAGACAGAAGCATCCCCCCCGCCCCCTTCTATAAATACCCTCTTCTAACACTTCATTCCATTTGTTTTTCTTTCCTACTTAAGCCAACGCTTACTTCTTTCACAAAGGTTACTATTCATCATCTTCAACCTCTAGTTTTTAAGTTTGGAAGCTAATACTCCTCCTCATCTTCATCTCTTTCTCATCACCATTATCATTTAGAGGGTATAAATTCTCAACTCTTGCTCATTTCTTTCAAGTTCCTAATATCAACTTACATGTTTATGGATTTTGTTGAAAGTTGATTTTTTCTTAGTGCATGTACATGAAACTAATTTATTTAAGTTCATCATCATCTTCACAACCATCTTCAACCTTTGCATGTTAAAAAGAACTTCCTATGACCCTTGATGATGGGTGTCCGAAACCTAAATGGAGGAAAGGTGATGGTTTTACAAAAACTTTCACATGCATGTTAGTTACTGTGACGTCCCGATTTTAACAAGTGAAAAATTGATATCTTAATTAGATGGGAATGAGGGTTAGATGAATCAAAATTTTTTAGACTCAGAACACACACACACACACACACACACACACACACACACACACACACACACACACACACACACACACACACACACACACACACACACACACACACACACACACACACACACACACACACACACACACACACACACACACACATATATATATATATGTTTAAAGTAAAATTTAAGCAACTCAAAATCTTAATAGGCAACCACCTCAATTTATTTCCTTAGTTAAGGTAGTTTATCATCAAAATAATAATAATAATAAATAAAAATAAAATAGTTAGCCAAATATATAGATCTTAGTTATAGTCAATTAATTATGATTAATTTATTTAAGTTTTAAAAATCATTATTTATCTTTATTAATTATACTTTAGTTACAAGTGTTAACTTAGTTAAATAAACTAAAATAACATTTGACCACATGAATAGATGGTCAGTTTGCATATTAATGACACATCAATCTTTAAAATTTTTTGGCTGCATGATGTTGTAATGCCACCTCCTACTTGTACCATTTTGCATGCAATAGCAACCCCATTTCATGATGCTCCAAAGGCCACGCCACATGCTTGCTTTCTTTGTGTCACTTGCTGAAAATTCTCGGTGCATGATATTGTGATGCCACCTCCTGCTTGCTGGTCATTCTTTCTTTCATTCCCCATGCCAATATGCTTGCTAATTCAGAATGGATTCACACCACCTCCTGCTTGCTATTTTCTACATGCAATTCCTTTGATTAACAATACCCCACGCCATCTGTTTGCCAATTTCTTCATGCAATCCCTTTGATTAATTATACCCCACGCACCTGCTTATGTTTCATAGCTTAGCTTAGTCAAATTTATAGGGATGCTGGCTTGTTACATAAGATATCCAACTGCCACCTCCTACTTCCCTTCCTATCATTAATTTATACAAAATTTTACCCATTTCATGGTTATTTTAATAACCACGCCAGCTGCTTGGTTTATGAGGCCATTGCTTTGTTTCATTCCCTTCTCAATAAGTCAGCGTAACCTTAGAAGAGGAGCAAGAAATAGCACAGAAGAAAAATAGAAAAAAAAAGAGAGAGAGAAGGCCGTGAGAGTGAGAGGAAATTCCGGAGCTGATACCGATCCATCCGTTCGTCCTAGCGAGAAACCGACTATACCGTTGTGATCCTCGAAACGTCTACTTCATTATCCTATCTTTTTTTTCTTGATTAGGCTAAGGTAAACCTATGTCCTTTTATGCCTAAATGCCGTCGGCGACGGTATTGAGGTTATCTTTAAATCCCTTTATCGGTTTTCAATTCCGTCTTCAGATTTGGATTACACGTAATGTATGCTTCACAATGATGTGTCTAGGTGAATTTTTGGAGCCCCGGAGGGTGGTGAACCAAGCATGGCAGATTTGAGTAGCATAGGAGTGGGCTCGTTTCGTTGCGTTAAAGCTAGCCTACGACACTTTAGGTGGGAAGAAAGTAACCGACATCGTCGGGGAGGCAAGCGTAGAATAATAATTATATATGCATGTGTGGAGGGTGCCCCGGGTCCTACTGGGATGTCGAATAATCAACAATGGCTAAACCCAAATAAAACAATATTTTAATGTCGTGATGGGTTTAGTGGTTGTAGGTTTATCGACTCTAAATTGTTGATTTTATACTGGTCGAGGTTGTCTGAAATGCGTGTTGCTATGCTATGTGATTGATTCATGATTATCTATGATTTTGCTATATTTAACATGATGAATATGTTCACATGAATATTTTATATGTGAGAATTGATGCTGGATGATTTTATGATGAATATATGTCTGTATGGATAAGTTGAGAATTAACAACGTGGTAATGCCTTGAGACAGCGACGTTGAGGCCGGGGATGTATGGGCATCCTCTGTGAGAAAATAAATGGATAAGGTTCCGGTGTTAACTATAGTGATGTTTGTTGCACTGCATTTTGCCAAGGTGGCGAGCCGTATGACTGGGAGTCGTACGAGGTTAGTTGTACTCGAGTGCGAGTACGGATTATGGAGGGGCCGGTCTGTGAAGAGACCTTGGGGATGTAAAACTGGACTCGGGAGGCTCACAGTGACCATTAGTTAGCTCCTAATGTGTCGTTTACCCTGGTAGAGCCTAGTTATCTCGACTTTACCCTGAGTATCCACGTCTAAGTTTGACTGTCCGAAGCAACCCAGATACCTCTGATGGAGCTGAGCTCACAGAGAGATGCACTCTTATGGGTCACGGCGAGCGGAAAAGTTGCCCAGACAAACTAACTGATGTTCTCTAAGCGAATAGACTTGATAAGGGAATTTCTTGGGGTTAAGACTCGGACGAGAGACATCGGCCGACATGCATAGGAGTGAGACTCCTTAGAGGATTGATTTGAGAGTGAACTTGAGGATGAACTGAGTTGTTTTGATTCGGAAGATGGTTTCCCATTACTTGTCGTATGTGCTATATGTATATGTGATTATTGTTCTATGCGTCCCCATCCCCATTTTTATGACTATGTATTGTTGCTTATCTCACTTCTACTCTATATTTCTCTGTATGTAAAGCCGATAGATGAGCAGCACCAGCAGGACGGAGACAGTGGCGGATTTGGGTTACCAGTCGAGGCACTATCTGCAGAGGATCCCTCCCCGGATCCCGATACTAGGCGACGTTCTATCATGATGATCGTGGATGGCAGGTCGACCACTCACGATTCTTCATGACGTAGATCGGCCTGGTTAGTTTCTACATACGGATGGGAGATGGTCCTTACTTTCACTTGGACGGCCCGTATCGCATTTCACAGAGGTTGCCCTTTTCAGAGATGTGGTATCCACCTCGTCGAAGAGAGTTCCCTGACGACACGTGGAACATGGTGGATCGCTCAGTGGCGACTAGCCATGTTGGTATGGTGCAGAGGGGTCGGAGGCATCGGAGTGTTCAGGTGATGTATCACTATCGTCGTCGATGCGTCGTCATGAGCAGTGATGAGTCTGTTTGGGAGCCGAGGACCCAATATGGCAGATTCTACCGACGCACCTATGCAGAGGGAGAGGGTAGCTCCAGGCGCCCATATCGTCGGTGATATGGTTCTGTCGGATGCGCCTGTTAGGTTATGTGCCTCTGTGAGCTTATTTTTGTATTTTGGATGTATTTGAGAGGTGGGCTGGGTAGCTCTAGGACTTTTCTCCTATTTTCTGTGAACAGTTTATGTATTATGTCCAGTTTTAGTTTGACAATGTTTGTTCATTTTAGTAAACCTAGGATCCCTCTGTTGGGATTTATCATACTTGGGTGACAGACGTACTTATTATCTATATATAGCTGATGCATGTTTTATTCCGCTGTGCATGTTTTAAACGAATTTAATTTTATCGCTTCCGTAAATTAATTTAATTTCGTATGTATAATCACGCTAACGTTAATACAACGGATTGAGGCTTAGTTAATTAGGATTTATTTAGTGGGACATCGGGGTGTCTCAGTTACCAATGTTATATGTTCATAAATTCAACTTATGTTTTTAAGAAAAATCTTTTTTCACATAAAAATGATTTTCACAAAACCTTAATCATCTTCACTTTTACTTTTATGTATTGCATGTAGTGAGAAATTCATCCAACCCTATGATCATGGTGTTGGCCGAAAACACCAAGAGGGAAAAGGATGAACTTTGATGAAAATCTCACATGCTTGGTTTAAGAACTTTGATTCATGTATTTTTCAACATGGATTTTATCAAAAATATGTTTTCCTTCCTTAATATGATTTTGTGGCTAAAACTCTAAAAAATATAGACTTAGTGAAGCCTAACTTTGAATCTTTAGGAAGGATGCATGTATGATAATCTAATTCCTTTGCTTGAATGATTTGATGTGGAGTTTTGAAAATTTTAAAATTCCTTAGCCCTTTTTTTTAATGAGGCTGAAACTCACTTGAGGAGTTGATGAAGTCTTACTCAATTTTTTAGTTGAATGATGCTTAAAAACACTATATTAGTACATGCAATAAATTAGATTTTTGAACAATATTATTTTCCACTATATTATGTGAGGGCCGAAACCTATGGTTAATGAGGCTAAGAGTTCAAAATTTAATTTTCCAGTTTTGAGCTTGTATTTCGCCTTTTTAATGCTTAAGGAGTTTAAATCCAAAAGCTTGTAAAAATTGAAAATCTCTAGCATGATTTTTTTTGCATGGCCGAAACATGCATAGAAGTTTTAGGGTGATTTTATAAAATTTTTAATTTATGAAAAACATTTATTTTATTCATATTGGCAATAGTCACGAGAACCGAGTCAGTCTCTTTAAAATACTCAACCGAATCCTTTATTACTGAACTTGTAACACCTTGCTTTTACTATTTTTACCGTTTTAATGTTTTTACTATTTTTCAATTATCGATAGAATTTTAATTGTTTGTAATTTTTATATTAGATCTAGAAAATGATTTTTAATAAAATAAAATCATAATTTTACTCTACCTTATGGTATAAGGTTACGGTAAAAATTTAGGTTTAAAATTTAGACGAAACCCGGTCTGTGTTTTAACTGACAGTAAGATTTTACTGATCAAAAAACCTAATTTTGACTCGAGAACGAAACAGTTTAGATTTTTATTTTATTTCCAACCATAGTGGTTATTTTGAAAATAAATAAGTTATTATACATTAGTCAGGTGAATACTCGACGATCGGGGATCGACGTGATAAAGAACGGAGGTACAGAGACAAAACCCGATGCCGGACGAATGAGAACAATGAGTCATTTGTGATGACTCAAGGGGGTGGGTCATAGGGGTTAGTCACCATGAATTAAATGCATTTAATGATGACTTAAATGTGAAAAGTCCAAAATACCCTAAAGCTTGCATTGTAATTTCAACTGTGCCATGACAACATTTTACCTTATTCTCCCTAGCAACTCACTACCACCACCCTTTAAACAGGCCATCTTCACTTCATTTTCTCCATTTGGCTTATGTTCTTAACACTTTCACACAAAAACTCCTAAGTTACTTACACTTGATTTGAAAAGGAAGTCTAAGTTGTTGTTGGTTTCTTCAAATTCTAAAGGTAGATTCTTGTGATTCATGATCATACCTTCCTTTCCTTTCACAACTTTTCTTCATATCTCATGTTTTTACAAATTTCAAATTCCTAGATCTAGAAATTCAAAAATCTCTAGAAAATTGTAGAAAAATCATAAAAATGTGAAACCAATTTCTATGATCTTGTTATGATCTCCACTTTCATCATCCAAGAGCTTGAAAAATTTAGAGATCCCTAGCTATTTCTCTTGGTCTGGGCCGAACCTATGTGCTAGTGGGTTTAGGTGATTTTCTTCATTCTTTTACTTGATTTCTTGTTGGTTGTTCGTGGCTAGGTTTTGTGGGTTCAAAACCTTGTGATTTAGGTGCAAAACATACTTCTACTACTTGAGTTTCAAGTGATCTACAAGAAGTAAGGGGGGAGATTTCTACTATCCTACCTTAATGTAGATATGTGATGGTTTATTTAGTGTATATGTTTTGTAACTCATAAGTGTATATTATTGATTTGTATGTGTGTGATCCTCTTGGAGGATTTGATTTGATGCTTGGTTTTGGTATGATATGTCATATGGTTGTTTTGGTTCCAATGACATTAAGTTGGAACCATGATTGTTGTTTGCTTGAATGTTAAGAAAAATATCTAATATATTATTATTAAACCATTCGGCCAAGACTGTTTGAGTGGGTTCCATGGTGGTTAATTTGTTTGGATAATTTTTATAGGGATTGAATGAGTATATAAGAGTATAGAAATTGGTTTGGATGGATTTGGAAATGTATGTTAAAAGTTATGAATTTTTGAAGATATAGGGACCATTATGCAAATACTGAGATTTACAGGGATAGTTATGAAAACTATATTCTTATATGTTGGGATTATAGCCCTTGGTAATATAAGATTAAAGAAATTGGTTTGATGTTATTTGGATTAATACATAAAAAGTTATACACTTTTTACTAACAAAGGACCTTTTTGTAAATATTGCAAAGTATTGGGCAGAAACGTAATTTCTGGAAAATTTCATGGTGAAAAGTATTTTATGAGATGAAAACATAGCAATTGGTTTGTGGTCATTTGGAATTTTATATAAAATGTTGTGAGCTTTTTAATAGTTAAGGACTTATTTGCAAATATTGAAAAATATGAGACCCAAAAATATAATTTTTTGGAAATTTGTTGGAAACTGAAAATCATTTCAAAAGAAGTTGGTTTGGTGAGATTTGAAGTTGTAAATAAAAAGTTATAAGGTTTTAAGTGAATAAGGACCTTTTTGTAATTAATGAAAATTTAGGGACTAAAATGTAATTTTAGAAAATAGATGTTATTGGACAGTTGGAAACTGTTTTTGTACCTATTTAACTGTTCTAAAACTCTAAAATTATTTTTGGACTATTAGAGTTTAAAATCGTTGAAAAATGATTTATGTGTTTTACAAACTTAACGACGTTCGGTCAAGTTTTTGGGAATTTTGTATACATGGAAAGGAAATTGTAAAAACAGTGTTTTGAACATCTTAAAATGAGTATTATAACCTAGGTGAGTAATAGATTTGAGGTGAAGAACCATATTTTCAAAAGTATGGCTTTTGGGCCTAAAACCAGTAAAAGAGGTGAAACCGTCGTCAAACGTTTTTAAGGATTTTTGAGAAAACAATGATGTAGAGTTTGAAATTAGTATTTTAATACTTTAACATAAGTATGGTAACTTAGGAGAGTAAAGGATTTGAGAAGAATGATTACATTTGTGAAAATATGGAATTTAAATTGAAATACAGTAAAAAGTAGTAAAATGGTATTTTAAGAGTTTCAACATTTTTCAAGAAACGGTTTTGATGAATTTAGTACTTATGTACTTTGATGGAATCTGATTGTAAAATGGTTTGGTTTTAACCAAAGGTTTTAGTTTTAAAGACAAAAGAGAATTTTAGTTTTCAAGACTAGTATTTCAAGTAAATGGAAAACCTAAGTCGAGAATGACTTAGTGAAAATATGAACTTACTGATTTATGACTTATGGTGAAGCAAGACCATTTGTTATAAAGTATGGATAATTCATTCTCCATACCTCCATAAGATTTAATGTACTAAGAGTTATTTGATTTTCTTGGAAGCCAAAAGAAAGGCTCAATTAGAAAAGTGTAAAGAAATAAATGATTGGACTGTCGATCCAATTTCATAATGTGTTAGGACTTGTAAGCAAGTATCTTAAAATATCTTTACACAAACATGTTTGAAAATTGTGGATCAGTGAAGGGCCGATGATTTGTAACCGAGAATATCGTTCGTCGGTGATTGACAGCAAGTGGATTATGGTGGAATCACGAGGTTATCAGATGGATAAGCCAATTGGACGTATTCCGGTAATTTTGCCCAGATACATAGTTGATACTATGTTCGGTGAGGCCGTTGTGCCCAGGAAGCCGAGTTTCGGTTGTAGAGGTTTCATAAAGAGCCTGATGTGTTACAGAGAGTTTGAGATCACATATGATTATGATTGTACATACGTTATGATTTAAGCCTTGTGTGCATAACACAAAAGCCACAATGGTGCCTGAGGTGGGCGGATGTGAAACCTATACTGACCATTCCTTTCCAAAATATCATCTTAGCTCCGATGTTAGAATCGGATATTCATTGAGGCTGTGTAGGAATGGGACTATATGGTTTCAATCAGTTTCTCTATATTCCCGTCCTCTGATGGACAAACCGTGTCCAGTATGCTTGATAAGCTTACCGTTGAGTTTGGTATATTATATTCTTGGAGTTTTGAGTTGCAGAATTAAAATGGGAGATAAAAGGAATATAGTTTTGTTGTATTATGTACCTGTGAGTCGTACCACTGCATGTATGCATTATGTGTAAGATAAATGGAATCTCACCTCCCTTTTTTATTTTACCTATGTTGGCTGGCTATGTGCTTTCTGTATTCTGTTGAGAAGATTGAGACGTCAAGATGACACTTGACTGATTCATCATAGAGATCGAGGTTCGAGCATGCGAACGTTATGGCGGAACTTCTATTGGACGTCTTCTAGACTTCAGAGGGCTCAAGGCGATGACATTAGGGTTTCTGTTATGCCTAACCTTTATTTTCTTGAGATAGGCATAATAGTCATTAGTTCGTAAGTTATAGTTTTCCTTAGAAAGAGAAATGGTCTAGTCTGAGAGTTACTTTTGTAGTGACTCTAGTAGAGACTATTGTGACGATGTCGGCAGTGGACTCAAATAGAGTTTCCACTAGATCTCGTCAGTTGGGTTTATCCTTCTCACGATGTACGAGAGATGATTGTATTTTCTATTTTAGTTTGGCCAGCAGAGTATGTCTGGGAATTAATGTTATTGTTTATGGAGCTGCGACTCCAAGCATCCTATATTTTAGGAGCTGCGTCTTCATATCTTTATACTGGATCTTTGTATTTCAATGATTTTGTTTATGAGTCGGGTTGGGTCTTCTGTAAATGATTTTCGAAATTACAACCCTAAAAAGGGTAATAGAATATTTTATTGTCCATTCACTTGAATCAAAGTATTTATTTTTGCGACTTGCGAAAAAGAAAAAAAATTACCCCATTCTTTTATAGCCAATTTTAATCAACCTACTTTTTGGGCTTAAAATGTCACGTACGATGTAGCACTCGAGAAGGGTGTTACAGAACTCAGAGGTAAGGGGAGAAAGCCCGAGGGATGTTACAATTGTGTTAACTATATGCTTGTATGTTTGAATTGTTTGGCTATGTTGATGTTGTTGCTACATGGATGAAAAAGTTGGATTGCTATATGATTGTGTGTTAAGTCTATGAAGTTGTGTTGAAGTTGTTGTTTAAGTGGTTGTTTTGGAATTACTTGCATTTATATGACTTTGATGAAATGTTGAATTGAAATATATGCTTGAACATACTATGTTGCTTATGTTGTAAGTTACTGAAAGTTGTATGTTGTTGCATAGAAGCCTAACCTTGGTTAGAGCTCAACTATTAAAGATAAAAGCCTTAAAAGACTTATGTGGAAAACCAAAAAACAAATGTTTTAAATTTTAAGAAGCATGTCGATAAGAGAAATTTATTCTGGAATTTTTTTTTTAAAGATGTTGTTCTATGAGAAACTTAATTTTTTTTTGAGACTATTTTATGATGAAAAACAATAGAGGAAAACAAGTTAAATTCCAAGTTTTTTTTTGGAGAAATTTTAGTTCTCAGTGTCTTAGAAAGAGTTTTGCTCAAAACATTTTCAACATTTTCTTAATGATAGACCTTTTCCAAAGTAAATATGGATTTCTAAAGAAGAGAGAATTTTCTGTGACTTAAGGTTTTCAAAATGAATTTCAATGGAAAAATGTCTTTTAGAAGGTTTTCTTTCAAAATAAAATATTCGATAACTTGGATAAGTTACGGAAGTTTTGTTTTTGAATTATTGTTTTTCACCGAGCAAAAAAGAAGAAAAGTTGAAAAGTTGAACCTAGTAACCGAGACGTCGGGATACTAGTGTTTTAAAAGCACGTTGACTTATAATCCGTGCTACGTTGCTATGGACTGTTGTCCTATACACGTTGAATTGAAACAAGGTGAAAGTGATAAAAAGGTGAAAGTTGTTTTCCACGACCATAAAGTTCTAGACTAGTGCACGGGTCTAGGACTGTTGTAATTAGACACTTGGACTTAAGGTCTTGTGTTGATAATAAAAGTTTTAAGACGTTGAAAACCTTGGAAGGTCGTGAGCCTTGAGCCTCGACAAAGGAAAAAACAAAGCACAAAGAAAAGCTGAAAATAAAAATGATTTTTCTCATACATTCATTTTTAGCAGACGTGCCCACGTTGTTTCGTATGAATACCTTGAAGGGTTAGGTATCTCATGCTAAGTTGTTTCATTGTGCCTTGATGGACAATGAAGTCCATATGCATGGGTTACTGTTCCTTGTGTTGGACAGTTTGCTATTGACATCCACACACGTTGATCACTGGGCCAGAAGTTTTGGACAGTACTGTGGAAAATCATGTTGTGCCTTATTGGCAATCAAGCCTGATCAGCTCATTTTTAAACGAAGTTGAATTCTCCGGAGATTTCCATTACACGTTGAACTTCAAAGATGCATGTGTTTTCAAAAAAAAAAAACTACGATGAATTGTGTGATGTTATGTTTTATTTGAATATTTTATGCCATGTAGGTATGATATCTGTTGTATCTGATGTTATGTGTTGCGAGTATGCAGTTATCATAATTATCCATATATTGGTATCTCACCCTTGCATTTTGTTGGTTTTCTTTTCTGTGTGGTATTTTTTATTTGTTTGAAAAAAAAATATGGATCCGGACGCACCATTGGTTCACCTTCGGGCGCGAGCCCTCGTATTTGAGAACGATCAGGACCCTGCTGCATGGGAGTTTCAACCGGGAGCTCACGCAGTTTACTGTATTGGCCCGGTGTGTACCGTGGAGGGTAGAGACTTGGATGGACCCGTTCGGAGAGTTCACACCACAGAGACGGTACGGATCACATTACCACCTGTGGATATCTGCTTACAGTATTGGGATGCCCAGGGTTTGGTGGTCTTAGGTCCTCGGCAGTCCCAGAATCCACCTCCTCAGGAGGTAGCACCTGTCGAGCCTATTGAGGAGGATCCACATGAGATTATGGAGGAGGACCCTCAGGAGGATTTAGAGGACGATCCCATTGAGGAGATAGATGAGGATCCTCAGTATTATCCACTTGACGAGGATGATGATGATGCTCTCGATGAGGGAGGTGATGTGGATAACCATCCACCAGTTGTATCTCCGCAGGGTGGAGATAATCGTAGTGGTCTCCCTAACGGATACCGCTAGGACTAGACCAGCCATGGGTTTTTCTTTTCTTTTATGATGGTAGTATATGTGTAGTTGTTCTTGATTTTGTATCTGACTACGTATCTTTAAGTTGTTTAACCCCTATCAAGTGTGTTAATGTTTGAGCTAGTTTTTCTGAAGGACTATGTTGAACCACTCAATGTAACTTCTGACAAAATAGCCTGTCGTCAAGAAGGTTTTTATTAATTTAAAAAGGTGTTTATGAATATTTCATGGTGTTATTTATGTTTCGTTACATATGTTTTCTGAAAGAAATCGACGTGTCACTAATAATGTTATTTTTCCGTAAAACGATGTAATTAATGTGATGCCCGGGGAAAGGGTGTCACATTAAGGGTGGTATCGGAGCTGGTCGAGTCTTTCAGGAATAGCTGGGAACAGGTCTGTTGTGTTTGTATTGTATGATCTCTGATAAGGCTTGTTTGAAATAATTCTTAGAAGTAATGAGTGTTAGTGAGCAGATAAATGTTTCAATCTCTGGACTCCATTTAAGTGATTTTATCTTTTTGGTAAGTTATGGAACCAGAAGCAGGACGTGGGCGTGGCTGCGGAAGAGGCCGTAGGGGTGGTTTTGTTGGTGGCCGTGGACATGATGGTGGGTGATGAACTTTGTAGCTCAAGCTATGGCAGACGTTGCGACTGCCATTGCACAGTAAACTGCTACTATGGCTGCTCAACATCAACAAGAATAGGCTCGCATTGAACAAGCTGCTGAGAGTCGTGGTCTGAAAACTTTTCGACACCAGAACCCACCACATTTTATGGGGATGCTGACCCTACAAAGGCTGACTTGTGGATTCAAGAACTAGAAAAGATTTTCGATTTTATTCACAGCCTTGAAGCGATAAGAGTACCTTATGCTACTTTCCTGTTAATGGGAGATGCTGAGTACATGTGGAAAGGCACCATGCAACTATTAGAGGAAAATTAGCAAGAAGTTACTTGGGAGGTTTTCCGTACTGTGTTTTTAGATAAATAATTCCCTCAGAGTGCTCGAGCTGAAAAAAGAGCAGGAGTTTCTACGCTTGCGACAAGGAGATATGACGGTCGGGGAATACGTGGCAAAGTTCGAATCACTTGCCAAGTATTTTCGATTTTTCCAAGATAACCTAGATGAGGGCTGGAAGTGTGAGAGGTTTGAAGGAGGACTGTGGTATGAGATTAGAGACTCAGTGCTGCCACTGGAGATTAAGAATTTTCAGGCTTTGGTGGAAAAGTGCAGAAAGATTGAACAGAATGGGAAAGGTAGATACAATAGAGGGAATGTTGGGGGACCCTCACGATCAAGAAACCAGTTGACCAGCCTCTAGTTGACTAGTTTTATAACTAGTAAGACCATGGCTTTTGCACTAATTATTCGAGTTTCAATCTCGTTTTAGCCCAAATTTGGATTTGATCGTCCTCAAGCAACATTTTGAGTTTCTTAAGTAGTTTAGGACATTTTAGTTAGTTTTTGAGTCAAATAAAGCATTGACTGCTATTTCATGTTTTCAGGATGATTAGAAAAGCAAGAAGGGAAGAACACCTGAAGCAGAGGCCATCACGCCTAGGCCGTGACACTGGTCACGGCCGTGATGAGCTACTCATGGAAGACAGAAAGGATCACGGCCCAGCAGTGACACACATCACGGGCGTGATGAGAAGACCCAGAAAGTCAGAGTTGATCACGACCCAGCCGTGATGGAGGTCACGACCGTGACAGGTCAGCACCCAAAGTCAGAAGCGATCACGGCCTGGCCGTGATAGGCATCACGGCCGTGACGGACCAGAATTTGAATGCGCGCCCTTGACAGAAGCGATCATGGCCTGGCCGTGACGGCCATCACGGCCGTGACGCGCGGCCTCTTTATAAATAGAAACGCAGCAGACACAGGGAGAGATGGAGTTTTTACCAATTTACAATATACTTTTTAGGTTTCTGTCATATTTGTGATGGGAAATTAATCCCCTTGGATTAATCTGCTGTAATCGGTCTTCGCCGACACTTGAGGTTCATGTTATTCTCGGATTAATTTGCTTCTCCCTTTTCAATATTATGCTATATTTTATGTTTGCTTAATTCAGAATTGTGTAGACTAAGTATTGATTTATTTCGATGATTGTATGTTCCTATACTTAATCGCGTTTGCTTAATTCGCGTGTGTTCAATCGTGTTTTCTTAATTCACTAGAGCTTCATCCATTTGCTTAATTCGGAATTAGGAACATATATCTCGTAGCGTCAATTTCGCTTGTTAATTGCTGCTACAATCGAAAGGGGATTAGAATCTGCTTAGGGCATGGGAATTATATGAATCAATGATAGTGGGAAACCGAAAACAGTAGATTAATCGTCTTAAGTATTGATAAACACTCAATCGCTCTGTTTTCTGCTCTGTTTTCTTAATTGAATTTCAACTTCAACCCCCCCCCCCCAACTGATTTTGCTGTTAATAACAACCCAAGAGTCCTTGTGAGACGATACTCGAGTTGTCGCGCCCTGGCTACAGTTTTTGTAAACCGCTCGCTTTTTGACGCGCGTGCGACAGCGTGTCAAAATTGGCGCCATTGTCGGGGACTCTTGTTGTTATTAACAGAAAAAAAATGTATTGCTGAATTAGTTTTGGCTACTAGGTCTGATTGTGAATCTTCCCATGGATAATTATATGCAAGGTTATATGCCTAATGTTAATTATGAACCATCATGCATATATCATATATCCTAACTTTGCTGGAGGTTATAAGTTTAGTAATGATTTTGGCATGTTTGGGGTGAATGATTATTCTAGCCAACATAGTGGAGGACAGGGCATCTTGGATGAGATAACTTCTTTGGTGCATCAAATGACACGCGAGCAACAATATCAGCCTGACCCCACACTACGCCAACTCAGTCTGGAAGAATTGGTGCAACAGATGGCAGAACACAATCTTCAATCCCAACAGAGGACAGAAGTTGGTTTTCAGGATTTGGCCGCTCAAATTGATCAAAGCCAACAGAGGATAGAAGCTGGTTTTCAGAAGTTGGCCACTCAAATTGGTCACATTGCCTCCACCTCGGCTACACTGCAAACTTAACATCTCCTTGAAGAACGCACAGATTCACAAATAGTTGTTCTTGAGAATACTTCTTTTGAGCATGATTTTGATAATAATGTCAAGAACACTATTATTGATGAACTGTGTGTTGAATATCCAGACATTCAAGCCTTTTCTGATTCTGCCAAATGTACTATATGTACTGACTGTACTAACACTAACCTTTGTGTGGTGTGTGATGAGATTACTGCATGTATAGCAGGTGATGGATTTGATAATGCAGTGAGTGAAAATCGTACAGAAGTTGAAGCAACACCAGAGATCCTCTCTACTTGTTTGCCACCTCCCACTGTGGAACAACCAGCGACGGAGTTCAAGCCTCTGCCTGAGAGACTGGATTTTGCATCCTTGAATATGAAGGCACTATGGCCAGCCCAAGAGGTTGAACCCCATTTTTATTGGGAGGACTTTGTTGACAAGGAGGTCATCTTTGGCCCAAGAGGGAGTGAGTAGTCCGCCGCACTTGGCGAGGTCACCATGATTGTCAAGTGCTCACTTCCATATCAAGACTGCAAGTTATGGGACCATGGAATAAGCTTCCGTCCTTTGTCTATCACTTGGGCCTTATGCTACAAGCAATGGGATCCAGGCGGGAGCCCCTCAATGAGTTTTCTTAACCCTTCTCCTTAGTTTACTTTCATTTTATTGTTAGTTTGTGTTTTTCTTTTCCTTCATTTGTTTTTGAATTTAGCTTTTGAATAATTTGATAAGATCAAGAGCATGTGTGTGAGTCTTGTGTCAGCAAGCTTGACTGGATTTTAATTGAATTAGCATAGATAGACTGCATGATATGTGTTGACTGTTGATGAATTCCCCCTAGATTCTTGAAAATTGAAAATTCGATCCCCATGTGAAAATTGAAAATCAAACTTTGAGATATTTCGTTATGATTGCATGATTTATGATAAGTTTGGGGTGAAAGGGTTGCACACACTAAGGATTGAATCTCGGTCAAACAATTTGCGAAAAATGTCCAGGTGAGGATTTGAGCCTCCAACATGTTTTTAACTGTGTGAATCACTTTTGAGTTGCACTTTCCCGAATTTGATTGAATCTCTTCATGGTTTGCATGTCTATGTGTTTGCATCAAATGATTTAGGCAATTTTCTTTGAATTAGCTACTTGGCCTAAAAAGAACCGTCCCTAATGCATGTTCCCTAGTTAGCCACATTGAGCCTAAGCCTATTGTTTCTTGATGACCTTATGTTATAAGCCAAAAATCTGAAAAACCATGTTAACCCAATCTTAGTATTAGGAGAGCATGGATCCTTAGCAAGACAAGGTTTGCAAGAAGCTAAGTTTGGGGTGGCTACGAGGATATGATGTGCTGTTTTGGATTGAGAAAAAGAAAAAAAAAATATTAAGGTTGGAGCCAAAGGGCAAAAAGAAAAAAAAAAAGAGAACAAAACTGTCAAAAAAAGGGTATTTGAAGAAAAAGGCTGTAGTCACCCAAATCAAAAAGAAAAATGGAAAAAAGGAATCTGAGTGGAAATTCAATGTGTCAAATTGCTCATGCTCTCTTAGTTCCTAGGGACTTAAGCCCAGTACCCTTGAATATCCTACCCTTAGCCAGGACCCATTACAACCTTTAAAAGACCTTTTGATGTTGCATGCATGTTTTCGTGGGAGCCTTGTTCGAGATGAAAATCAAATTCATGGGAAGTGCTCTAAAAAGTGAAATTGAGTGAAATGTTGATAGCCTAGACAAAATGAGCGAATGAGTGAAATATTACATGCCCTTGTGAGGAAGGCAATTGTTTGAAATTGGTGATCTCCCGTTTGTGTGTAACTTGGATCCTCAACTCAGATTACTGATTGCATGAATGATGGAATTCTCAATTGTTTAAAGTAAATGAATGTGGGGATTACATTGTTGCAAGGGGGAAAACATTGAAGAAAAATTGTTTTGTTGAAATTGCATGAAATTTGTGCGAAATTGATTAAATCCTTTAAGCTTTCTAAGTTTGAGTCTTTTTTTTTGAGTTTTAGTTTGCTTGGGGACAAGCAAAGTTTAAGTTTGCGGTATTTTGATAAACCTCTAGTTGACTAGTTTTATAACTAGTAAGACCATGGCTTTTGCACTAATTATTCGAGTTTCAATCTCGTTTTAGCCCAAATTTGGATTTGATCGTCCTCAAGCAACATTTTGAGTTTCTTAAGTAGTTTAGGACATTTTAGTTAGTTTTTGAGTCAAATAAAGCATTGACTGTTGTTTCATGTTTTCAGGTTGATTAGAAAAGCAAGAAGGAAAGAACACCTGAAGCAGAGGCCATCACGCCCAGTCCGTGACACTGGTCACGGTCGTGATGAGCTACCCATGGAAGACAGAAAGGATCACGGCCCAGCCGTGACACACATCACGGGCATGATGAGAAGACCCAGAAAGTCAGAGTTGATCACGGCCTAGCCGTGATGGAGGTCACGGTCATGACAGATCAGCACCCAAAGTTAGAAGCGATCACGGTCATGACGGACCAGAATTTGAATGCACGCCCTTGACAGAAGCAGTCACGGCCGTGACGCGCGGCCTCTTTATAAATAGAAACACAGCAGACACAGGGAGATATGGAGTTTTTACCAATTTACAATATACTTTTTAGGTTTTTGTCATATTTGTGATGGGAAATTAATCCCCTTGGATTAATCTGCTGTAATCGGTCTTCGCCAACACTTGAGGTTCATGTTATTCCCGGATTAATTTGCTTCTCCCTTTTCAATACTATGTTATATTTTATGTTTGCTTAATTCAGAATTGTGTAGACTAAGTATTGATTTATTTTGATGATTGTATGTTCCTATACTTAATCGCATTTGCTTAATTCGTCTGTGTTCAGTCGTGTTTGTTTAATTCACGAGAGCTTCATCCGTTTGCTTAATTCGGAATTAGGAACATATATCTCGTAGCATCAATTTCGCTTGTTAATTGCTGCTACAATCGAAAGGGGATTAGAATCTGCTTAGGGAATGGGAATTATATGAATCAATGATAGTGGGAAACCGAAAACAGTAGATTAATCATCTTAAGTATTGATACACACTCAGTCGCTATGTTTTCTGCTATGTTTTCTTAATTGAATTTCCACTTCAAACCCCCCCAAAAAAAACTGATTTTGTTGTCAATAACAACCCAAGAGTCCTTGTGAGACGATACTCGAGTTGTCGCGCCCTAGCTACAGTTCTTGTAAACCGCTCGCTTTTTGACGCGCGTGCGATAGCACGTCACCAGTCTCAAAGTCAGAACCTCAAGGGGAGACAAACTCAGAAAAAGCCATACTCTATACCAGTTGGGAATAACCGGAATCAACAACAGTACCGTCCCGTTGCTTCAGTCACTAGAAGTGTTAGCCAGAGGAGTCAAGGGCAAAGTCAAGGGAGGAGACGTTTTAAATGTGGAGACTTGAACCACTTGGCTGATATATGTCCTGTAAGAGGGATGAAGTGTTTTAACTGTGATCGAGTGGGGAATTTGGAAAGATACTGAAAGGTGCCAAAGAAGGAACCTATCGTCAACAGTGCCCGAGTTATAAAACCAACTGGTAAGGGAAGAGTTTTCACCATGAGTCGTGTAGAAGCCTTAAATTCCAAAGATCTCATGAAAGGTATTTATGATATAGCCGGTAATCTCTTAGCTGTGCTTTTCGATTCAGGTGCGACGCACTCAATCATTGCAAATGATTGGGCGAGACTCTTGGAATTACCTATTTTTTGTTTGCCGTATGACTTGATTGTTTCAACTCCTACTGCTGAACTTGTTACTGTTAATTCAGTGTGTTTAAGCTGTCCGATTGTCATCCAGGATCCACACTTTCTTGTTGATCTAATCTGTTTACCTTTAGTGCAAATAGATGTGATTTTGGGCATGGATTGTTTATCCTCCAATCATGTTCTTTTAAACTGCGCTCATGGAAGATTAGTTTTTCAAGACCCCGAGATTTATGGATATTTGTTGTATCTGATGTTATGTGTTGCAAGTATGCGGTTATCATAATTATCCATATATTGGTATCTCACCCTTGCATTTTGTTGGTTTTCTTTTCTGTGTGGTATTTTTTATTTGTTTGAAAAAAAAATAGATGGAACCGGATGCACCATTGGTTCACCTTCGGGCGCGAGCCCTCGTATTTGAGAACTATTAGGACCCTGCTGGGTGGGAGTTTCAACCGGGAGCTCACGCAGTTTACTATACTGGCCCGGTGTGTACTGTGGAGGGTAGAGCCTTGGATGGACCCATCGGAGAGTTCACACCACAGAGACGGTGTGGATCACATTACCACCTATGGATATCTGTTTACAGTATTGGGCTGCCCAAGGTTTGGTGGTCTTAGGTCCTCTGCAGCCCCAGAATCCACCTCCTCAGGAGGTAGCACCTGTCGAGCCTATTGAGGAGGAACCACAGGAGATTATGGAGGAGGACCCTCAGGAGGATTTGGAGGACGATCCCCTTGAGGAGATAGATGAGGATCCTCAGTGTTATCCACTTGACGAGGGTGATGATGATTCTCTCGATGAGGGAGGTGATGTGGATAACCATCCACCAGTTGTATCTCCGCAGGGTGGAGATAATCGTAGTGGTCTCCCTAACGGATACCGCTAGGACTAGACCAGCCATGGGTTTTTCTTTTCTTTTATGATGGTAGTATATGTGTAGTTGCTCTTGATTTTGTATCTGACTACGTATCTTTAAGTTGTTTAACCCCTATCAAGTGTGTTAATGTTTGAGCTAGTTTTTGTGAAGGACTATGTTGAACCACTCAATGTAACTTTTGTCAAAATAGCCTGTCGTCAAGAAGGTTTTTATTAATTTAAAAAGGTGTTTATGTATATTTCATGGTGCTATTTCTGTTTCGTTACACATGTTTTCTGAAAGAAATCGACGTGTCACTAATAATGTTATTTTTCCTTAAAACGATGTAATTAATGTGATGCCCGGGGAAAGGGTGTCACATTAAGGGTGGTATCAGAGCTGGTCGAGTCTTTTGGGAATAGCTGGGAACAGGTCTGTTGTTTCTATTGTATCATCTCTGATAAGGCTTGTTTGAAATAATTCTTAGAAGTAATGAGTGTTAGTGAGCAGATAAATGTTTCAATCTCTGGACTACATTTAAGTGATTTTATCTTTTTGATAAGTTATGGAACCAGAAGCAGGACGTGGGCGTGGCTGCGGAAGAGGCCGTTGATAAGCCTTTGGCTTATCTAGTTTTATAACTCGATGGACTGTGGGTTTTGTGCAAATTATTCGAGTTCAATCTCGTTTTCGCCCAAATTTGGCCTTGTTTTGTTCCTAAGTAGACTTTTACTCGTTCTAGGCATTTTTAGTAGTTTTTAGTCTATTTTGAATAGAATTAAGCTTTTTGTGTCTTTTTATTGTTTCAGGTTAGAAGTGAAGCTCCGGGAGTCAAGGAAAGCCAAGAAATAGTGGAAATTGCAATTCTAGAGATGCTCGCCCCACGAGTGGATGCTCGCCTCGCGAGCCTGAACATCAGCAAAACAGCAACAGTCATCACTTCTGGATCGCCACGCGAGAGGCTTCTCGCCTCGCGAGAGACTGAAGACCCTGGAAGACAGAGACCATCACGGCCTAGCCGTGATGAAGGTCACGGCTGTGACAGATTAAGGTTTGAAGACTCGCCCCGCGAACACACTATCGCCTCGCGAGAATCCAAAATTGAAAGCGCGCCAAAACTAATGTTCGCCACGCGAAATATTATTCGCCCCGCGAGCGGGTGAGAACCAGAATCCCTATATATTGCTGTTTCAGATCAGAAATCACAACTTTTTGGATACTCACTTGTTTTAGATCAGTTTTAGGACGAATCCTTGTTTCTGGAGCTGCGTCTCCCTTCTCTTTTCTTTTCTTATTTTATTATGGAGATTATTGCCGATTCTTCGTTTGTCGTCACGGGCATGAGGAACTAATCCCCTCGTCTAGGGGATCGATGAAGCCACCCATGGCGGTATAGTGTTCATGTGATGTATGTTTTTCTCCCCTTTCATTCAATTCTTGTTTTCCAATTCTGATTTCATTGTGTCGATTATATGCTTGCGTGATCGACTAGTTAAACGTGTTGAGGCTGATCGGCGATTCACGTTTTAGAACTTGAATTGGGATCATCGATCGAATATTGTACGGGAGTGAGTAGGAGATCGGTGCAACCGTATAGGGAACAAGATTTAATAGAATTTGATGATTAGGATTATGAGACCTAGTAAGTAATTAATCCAATCTTCGAATACGTCCTATTCAGCACGACAGTGGATATAGGAGAATTTGGGGGTCCCGGTTGACATTGTAATTGAACTTAGGGAGGAATACATCATCACTTGGGTATGCATATTGGGTAGGTGGATTTGTGACCTTGGACATTTTAATTCCAGATTTTTAGCTAATTATTTAATTAGATTTGTTAATTTGAATTCGATCCTATTTTCTCTCTCTCAACCACCTTCTGTTACTTGACCAAACTTATCGGATTTCTCGCAGATTAGTCGAATTGGTAGCCCAATCCTTGAGTTCGACCTCAATAAATTCTTACTGTGTTATTTTATTACTTGCGACGACCCGGTACACTTGCCGGTGACCCATCAAGTTTTTGGCGCCGTTGCCGGGGATCAAAGAATTCAAGGATACACGGATGTCGCTCCAACTAGCCGATCGCTCTATAAAATATCCTTATGGGGTGGTCGAAGACTTGTTAGTAAAGGTGGACAAGCTCATATTTTCCACGGACTTTGTAGTGCTTGATATGGATGAAGACGCCGAGATCCCTCTCATATTGGGTAGCCCTTCTTGGCCACTGGGGGTGCCTTGATAGATGTGCGACAAGGGAACTCACTCTAAGGGTGCAAGATGATGAGGTAGTCTTCAATCTCTTTGAAGCAATGAAGCACCCTGCAGAGAGGTCGGAAGTGTATCGTGTGGATATGGTGGATCCAATTGTCAAGGCAAAGGCAACCAGAGAAGCCCATGGTTCTTCACTTGCTCAAGTATTGGTAAAATCCCATGATGATGATAGTGAGAAAAAAGACCCTTTGGGGGATGAGGTCTATCTCGAGTGGTTGAAAGACATGGAAACCTTAACGAGTTCCCCAAGGGATGAATGTGCAAGGGAAGAGCGCAACAACAAGGGCATGGAAAAAGAGGATAAAGCACCGAAATTGAAAGGTGGCACAACCGTGGTGGTCAATGAAAACAACCAGTTGATCCCAAAAGGGACCATCACGGAATGGAGAGTATGTGCCGATTATAGAGGGCTTTTGGATTTAAATGAGTTGTCCGGGATCCGCAAGCAAGCAAACCACAAAAAGCGGACTAAGGAAAGGCAGGACACACACATCTTGCCTAGGGAGCTTGAGCCCGGGCAAGCGGTACTTCTTGACAACTCAAGGTTGAAACTCTTTCCGGGAAAGCTAAGATCGAGGTGGTCGGGACCATTCAAGGTCCTCCAAGTTTGTCCTCACGGAACAGTAGAGTTAGAAGGGGCCTCTAGTAACTTCAAGGTGAATGGGCAAATGATAAGGCATGACCATGGGGAATCAGTCCCAAACTACAAGCAGTTTCTTCCTCCGGAATAACCCATAGGGGTGACTTGAGTTAGGCTCGGGACGTTAAACAAGCGCTACTTGGGAGGCAACCCAAGCTAAGTATCCTTTATTTTTAGTTTTTGTCATTTTCATTTATATCACAAAAAAAAAAGTGATTCGCCACGCGAATCCACAGTGGCCGCGCGAGACAGAAGCCCTGAATCTCAGAGGCTTGCTTTCATTTCTGTCTCGCGTCGCGAGGTATACTTTCGCCTCGCGATTCTGGGCATCATCATCTGTTGGAATTCCATATTCGCCTCGCTAGATACTACTCACCTCGCTATTCTGGAAAGTGTGAAAACAATTTTTCCAGATTCGCCTCGCGAGTTTTCTCTAGCCTCGCGAATCTGCACTTAAGGTTTTAATTTGCAGGAGTTCTTCCAGGATGCTATGCAACAGAAGGGAGCCCATGAGACAAATTGGTTGAGGAGGCAACCATGGAAACTTGATCAGGGAGTACCCTCTCCTCTCCTCACTTTTGTTTTTGCTTTTGTTTTGTTTTTGTTTGTCACTCTTGAATAATTTGAGAAGATCAAGAGTTTTTGTATGAATGTTGTGTCGGCAAACTTGTTGGATCTTAATTAAATTGAGCATAGATTGATTGCATGAATTATATTGACCATCGATGATTTCCCCCTAGGTTCTGAAATTAGAAAAGTTGATCCCCATGTGAAAAATTGAAAACTGAACTTTGAGAATTTTATTGTGATTACTTGATTTATGATAAGTTTGGGGTGAGGGGGTGCACACACTAGGAATTGTATCTCGGTCAAACAATTTACAAAATGTCCAGGTTAGGATTTGAGCCTCCAACTTTGCTTTTGAATGTGTGAATCACTTTCAAGTTGCACTTTCCCAAATTTGCTTGAATCTCTTCATGGTTTGCATGTTTATGTGTTGCATCAAATGATTTAGGCAATTTTCTTTGAATAGCTACTTGGCCTAAAAAGAACCATCCCTAATGCATGTTCCCTAGTTAGCCACATTGAGCCTAATTAGCCTATTGTTTCTTGATGACCCTGTATTATAAGCAAAAATCTGAAAAACCATGTTAACCCAATCTTAGGATTAGGATAGCATGGGAGCGTAGCAAGAGAAGGGTTATGAGGAACTAAGTTTGGGGTGGCTATAAGGTGATGTATCATATTGGGGTGAGAAAAAGAAAAATAAAGGTTGAAACCAAAAAAAAAAAAATTGCCAAAGGAAAAGGGGCAAAAAATAAAAAAAAAATAGCAAGGAAAAGGTTGTAGTCACCCGAGGCAAAAATAAAAATGGAAAAAGGAATTTGAGTGGAAGATGTGTCAAATGCTCATGATATCTTAGTTCCTAGGGACTTAAGCCTAGTATCCTTGAATATCCTACCCTCAGCCAGGCCCCATTACAACCTTTATAAGACCTTCTGATGTTGCATGCATGTTTTCGTGGGAACCATTTTTGAGATGAAAATCAAATTCATGGGAAGTGCTCTTGATATGTGAAATTGAGGGAAAAGTTGATAGCCTAGACGAATTTGAGCGAATGAGTGAAATTTTACATACCCTTGTGAGGAAGGCAGTTGTTTGAAATTGGTGATCTTCCTTTTGTGTGTGACCCTGATCCTCAACTTAGATTAATGATTGCATGAATGATGAAGTTCTCAATTGTTTAAAGTAAATGAATGTGGGGATTACGTTAATGTAGGGGGGAAATCATTGGAGGAAAACTGTTTTGAGTGCATGAAATTTGTGCGAAATGATTGATTCCCTTAAGCTTGCCAAGTCTTGAGTCGTTTTTGAGTTTTAGCTTGCTTGGGGACAAGCAAGGTTTAAGTTTGGGGTGTTTTGATAAGCCTTTGGCTTATCTAGTTTTATAACAAGATGGACTGTGGTTTTTGTGCAAATTATTCGAGTTCAATCTCGTTTTCGCCCAAATTTGGCCTTGTTTTGTTCCTAAGTAGACTTTTACTCATTCTAGGCATTTTTAGTAGTTTTTAGTCTATTTTGAATAGAATTATGCTTTTTGTGTCTTTTTATTGTTTCAGGTTAGAAGTGAAGCTCCGGGAGTCAAGGAAAGCCAAGAAATAGTGGAAATTACAATTCTGGAGATGCTCGCCCCACGAGTGGATGCTCGCCTCGCGAGCCTGAACATCAGCAAAATAGCAACAGTCATCACTTCTGGATCGCCACGCCAGAGGCTTCTCGCCTCGCGAGAGGCTGAAGACCCTGGAAGACAGAGACCATCACGGTCTAGCCGTGATGAAGGTCACGGCTGTGACAGATTAAGGTTTGAAGACTTGCCCCGCGAACACACTATCGCCTCGCGAGAATCCAAAATTGAAAGCGCGCCAAAACTAATGTTCGCCACGCGAAATATTATTCTCCCCACGAGCGGGCGAGAACCAGAATCCCTATATATTGCTGTTTCAGATCAGAAATCACAACATTTTGGATACTCATTTGTTTTAGATCAGTTTTAGGACGAATCCTTGTTTCTGGAGTTGCGTCTCCCTTCTCTTTTCTTTTCTTATTTTATTATGGAGATTATTGCCGATTGTTCGTTTGTCGTCACGGGCATGAGGAACTAATCCCCTCGTCTTGGGGATCGATGAAGCCACCCATGGCGGTATAGTGTTCATGTGATGTATGTTTTTCTCCCCTTTAATTCAATTATTGTTTTCCAATTCTGATTTCATTGTGTCGATTATATGCTTGCATGATCGACTAGTTAAACGTGTTGAGGCTGATCGGCGATTCACGTTTTAGAACTTGAATTGGGATCATCGATCGAATATTGTACGAGAGTGAGTAGGAGATCGGTGCAACCGTATAGGGAACAAGATTTAATAGAATTTGATGATTAGGATTATGAGACCTAGTAAGTAATTAATCCAATCTTCGAATACGTCCTATTGAGCACGACAGTGGATATAGGAGAATTTGGGGGTCCTGGTTGACATTGTAATTGAACTTAGGGAGGAATACATCATCACTTGGGTATGCATATTGGGTAGGTGGATTTGTGACCTTGGACATTTTAAATCCAGATTTTTAGCTAATTATTTTATTAGATTTGTTCATTTGAATTCGATCCTATTTTCTCTCTCTCAACCACCTTCTGTTACTTGACCAAACTTATCGGATTTCTTGCGGATTAGTCGAATTGGTAGCCCAATCCCTGAGTTCGACCTCGGTAAATTCTTACCGTGTTATTTTATTACTTGCGACGACCCGGTACACTTGCCGGTGACTCAACAGCCGTAGGGGTGGTTTTGTTGGTGGCCGTGGACATGATGGTGGGGGATGAACTTTGCAGCTCAAGCTATGGCAGACGTTGCGACTGTCATTGCACAGCAAACTGCTACTATGGCTGCTCAACATCAACAAGAACAGGCTCGCGTTGAACAAGTTGCTGAGAGTCGTGGTCTGACAGCTTTTCGACGCCAGAACCCACCACATTTTATGGGGATGCTGACCCTACAAAGACTGACTTGTGGATTCAAGAACTAGAAAAGATTTTCGAGTTTATTCACAGCCCTGAAGCGGTAAGAGTACCTTACGCTACTTTCCTGTTAATGGGAGATGCTGAGTACTGGTGGAGAGGCACCATGAAACTATTAGAGGCAAATTAGCAAGAAGTTACTTGGGAGGTTTTCCGTACTGTGTTTTTAGATAAATAATTCCCTCAGAGTGCTCGAGATGAAAAAAGAGCAGGAGTTTCTATGCTTGCGACAAGGAGATATGACGGTCGGGGAATACGCGGCAAAGTTCGAATCACTTGCCCAGTATTTTCGATTTTTCCAAGATAAAACAGATGAGGGCTAGAAGTGTGAGAGGTTTGAAGGAGGATTGTGGTATGAGATTAGAGACTCAGTGCTGCCACTGGAGATTAAGAATTTTCAGGCTTTGGCAGAAAAGTGCAGAAAGATTGAACATAATAGGAAAGGTAGAGACAACAGAGGGAATGTTGGGGGACCCTCACGATCAAGAAACCAGTCTCAAAGTCAGAACCTGAAGGGGAGACAAACTCAGAAAAAGCCATACTCTAGACCAGTTGGGAATAACCGGAGTCAACAACAGTACCGTCCCATTGCTTCAGCCACTGGAAGTGTTAGCCAGAGGAGTCAAGGGCAAAGTCAAGGGAGGAGACGTTTTAAATATGGAGACTTGAACCACTTGGCTGATATATGTCCTGTGAGAGGGATGAAGTGTTTTAACTGTGATCGAGTGGTGAATTTGGCAAGATACTGGAAGGCGCCAAAGAAGGAACCTATCGTCAACAGTGCCCGAGTTATAAAACCAACTGCTAAGGGAAGAGTTTTCACCATGAGTCGTGTAGAAGCCTTAAATTCCAAAGATCTCATGAAAGGTATTTGTGATATAGCCGTTAATCTCTTAGTTGTGCTTTTCGATTCAGGTGCGATGCATTCATTCATTGCAAATGATTGTGCGAGACTCTTGGAATTACCAATTTTTTGTTTGCCGTATGACTTGATTGTTTCAACTCCTACTGCTGAACTTGTTACTGTTAATTCAGTGTGTTTAAGTTGTCCGATTGTCATCCAAGATCGACACTTTCTTGTTGATCTAATCTGCTTACCTTTAGTGTAAATAGATGTGATTTTGGGCATGGATTGTTTATCCTCCAATCATGTTCTTTTAAACTACGCTCATGGAAGATTAGTTTTTCTAGACCCCAAGATTTATGGATATCTGTTGTATCTGATGTTATGTGTTGCAAGTATACGGTTATCATAATTATCCATATATTGGTATCTCACCCTTGTATTTTGTTGGTTTTCTTTTCTGTGTGGTATTTTTTATTTGTTTGAAAAAAAAATAGATGGAACGGATGCATCATTGGTTCACCTTCGGGCGCGAGCCCTCGTATTTGAGAACTATCAGGACCCTGCTGCGTGGGAGTTTCAACCGGGAGCTCACGCAGTTTACTATACTGGCCCGGTGTGTACTGTGGAGGGTAGAGCCTTGGATGGACCCATCGAAGAGTTCACACCACAGAGACGGTGTGGATCACATTACCACCTGTGAATATCTGCTTACAGCATTGGGCTGCCCAAGGTTTGGTGGTCTTAGGTCCTCAGCAGCCCCAGAATCCACCTCCTCAGGAGGTACCACCTGTCGAGCCTATTGAGGATGATCCACAGGAGATAATGGAGGATGTCCCTCAGGAGGATTTGAAGGACGATCCCGTTGAGGAGATAGATGAGGATCCTTAGTATTATCCACTTGACGAGGATGATGATGATGCTCCCAATGAGGGAGGTGATGTGGATAACTATCCACCAGTTGTATCTCCGTAGGGTGGAGATATCCTTAGTGGTCTCCCTAACGGATACCGCTAGGACTAGACCAGCCATGGGTTTTTCTTTTCTTTTATGATGGTGGTATATGTGTAGGTTCTCTGGCTTTTGTATATGACTACGTATCTTTAAGTTGTTTAACCCCTATCAAGTGTGTTAGTGTTTGAACTAGTTTTTGTGAAGGACTATGTTGAACCACTGAATGTAGCTTCTGTCAAAATAGCCTGTCAAGAAGGTTTTTATTAATGTAAAAAAGTGTTTATGTATATTTCATGGTGTTATTTATGTTTTGTTACATATGTTTTCTGAAAGAAATTGATGTGTCACTAATAATGTTATTTTTCTGTAAAACGATGTAATTAATGTGATGCCCGAGGAAAGGGTGTCACGACAAACATCTCTTAAGTCGTCCTTTGACAAACATCCTCAATTGTACATCAAGGATCAATCCTCTAAGGAGTCACACTCCTATTCATGTCGGCCGATCTCTCACACTGGGAATAATAATTCCCCGGACATTCTCTCTCTCTCACGGGTCTCCCTTGCCCAGAGAATGTCAGTTGGTTTGTCCAGGTAACTGTTTCGGTCCCCATGAACAATAAGGGTGCTTCCCCCTATGAGCTCAATCTCAAATAGGGGTATCTTAGATGCCTCGGAAGGTCCACCTGCGACTGGAATACTGAGGGCCAGACTCGGGATAGCCAAGCCTCCACGATATCACGACATAGTGGGTGCAACTCATTGCTCATTATAGATCGTTCCACACCGGACTACATCCCCAAGGTTCCCAGAGACGTCCCTCTCCATATTTCATAACCGCACCCGGGTACACCAACCTCGCATGACTCCCAGTCACGTGGCTCGCCACTTTGACAACTATGCAATGTACAAACAACCTAAGTTGACGCCGGTACCAATCTTACACTTACAAGTAACATGATGCCCTAGTTATCCACATTATCATCTCGGTGCCCATACACCATTTTCACATCACTTTCACAAACAGTGTACCCTCAAGTTGTCAACTAGTGTTCCTAGAATACAACCAGTCAACCTCAACAATAGTACATATGCATCTCAGATATCAATTATAAATAGTATTAATATATAATAAAACACATAAACATGTATATCACACATCAACTAGCAAAATCATCTGGAGATATTATCATATAGCGGATAAAACATGCATCCTTGACCAAAATTGTCTAACCTAGGGTTTTACCCTAAAGCCGATTAGCCTACAATAACCAAACCCTAATAAACATTCTATAACCATTTTCAACAAGGGTTTTATTGTTGTCAACTTCTCGACATCTAGTATGTCATAGGGCACCCTACACATATAGCTTAACACAGTATTATGCTTGCCTCCCCGGCGTGTTAGGTACTTGTTCCCCACCTTACTGACGTGCGCGTTTTCCCATCTCTGAATGTATTTGTGCTATTGAAACTAATCGACACATTCTCCAACAACTCCAAATCTACCACCAATACCCCAACACGTGCATTGGATCAAAAAATGTCCCGAGCACACGCACGGGGTTCAAAAACAAGCAGAAACATTGCAACAATTAGAGAATAAACAACAGACCAACACATGATTCAAAACTATGACCCGAAACAAATTAAACACCAAAAATCATAGAGGAAACTCACCAACACAACCGCTATCCCACAAATTAAGATTCGTCCCCAAACCCGCGGTCGGTTTCTTGTCGATAGATTTAATAGAAAAACCCGTAAAAGCCTAAAATTCACCAAAACGATTTCGGGACTAAGAATAGGAGTATCATAAATTTAAATAGATTAAAAAGGGTAAATGTCGATGATGTTGTTAAATGTCGATGATGTCGACACCAAAATTCCTTGATGATATTCACATGGAAAAACGTAGCTACGAAAATGTCGAAGCCACGAGAATACACGATCGGATTGAAAATTCGGTGACCGAACTACTCACACCGAGCTCCCAAAGGACCGTAACAATGGCCGTCCTAACTTGAATAATTCACCTCCTCCAATTATTATTCTATGTAGCGTGAAGATGAGAAGTCGGAGAAATGTCCAACATGCATTTTACATTTTATTAGCTTATTAATTAGTTTGCATGTTAGCATTAGGTGTTAAGTTTTAGCATAGGTTAGGTGTCACATTAGGTGATGGTGGAATCCACGTATCACTGCCTTAGGGTATGTGAGATGAGTCTGTGTAATGGTGACGCGGCGAGACACATGTCACTGCGTGTTGCTCTATCGGCACAACTGGGTGTTTTCTTCTGCATCTTCCTGCGTAACCTATTGCTGAGATATTTTTTTGAATTATTATAAGTTACTATTAAAAACTTATTGTACTAAAGCCCGGCCTAATTTTAATATTCTAACTATCAATTGATAAATTAATTAATTAATCGCTCGATTTGCGTTTATTTGCGTTTTGGACCCGTTTCAACTCCGATTCTCCTCAAACTTGAAACACTAGCTCACTAACACATAAGGAATATGACTAAGCCTTCAAGCATGCTTAATCCTTTTCTAATACACTAATCAAAAAAATGGGGCATTACATTGATGCAGTTAGAATGGCTCGAATGGGTGATGACTGCAATATACGGTGACTGCAGTTACAACGGTTGCATCTGGGATTAAAGTCGTGGTAGTAATGTATGGTCGGAAGTACAATGGTATATGGGTGAAGTTTTTGTAGGCTAATGGTGTGGGGTTGGTTTTTCTTGATGAGTTGCCATGGAGAGGTTCTATTTTTTTATTTTGTTATTTAGTGATAAGTGGTGCCTGAAGAAGATTTTGAGATGGGAGTGGAGTATTGATTTTGTATGGTGGCAGCCTGGTTTTTAAGGTGTTAGAGATGTGCTTTCGGGATTATTTCTCGCAAAACGTCAAAGTCAAAAAAGCATTCGTGAAATTTCATATGGTCTTTTTTCGTATTATACAGTAATACTCAGATAAAATTGACCAAAAAATTGTAAAAAAAAATGTTTCAATATCACTATTTGTACTAAGTTTATGAATTTACCTTCATACCAAGTACGACTATTCAAAGAGGAAATGGATTCTCCATATTTTGTTTTTGCTTTTTGTTATGCAGATACATGGAGGGGGGAAAGAGGCATAAACAGATTTTATTAATGATTTGCGATTTTTTTATAAAAAAATTAATATAAATTATAATATTTAAAATTCTTTCTAGAAACAATAAGCTATTTGAAAATAATAATAATTAAATTTTAAAAATTAAGGTTTCAAAAAAACATAAAGTGCTTCAAATTAGGACGAATTCTCAAGCTGAACAAGGAACCTATGGAAGCAACAAGTTTGGCTGCTGGGTGGCCTTGCTTGTACCATCCCTTATGATGAGGAAGCTACATTTGAGAAGACTTCCAATATGATAAACAGATAATCTTCTAATTTTTTTAATAATAAACTGATAAACTGGTTTAATTATAAGAATGGAGGAAAAACCTAAAGGAGGGCCATGGTATAAAGCTTTGAAAAGAGGAAAAATATTAATAGCAAAGGGGTGTGGTATTTTACTAGAAGGAAGGGTGATGCTTCGTGTGACACCCTAAGCCCAGCATCACATGGTTACCCAATTGCGGAAATATTTCTGATTTACAATACTGGTTACTTTCGGAAAGTATCATTTCCTTGATGGATGAGTACACGAAAAATGGTAGTTAATTTTTTTTTTTTGAAAGGATGAAACAAGATAAAGGTGATGAACACTCAGAACATGAAATGAAGACAACATATATATATATATATATATATATATATATATATATATATATATATATATATATATATATATATATATATATAACATGTCCCAATGAGAGCCAAGTTCCAGTACATAAGATAGGGCCTTATCAACGGCCATTGCAACAGAATTAGACATCAAGAAGATACAACTTACAAGAGTGTAAGTAAAGACACAGGGAAAGAGGGTCCGGAACCATATCCAAAAGGTAACTCTAAAAAGTCAGATGACAGAAGACTATCCACAAAATGCTCCGAACTGGTTACTGACACTGGCTGCAAGCAGGGTCTCCACAAATGCTCCCACTAGACGAGACATCAGGTAATGGATCTATGACGTCGCCGCCCTCATCTACGGAATCGTCGTCATCTTCATCATGATCCATAATATGATCCTGTTGCTCATCCTCCTCCATGACCTCATAGAAGTCTTCCCCAGGGTCCTCCTCAGGATCCTCCTTGGGATCCTCCTCAATCGGTGCTATCAGCTCTACGTCTAGAGGTGGTGGCTCATGTACCAGTCCGTTAGCTCGCAGTGTGTGAAGGTAAAACCAAGTCGGAGGAAGATCTACCCTCCTAGTCTCCACGGTATGGCTCCTACGGATTGGGTCTCCGTCAGCCTTTAAATCGGTTGTGGTGATTGCTCCGTGGTATGTGGCAGATGTCGCCCCTGGATGTATCAGTCATGTCCCGGCATTCCCTGCATCGTCGAAGACCTCAATCTTCGACATTGTCTCCACAAGTGGGATATTGGGATCCATCTGAACTTATACACATACGGCGGTACCAAAAGGGAAGAGAGAATAACAAGTAGAAATGAAAGAGTGAGATACCAACAACAGATACATCACACAACAACCATACACATGATACATACAACACCTTGGCATATTAACATTTTAAACATTACTCATAGGTAAACAACAAGTATTATTTCAGTGGGTCTCATACTCGAATCAATCAATTTTATAAAGATAATGCATGACACTTCAATCATCACGCTCTAATCTTAATCTCATGAGATACCATCACCGTTTTAACATTAAGAAAGAAAGATTTGATCAGGCTCATACACCACATTTGGCAAGTTGTCTCCGTCACCTCATGCACCCGGATCAACATCATCACGAATCCCTTATAATGGCCATTCGGATGTATACCTCATCGAATACCACATCTTAATAAGCGGGTATTCGGTTAACTCAAGCACATCTGCTAAGGGGAAATGCATATGAATAAAAGACTTTTCATTATCGAGACTTTTCTTTGTATTCACTCTTTTCCGTTGTCGAAGCCCAAAGATAACGACGTATTATTCATAATTTTCATTACTTGAAAATCAATAACACAGGACGCACAATCCGAGTGCTCAATCACAACACCTTAGACCGATGCCGCTGTCCAAGGTTGTGGTCGTAGAAACAATTATAGTTTTTTCCATGTTTTATTTCAACATGATAAGGACTCATAGCCCATAACAATGAAATTAGAACACACAATCTCGGTTCCAAGATTTGGACTCCTAGCCCATAAGATCACGATTTGGACCCTTGGTCCATAATTCTTGACACGGATCCCAGATCGTGTGCTTATAACTGAATACTAGAGGCGATGTCTCGTGAACTAAATTCTCTTTCACATGTGCTTACTTTTCGCTCAGTGAAAATAAAAACCAAAACAAAACCTCGGTTACCTATCCAAGTAACCGGAACGTTTCTAAATCATTTAGGAGAAAATATTTTCCTTTACAAATTCTTTTATAAAACATTTGGAAATTCGTTTGCTTTTAAAATCCTTGATGGAATAAGGTAAAATATTTTCAAAGGGGTTTTTCCTTCATGAAACACATAGTTCAAAAAAGGTTTTCTATCGTACAAACTTTGGATCATAAAAAGGTAGTTTCTATTGACTTAAAACACTTCAACGTTCTTTTCAAAACAAGAATCTCATTCTCTTGAAGTAAGCATTTTAAACAAGGAACTTTTATAATTGAAACCAATACTTTCAAAGCTCTATTCAAGGCTTATTAAGGCTTTTAATCCTTATAATCATTGTGCACAGACTCAAGTCCGGCTTCTCAAACTTCAATCAACAGGAATATATTCTCAACAACAATATCACAGTTAACAACACTTCATCACATATATACAACTCACAATGCTTTAAGACAAGTAATAATCAACTTCAAGTAATAAATACAATAGTTCAAGTAAACAAGTCATTCAATTATTTGCTCCACATCATAATAATGTTCAAATCACTCAAGTAAATACATACACACATGCATATAGTCATTGAATATCCCTAGGAAATCCCTCTTACTTTCTGTGAAGGTAAGAAGATTAGATGCTCGAAGAGGTATGTCATGAACGTCCTCGTTTCCTCCACGATGGAAGTCTAAGGTTATGAACCAAAAATCACAAGTTAAAATCAAACAAGAACACTAAACCACAAGATATAGGTTCGGCCAAGACTAGTTCTTAGGGTTAGAGATTCCCGAAAATTATACAACTCATAGATTTATGATCCTTAAGTGTTAGGAGTTCATAAACAATGATCATCTAACAAATTTGAATTAAAATCCCACTAAGTTATAAACTTAGGGTATTCGGACAAGGCTAGTAAGGTAGGGTAGCATTCACTAAACTTTCCAATCTCTTGGGTTTAGCATCCATATGTATTAAGGAGCTCAAAAACCATGATCATTTTGGAAAAATAAGAACAAAGTATCCTAGGTCCATAACCTTATAGGTTCGTCCTTCATAGGATTTATAGGCTAGAAATCTTTAAACTTTCCAATCTCTTAGACTTAGCATCCAAATATCTTATGGAGCCCAAGTCCATGATCATCTTGTAAAACAATGGAAACTTAAACATTCCAATCTCTTAGACTTAGCATCCAAATATCTTATGGAGATAAAGTCCATGATCATCTTGGAAAACAATGGAAACTTAAACATTCCAATCTCTTAGACCTAACTTCCAAATATCTTATGGAGCTCAAGTCCATGATCATCTTGGAAAAATGAAAGTAATACATACTAGCTTTAATAACATAGAATAAACAAGTTAGAAATCCTTAAACTTTCCAATCTCTTAGACTTAGCATCCAAATATCTTATGGAGCTGAAGTCCATGATCATTATGGAAAAATAAAAACTCAAACATCTTAGCACCTAACACTAAGTTTCGGCCATCATAGGATGATGAGGAAAATATTCTTTGTTTAACAATAACTCTTAGGTTTAGAATCACAAGGTATTAAGAGTTCTAAATCCATAATCAATACTTTGAAAGTTGAAACATAGTATCCTAGGCCTACTTATTCATATTTTTCGACCATCATAAGAACAAGCTATCAAAACTTCCAAGATTTATAGATCCAAGATCAAGGGATAGTTAGAAACTCAAACACATGATCATGTTCCAAAAGTTGAAACAAAAACTTCCTAGGTCACAAATGCAAGCATTCGGCCTTCATTGGAAGAGATGGATAGAGATTTTTGTTTTACACAACCTCTTAGTATGTGAAAGTATAAGTTAATACAAGACTATTGAAGGTGGTTTCAACTCAAAAGGAGTTTTCTACCATTTTAGAGACATTTTAAAAGTTTAAAGCATATAAAGAACACATAAAGTAAACTAAGAAATAAAATATGAAACTTGAAAAAAGATTAATATGAGAGCATTACCCTTAGTATAAGGAAGAACTTTAATGAAGAACTTAAGTAGAAAAGATGAATAAAAACTAAAGCTTTAAGAGCTTGAACTTTTAGAAGAAAGAAGAAGATGAAGGTTTAATGGAGGTTGAAGGAGGAAGATGATGAAGTAAAAATGAAAGGGGTATATATAGGGAAGGGGGGAGAGTCCCACGGTCAAAGGGGAGTGAGGGAGAGCTTGTTGAGCAAGCTTGGTGGTTTAATGCTTGATTGGATGGAAGAAGAGAGAGAAATGACTTTTTGGATTAGAATAGTATTATAATTTGAAAAGTGTGATGATTACACTTTTAGAGTGTGTCATAGCCTCTTCCATCATGTCTCCTTACTTCTTTTATGGTCCCTAATCTACTCCATTTCATACTCGGTTGCATTTCCGATCGTAATTCTTCCGACATTTTCACCCGAATAAAATATTTTATTTTATTTTTGAACAAAAATTTTCAAAATAACCAAAGTGGAAGGAAACATAATAAAAACACTATCTGTCTTGTTCACGGGTCAAAATTAGGCTTTCTGCACAGTAAACTTGTACCGGCAGTGAAAACGCAGACCGACTTCCGTCTGAATTTTCAACCGAAATTTTTACCGTGACCTCATATGATATAACAACACAAGAAAATGATTTTAGTTTAATTAAAATCATCCTCTTAGTTTAATCTAAAATAAACACATTTAAATATGTATTTACTACTACAGAAAACATAGGAAAACAGGGTGTTACACTTCGGGAATAGGAGGAGCATAGAGAAAGAGAGAAGGGGAAACCTGCACAGACGAGTGCATCAAATGTTTTCTATAAAAATAGAGATTATATTATAGAGCAATACTACTAACCCTTTCATCAATACATGTTAGGGTACCTTATGCACTGTATTGATGTGTGAGTTGGGTACCTTGCATTAAAATTTCAAAAAATGTAAAGGTCTTTTGAGTGGTCATTCACATTTTAAAATCACTGTTGTTCTGAAAATACTTTTATAAAACAGTTCATCATAATTTTTGAATGAGAAGTATGATTTTGAAAATAATATCTTTTAACATGATCAAGTAAAGATTTTGGTATAAAATGGACTATAAGCAATTGTTAATGTAAAGATATAAAAATATGGGATTAAAGTATATATATATATATATATATATATATATATATATATATATATATATATATATATATATATATATAAGTAAGTCTTGAACAAAATGTAATCCAAGAATTTGTAAAAGATTGGACATCTCTAGCATCATTTTTCTAGCCATGGTCAAAACCTATACTTAGGAAGATAAGATGACTTTGTTGATTTAGCTTAAGTCGTTCGCTCAATTCTTAGACTTGCGGCACGTTGTGAGCAAAAGAAGTTTGCTTTGGACAATACGAAGACAACGACAATTTCTACTCGTCGAATCCTGTAAGGGGAGAAAGCCTGAGGGATAATTATGTTATGATGACTATATACCTTGTATGTTTATTTTGATGTTTTTGATTGATATTACTATTGTTGTGACTTTTTTGGTTGGATTTTGAGTTCATGATATATTGATGGTTTATGAAAATATGCATGTTGCTTATATGTGTTGAAGTTGCTGTATTTATGTTGATGATTTATGAAAATGTGCATGTTACTTATATATGTTGAAGTTGTTGCATGGAAGCCTAACCGTTGGTCAGAGCACAAATAATGAAGATAAAAGCTTTAAGAAAACATTTACAAAGAAAATCACAAGTAAGGATTTCCTTTAACAAGGTTTTGACAAAAAGGAGAAATTAACTCATTTCAATGTTTAACGAAAGTTTTAGAAAATAAAAACAATTTTTATGAAGGAAATTCAATTGAAAATTTAGATGATTTTACACTAAGAAAAAACAAATTTTGAAAAGATCTCATGGTAAGAAACCTTGAAGAAAAACAAATTTATTATGAATTTTTTAAAAGATTTCTTTTAGTAACGTTTTAATGAAAAAGAAAATTTTTAGGTTCAAAAAAAAATTATAAAGGGAAATTATTTAAGCTGAAAGATCTTATTTTGAAGAAAAACATAACTTTGAGAACACTTGTAGTAAAGTACCATAGAAAACGGGATATTAGTTTCCAATATCCTTATAAATAGTTTTCCTTTAAAAAAGGTTTATGTAACATCCCAAATTTCCTTCTTTGGCTAAATAATATTACCCAATGAATAGAAGGAGCCTATCTTTAAGGGAAAAGTGTTCTAATGGTAGCTAATAATAAATGTTTTAGATTTGTTAAGGATGAAATTTTTAGAATTAAGGTAGGGGTGCATTTAGTAGTTGAAGAGGTGTAGATAGTGACTTGAGTTTTAACATTTATTAAATAAAAGATAAAACTAATAAGAAAAAAAAGAGAGAAGGGGATAAAAGAGAAAGAAAGGAGAAGAGAAAGAAAGAGAAGGGAGAGGGAGAAGAAAGAAGAATGGGGTTTCGAGATCTTAGAGCAAGCTTGCAGAACCAAGAGAAAGAAATGGAAGAGAATAAGAAGGAGAGAAAATTAGGGTTCAACCAAAAAGGGAGATTCAAACAAACAACCCCAAATCCACTACTTGGTCAAGTGAGTTTCCTTAGTTAGTGCTTGGTAACCATAAATCCAAGCTTAGGAATTTTAAAATTTGATTTTATTGTTTGATTTCAGAATTTCATGTTGATTATATGGTTTAAAATGAATTCAGAATTGTGATGTAGAATGTTCAATTTTACATGCATGTATTCTGTTTGTTAAAAGTCCTAAAAGAAGCTGCTGATCTGACAAACCCGTATAGACATATGTGTAATATCTTATCTGTAACTATTTCTGTAGTGCTCTGTTTGGTATGATTCTTATTTTGTTAGAAAGTATACTCGAAATACTACACTTTTAGACACTGATTTTTCTGTTTTTCATTCAGTATTGATGCAGAAAAACCTGTTACAAGTTAGGGTATTGCAGCTGTCCTGTTTTCTGAGTGCAGAGGATTTTCTATAAAAACTGTAATTTTTGGAAGTCTGTTCTCCAAAATTAAAATTTTATTCATAAACTATACTTGTTTATCTCTCCATAGAGTGGTCGTTTGTCCGAATCCGACTTCGTTTGGTATTTTAATAAAATCATAGAAGTTAACTGAAAACTGCTGAAATTCTGCTTATGTTGTTGATGCATTATCCCTTGTTGAATACTTGATTGAGAGATTATATATTGTTCATGTGAATGGTTTCTAAGTTTTGCTTTAGGTCATTAGTTTTTAAGCTATAAATTGATATGTGAGTTAAGTTATTTAATATTATGAAGAAATGAATGTGAAACACCATTTGGCATCCAAAGGAAGTAACCATGCTAATTCTACTCTTGAATCGAATTAGAATGGTTATCAATGACATCTGAGATGTCAAGTACTGAAGTCCTTTCAGATTGAAAGGCAAGTATAGAAGTCCTTCCGGTTAGGAAAGGCAAGCAAGTAAGTGCAAAGCTAGTGGGACGCCGCTTGTGATCATAGAGTATGATCTGCCTTATCTCCAAGAGCTATTTCCTCTTAAGTACCTCGGTGCACGGGGAGCAGCAAAGTGTTAGTTCCTCTTAAGTACTTCGTTGTGCGGGGAGCAACAAAGTGTTAGTTCCTCATAAGTAACTCGGTGCGTGGGGAACAACAATGTTTTTCTCTAACAAATGAAAATGGGATGTCCAAATGAGTGGTTCGCAAATATTTTGAATGACATGATGATGCCAGGATTGAACCCAAAGCTAGTCCCTCTTAAGTACCTTGGTGCGTAGGGGGCAGCAATGATGTTTATACCTGATGATATGTATAAGTTTACTAATATATGTATATGTGTGGGACTGGTGATCTGTTTGTAGGGAATTCACTGAGATTTCATATCTCACCCCCTCACCCTTTTGTTTCAGGTTAATCCCTCCTATGTTGGAGAACTGTGAAGTATCCCTGGAAATACTTGGCAGTTGTTCCAATGTAAGTTGTTTCTGTTATTGAAGACGTTGCCGGATCGGAGTCAAGTGTCATATTGTCATTGTTTAGTCTCTAAGTATGATTTTGAAAATGTATGAGATGTTTAGCGAAAAACAAATTTCAGTGTATCTTATGTTTTGTATCTAGTAGTATCTCAATGTATTTTTGGGGTGTTACATTATGGTATCAGAGCAGTTCGATCCCATCGGACTGTGAGTATGAGTCTAGAACGATCCGGCTTAGGGGTTTGTGTGTTAGGTTCTGTGGGCTGATATTGTTCCACTTTCTTCATGTGAGTTAATGAGGTAGGACACCTTAGGCATTCACGTGAAGACTGACGAAGAGTATTATCCTACAAGGACAAGTCTTTTGTACAAGTCATCTTTTGAAAATGTTTTAATTGTACACCCTTCATAAACCGGTTTTCAAACCCTTGAATTAGTTGAAGTTTGATGAACATAATTGTTGTTGTATAAGTTGAGCGGAGCAATATCTTCCAGTAAATGTTTTTGACTTATACAAGTTAAAAGTTTTTTTTTTTATGAATGTCGATGTTATTGCGCTTCTAAATGAATTGTTGTATTTTCAAAATATGAATATATCCATTTCAGAAGTTATTTTCAGAATGATCAAATTCTTTTGTGCTTTCTACACTGGTCTTTAGGAGTTCAAATTTGACAAGCCTGGCAGTGTAACAACAGATAAGATAAGGAAAATAAAATGAAATGTAAACCAATGAATCATGTGTTGTTGTTGTAGTGTAGATCATATTGAAACAATCATATTCTTTCCTTGTGGTTGATACGCAAGTGTAGGAAAGTAATAATACAATTACATTCCCTATAATCTGAGTGTTTACTTTTGTGTGGTTTAATTGTTATGTCTGAGTGTGATATCAGATGATAACTCAGATTTACCCCTAAAGTTCCAAAACAAAGCTAGTCTAAGCCTAGAAAGAGGTATATCTAAAACCTTAAGCAGTCGTCGAACGAGACCTTTTCTCATGGTTTCATATCACCAAATTAGGCTTATATGTTGCATATAAAGTTCATTGAAATAGTATATATCAAATTTACCCCAAAAACGCAAAATACCCAAGTAATAGTTTTAAACGAAAATGTCGGTAAAAAGTATAGTTATAGATTTAATCTGACCTTGAAACTTGGTTTCTTTAATTTCTTACTTGTTGGTTGTGATTTAAGTATGGTCTTGGGTTTGAGTACTGGATAATTGTTTGGGTGAGTAGATTTATGGATATAATGTTGAAATTGAAGAAGTGAGGTGATGTCCTCAAGACCTGTATAGACAATGGACCGATATTTTGTTCATAGCTCTTTCCATAGAACTCTTTTTTTTTAAATGATTCTTGTTTTTGGAAGCTAGACTCATTTTCCTTCAGTTTTGAGCACAAATCTCATGGAATTTGACTGGGTATCGATAATTTAAAAGGTGTCATAAGTTGGAAGACAGTTTGATGTCCTGTTTGCGAACATCAGTGTCTTCATTTGTTGAATTATACTAATTGAAGGACTATTTCATAAAATGAAAAATTTATTCATTAACTAGACAACCTACTACTTCCAAATATTGGTCATTTACTCAAATCTAACTTTGTTTGGTATTTTATTAAGAGAACCAAAGTGAATGTACATCTGCTATAGATGTTATGGGTTCTCGTGTCTATTCCCAGGTTCTTTTGTTGCACCTTGGTAACCTGAGGTTGCCAGGATAAACATATGTTAAGTTATCTATTATCATATGCTGTTGTTTTTAGAATAGAAAAAGAACTGGTCGCTTTGTTTGATGCTTTCTTCTAATTGTAACCATGAAGGTCCATTGAATATGATATGTAAATGTGAAAGAAGCATGCACTATATTTTCAGTATAAAGCTAAGTAATTGTTGCTATCTGAGAAATTTAACCGAATGGATTAGCCTTGTATGTCTTAGACTTGTGAATTGTGTTTTGTATAAGATAGTAGTAAAAATGGATGACCATGCACATTATTTTTTGTTTCTCTCGTTGAATCTAATAAAATTGATTGTTGTTATAAAGTTTCATCCTTTGTGCGGTTCTGACTTGTTAGGTGGAATGCGGTAAAACCATGTACACTAAAAGTGAACAAATCCTTCCCTCTTATTCGGTTTTGTTTCATGTTTTAATTCTTTATTTTGCATGAACCTTTTATCAGCTAAATTGAATGTATAAGATGTTATTAATTCTAATCTGTATTTCAAAATGTTAAGTATAATTGGTAAACTTCTTAAGCCTTTCATATATACATGCATGTAACTGCTCTGTCCTGCAACAATATTTCTACAGTTAGGTATTAGTTGTTGTTGGTTTTTGGACTCTGATCGAATTCTTCTCGGCCTGTTTGAAGCCGCATGAACAAAGACCATAATTTAGCTTTTGTTTTTCTTTACATAATCTAACCTATGGTGCATGCGATATACCTATTATGGCCTTGTACCCTAGGATTTTTCATATTATATATGAGCTACCACTAAGATCAAATATCTATCCATGTTTGTGTTTTCTCAACGTTTTCCTATTTTTTACATTAAGTCAAACTAACTTTCATGCATGAGAATCTTTTAATATTCCTTAGTGATATCTTGGGGTGTGATAATTGATGCAAGATTGGGAAGGTTTAATTTGTTTGGTTGTACATGTAAATCATTTAAGATGCATTGTTGTATGTTCTTGGTTTCAAGTCAGAGAATCATCAATGGCCCAAATTTATCATGTTCTTTAATAAGTTCAGGGAGATGGTTTAGTATTAGGTAGAGTCAAATTTCAGATAAACCTTGTCGAGGAGGATATTACATGCCATAGTTTGTAAATGGTAACGAGCTTGTTAATTACTTGATTTATATTGTTAATGAAAAAGAATGAATGCATGCAAATACATGACTTGTACCTGATTGATTCTTTTAATATTATTTACGAGGACCGCATAATGCTTGTTTGTTCTTGAACTAGTTGATGAGTTCATAAGACTTTTATTTTGAGAATGTGAACCTCATAAGATGTTTGGGACATCTAATTAAATCAGATTAGCAGTTGTGTAGTATGCTGTAATGTGGTGTCGATTGACTCACTATTTATTATAACATTCCTTTGAACTGTTTTGTTACTTGTTTTGAAAAGAGAAATTGTTCTAGGCTTCCAGATTTGTAAATGGATCCTTCCATGTTGTAACTACATAGTGGTTATGTTTTTGATTGCATGCTCACTAGTATCTTCATTTGTTGAGCTGTACAAATTGAAGAACTAATTTTAATTATATTCATAAACTAGATAAACTATTCTTTTCAAAGAATGGTTTACTCAAATCTGAATGTTGTGTTCAACACCGAATAATTCCAGTAAAGGTTTTCTTATAACCGAGTTTTATAAAAGCTTTTCAAGTTAAATTTATATATTCACTGAAAAGGATATTTGATGAATTTAAAGCGATATTTTTGCTCTATCTCTGGTATTATGGGATGTTATATATGGGTAGACTTGTGCTTAGAACATGTCCATATCTTGATGTGCTACCATAGCATTGTGTATGTCATTTTCTAATCATGTTCAATATGGATGATTGATAAGAATCATTGGCATGCATCAATTATTAGATTGTGCACATGAATAGGTACCAATCAGTTATTCCTTGTGTGTCACATCCTTATGTACATAACCATATATGTGTTTGATACGTTTTTCTAAACTAGTGAAATCTAAAAAGATTGGTATAATAAGTACTACTACTATATGAATATGATTGTATGCTACAGTTTTATTATTATTGTTATCATAAAGTTTATGTCTGCTTGCTATTGATTGGGATATCTGTCATGCATGATAATCAGACCCTAGCAAACCTCATAACAGTGATAACCAAATAGTTAAGGATCCTGACTTATCATCAAAACCTCTTAGACCTGTGTTGATCAGAGTTCGCAGCGGAAGTAGGATGGTGATCTTGCATTATAAACAGGATGATTAAGCGTTAAGGAGTAGAGCAAATTTTGAGGGCAAAATTATTTAAAAGGAGGAGAGTAATGTAACATCCCAAATTTCCTTCTTGGGCTAAATAATATTACCCAATGAATAGAAGGAGCCTATCTTTAAGGGAGAAGTGTTCTAATGGTAGCTAATAATAAATGTTTTAGATTTGTTAAGGAAGAAATTTTTAGAATTAAGGTAGGGTTGCATTTAGTAGTTGAAGAGGTGTAGATAGTGACTTGAGTTTTAACATTTATTAAATAAAAGATAAAACTAATAAGAAAAAAAAAGAGAGAGAAGGGGATAAAAGAAGAAGGAGAGAACGTCAGAATAGAAGAGAAAGAAAGGAGAAGAGAAAGAAAGAGAAGGGAGAGGAAGAAGAAAGAAGAATGGGGTTTGGAGATCTTAGAGCAAGCTTGCAGAACCAAGAGAAAGAAATGGAAGAGAAGAAGAAGGAGAGAAAATTAGGGTTGAACCAAAAAGGGATATTCACACAAACAACCCCAAATCCACTACTTGGTCAAGTGAGTTTCCTTAGTTAGTGCTTGGTAACCATAAATCCAAGCTTAGGAATTTTAAAATTTGATTTTATTGTTTGATTTCAGAATTTCATGTTGATTATATGGTTTAAAATGAATTCAGAATTGTGATGTAGAATGTTCAATTTTACATGCATGTATTCTGTTTGTTAAAAGTCCTAAAAGAAGCCGCTGATCTGACAAACCCGTATAGACATATGTGTAATATCTTATCTGTAACTATTTCTGTAGTGCTCTGTTTGGTATGATTCTTATTTTGTTAGAAAGTATACTCGAAATACTACACTTTTAGACACTGATTTTTCTGTTTTTCATTCAGTATTGATGGAGAAAAACCTGTTACAAGTTAGGGTATTGCAGCTGTCCTCTTTTCTGAGTGCAGAGGATTTTCTATAAAAACTGTAATTTTTGGAAGTCTGTTCTCCAAAATTAAAATTTTATTCATAAACTATACTTGTTTATCTCTCCATAGAGTGGTCGTTTGTCCGAATCCGACTTCGTTTGGTATTTTAATAAAATCATAGAAGTTAACTGAAAACTGCTGAAATTCTGCTTATGTTGTTGATGCATTATCCCTTGTTGAACACTTGATTGAGAGATTATATATTGTTCATGTGAATGGTTTCTAAGTTTTGCTTTAGGTCATTAGTTTTTAAGCTATAAGCTATAAATTTATATGTGAGTTAAGTTATTTAATATTATGAAGAAATGAATGTGAAACACCATTTGGCATCCAAAGGAAGTAACCATGCTAATTCTACTCTAGAATCGAATTAGAATGGTTATCAATGACATCTGAGATGTCAAGTAATGAAGTCCTTTCAGATTGAAAGGAAAGTATAGAAGTCCTTCCGGTTAGGAAAGGCAAGCAAGTAAGTGCAAAGCTAGTGGGACGCCGCTTGTGATCATAGACGTATGATCTGCCTTATCTCCAAGAGCTATTTCCTCTTAAGTACCTCGGTGCACGGGGAGCAGCAAAGTGTTAGTTCCTCTTAAGTACTTCGTTGTGCGGGGAGCAACAAAGTGTTAGTTCCTCATAAGTAACTCGGTGCGTGGGGAACAACAATGTTTTTCTCTAACAAATAAAAATGGGATGTCCAAATGAGTGGTTCGTAAATATTTTGAATGACATGATGATGCCAGGATTGAACCCAAAGCTAGTCCCTCTTAAGTACCTTGGTGCGTGGGGGGCGGCAATGATGTTTATACCTGATTATATGTATAAGTTTACTAATATATGTATATGTGTGGGACTGGGTGATCTGTTGGCAGGGAATTCACTGAGATTTCATATCTCACCCCCTCACCCTTTTGTTTCAGGTTAATCCCTCCTATGTTGGAGAACTGTGAAGTATCCCCGGAAATACTTGGCAGTTGTTCCAATGTAAGTTGTTTCTGTTATTGAAGACGTTGCCGGATCGGAGTCAAGTGTCATATTGTCATTGTTTAGTCTCTAAGTATGATTTTGAAAATGTATGAGATGTTTAGCGAAAAACAAATTTCAGTGTATCTTATGTTTTGTATCTAGTAGTATCTCAATGTATTTTTGGGGTATTACAGTTTACTATATTTTTGAAAGGAAATAGACTTTTCCAAAACAAAGGAGTATTTTTTTGAAAAAGAAATGGAGTTCCTAAAGTTTAAAGTTTTAAAAATGAATTTCAAAAGAAAATGTGGTTGAAAAGAATTTATTCAAGTAAAAATATCTGGTAACTTGGATAAGTTACAGAAGTTTTATTTTTTATTTGTTTTTCACTGAACAAAAAATAACGTTGAAAAGTGAACCTAGTAACCGAGTTAAAGCACGTGGATCCATGATCCGTATCACAATGTTGTGGACTGTGTGTCCTATATATAAAGTTGTGGACTGTGTGTCCTATATACGTTGTTCTGGACTGTGTGTCCTATACACGTTGTTGTGGACTTTGTGTCCTAGACACGTTGTTGTGGACTGTGTGTCCTAGACACGTTGTTGTGGACTGTCTATCCTATTATCGTTGTTGTGGACTGTGTGTCATACATACGTTGTGATAAAACATGGTGAAAGTAGTAAAAAGGTGAAAGTTGTTTTCTACGACCACAAAGTCTAAGACTAGTGCACAGATCTAGGACTGTTGTGAGTGGACACTCGGACTTAAACGTCCTGTGTTGATAATGAATGTTTTAAAACATTGAAAATTTATGGATGGTCGTGAGCATTGAGCTTCGACGAAGGAAAGAATGAAGCACAAAGAAAAGCTGCGAAAATAAAATGATTTTTTTCATGCATTTGGCAGACGTGCCCAAAAGTTTTGTGTGAATGCCTTGAAGGGAAAGGTATCTCATGCGATGGTGTATCATTGGTGCCTTGATGGACCATGATTTCCATGAGCTTTGTTCACTGTGCCTTGTGTAGGACGATGTGCTCTGGAACCCACGTGCGTTGATTATTGTGCCTTGAGTTGGACAGTTGTTGTGGGAATTAAGTTGAGTCATGTACATGTGTTGGCTATTTGTGCCTAAGTGGCAATTGAGCCTGATCAGCTCACTGTTTTTCAAAAACTGCATGGAGTTGGGGTCTCCGGAGACTAGGACAGAATGTTGGAATATAGAAGTGCCATGTTTTCAAAAACAACGACGATTGTTGATTTATATGATTATTTGTGAGCATTTATATGTTGATTATGAATATTTATCTATATCTGTTGCTTTGTGTTTGGACATGTAGTCATTATAATTCATCCATATATTGGTATCTCACCCTTACAATATATCAGGTTTTTCCTTGGTCTTCTGCTGCAATACGATGGCAAGTGGTGCCCAGAAGTTCCTAACCTCACTTAAGGATATTACTCCCGATTCTTGAAGAGGTTGGTGAAAATTCTATGGTGAGAACTATGGAATTCTTCCCAGTAGTTGTCTTTTAGTACGACCAGCTTAGGATGTTTCCTTTAGGATGGATGTTTTAAAGAAGTTATTATAGGTGGTCTTGAAAAGTCGTGTAATGATTTTATAAATTTTAGTATGAAAGATTGTTCCATGAAAGTTCATATGTTGAAGTGTTTTGGATTTATAAATAAATCTAGTTGTTGTGGATTATTAAACTTGGTATGATTATAATGTTTGTGTTGTGTGCACTATTTTAAGTACTCGGCCAAACTTTTACCCTCATATTTTTAGACTTATGAATATTATAGAATTTTTTTCGAAAGCAACCAGTAAGCCTTCTTTTTAATTTATTTCCACATTTGATTAGGACGTAATGCCCAAGGGGGTGTTACACTTAGGGGCATGGGTATTCAACCGACTCCTCTCGTGATAGATTCTTCTTCAGAATGTATGTATCCAGAGCCTGCCTCACCATTGTCTCCATCTGAATTTGACATAGAGGAGATTCAATCAAAAAGAAGGGGTGAGTACAGAGAGGCCTACCCCGCGCTCCGGCTTACTCATCAAGTTAGTGAAAGCTTGAAATATCATCAGGAAAAAGGAGAAGAAAGGAGTGAGGGCTATTTTTGTATATTATTGAAATACTATATTTTCAATGCATTTTTTGTTGTTCTGTATATATATGCTATCCTAATCACTATCTAATTAACTTTAACTCTCAATATCTTTCAAGTAATGAAAATTGAATACATTGACAAACTTAGAAGTTATGAAATGTGTATGACTAACTTAGAAACGTTAAGTAAAAAGTTAAAACTATTTATTATTAATCGTGATAGAAAATGACAAGAACCAAATAAAGGTAACAAAAATTGTATGAGTAGCTTCAAAGTTTTAAGGAAATATGCAAGGCATGCTTCTAAGGTTGAAGTGTGAGAGTGTGGTCAAAGAGAAAGGTTTCAATTTTAAAATAAGGAAATGATAGCCCTTCTTCAAACAAGTGCTTTTTTTAATAGTGCTTTCTAAATGAAACACTATTCATGATTGACCTTTTAATAACGCCCTCTTGGATAAGCGCTGTTTAAACTATTTCCCTTCATTTTCTTTTAAAAAAATATTTTTCATTCCTTTAAATTTCTAACGCAAGTAGACCATTCTGTTTGTCACATGGTGTTTTTGAGTTCCTCACACTTCATCGGATGCCATGAAAATCAAAATTTGTTAATAGGATAAGGATTGCACTTGCTAAGATCAAATACAATGATATCTTAAACTAATAGGGAAGCAAAAGCGGTAATTTGAAGTATGAAGTGTGCATGAGTGTGGACTGTGCAGTCATAGAGAAAGGTTTCAGTTTTAAAACATTGAAATGATAGAGCATATTCAAACAAGCGCTATAATAATCCTATTTAATAGCACATTCTTAACAAAAGCTATTCACGATGGACCTTTTAATAACACTCCCTTTAATAATCACAATTAAAACATTTTTTTTAGAATGAATATTTTTTATTCCTTTAAAATTTTAATGCAAGCAGAAGTTGAGAAAAAATAATGATATTTTCCTTTACATTTTCACGTGTTACAAATTCCTTTTTGAGTTCCCACTTCACAGTGATGACAATGAAAAGTTGTTAAACGGATAAGGATTGCACTTGCTAATAAAAAAAATACCTTCAAAGAATATTTAATTTCTATTTTATTTCACTTCAAACACATTGTTTGAGTTTGTTGTAAAAATAATATAAAATATAGATAAATGAAATGGAATAGAGAAAACGATGAAGAATACCAAAACTGTTTATAGTTTGAGACGTGTACAAGACATTATCCTTAAGGATTATTTCGCCACAAAAGTAATTATAATGTGAATATCCCTAGGATTTAACAGACTCTTCCAAACTAACTATTATTCTAGGTATACAAAACAAGAATATTATCAACTCTCACACAAAAAAGAGAAAAGAAGATAAGAAAACACTTTCCTTTTACAACCACCTAAAATATTTAGACATTCAAAACCATTTTCTAGTCTCTACACCAACATCATTCTTAGGTGGAGTTTGTTACAAGTTTTATAAAAATATTCTCGGGAATGTCAGCATGGGAATAAAAGTTTCCCATGTTTGGGAAAAGTTTTAAGAAACTATTCTCAGGAATAAAAGATACCCGGGAATAAAATTAGTGGATGATAGTTAGAAACTTGGGAAAACTCTATTCCCATGTGTGAAGGTGGGAAAGAAAGATTCCCGAGAATGTGATTCACAGGGATGTAGTTTGCCTGCGAATAAAACATTCTAGATACCAAACGCCATCTAGCTTTTGTGCTGTATATATAAGCTCTTTTCTCCTCAAAACTTCTCTTTACTAATAAAACACTTGCAAAAATAGCAAGTAATAATTGCCCCTCCAATTTCAACATTAAAATTCATGTACGTTGCACCCCAATTGTACGGTTGATATCTCATCAATTGCATTAAAAATTAATTTAAAAATTAAATAGAAATGAAAAGAAAAAACGTTAACAGAAAACTAGAGAAAATAAATAATCATAAAGGTAAGCAAATAATGATAAATGATGGTAATAAAGAAAATTTAAAACCTTTTAAATTTCAAAACAAATTATTTTAAAATAGAATAAAATAGTCAAAAGAGTTTAACAATAAAAAATTGAATACAATATTACTGGCTATTCTTTTCAGCTGGGTACGTTGGTGGTAAGGGAGAAAACAAAATGGAGTGTGAGGAGATATATAAGACACTTCAGTTGTGGCTTTGCTTTAGTTGTGTCTTCTGACTCCCTTCAAGATGCCACATATCTCTTGTGTCTGAATCTACACATACAGTCACTGGGGCGTCGTCGCTTCTCATTTCATGTGGGCATTTAACGACCCACTCATATCTTTTAGTCGTTTGTCATGCCAAAAGAAAGATTTGCTGCTAGAAAGGCTCCCCATTATGTCTTGTTATTGCACCTTATGGTCATAGGCATTTGGGTGGCATTCACACATATATTTTTTTCTCATCTGTGATGACATTTAGGATTGGCCCTCGTCTGGACATTAGTCATGACACATGACAAAAATATATAAGAGTGTTGGCATCTTCTCGAATGATAAGAACACAGAAGAATACATGAGGAGATTTTATGTGCAGAGAGTTTATTGCACTTCCATCAGTTCCATGAACTATGCCAATGCCCAACGACTATGGGCAGAGAGTTAGTAACCTAGAAAGTGTAGTTTTAATTCGAGGAAAATATAGCTTTTTTCCATTCATGCGCTATGATAGTTACCACTTCCATAGCGTTTGTCCAAATAAATGCTATTAACATGGTCTATTATGATAACACTTCCATGGTTACATGCTATTATTGATGTATGGGGTAAAGAATGCTTTTTTTCAAAATAGGTTATGGAGTAAAAATAGCATTTTAACGGTGAACCACTGTTAAAGGTTTATAATTTAGCATAGTTCCTATTGATGAGTGCTATTAAAATTTTCTACACATTTTTTCAGAGCGCCTCTTGTCGAAGCCACTATTAAGTATGCACTTTTAAATCCCAAATCTGGTGTAATGAATAGTGACTAAAGTGAACATAAAAATGCAAGTTAAATTTTAAATGTGAGAAGAAAATTTTGAGTTAAGAAAAAGGAAGGTCCAAGAGAAAACATTACAAGTATAGGGAGGTACCATCGATCAGGAAAGAGAATGCCTAGAATAGTTAAAAGAATAAAAGCAGAAATAACTACTTACAAAATGTAAGTGTAGGTAAAAGTGTTAGGAAAATGCTGGTTGATACGAAAATGGTTTTTGTATTTTTATACAGCTCTAGGAACCGAACCCAATAGGCCAGTCGGGCTCATCGAGCTGGGCCAAAAAGACCTGGTTTTTTTTTATGCTAGTATTTAAGGAGCCCAACTCGGCCTAAAATATGGGCCGTTCGGGTGAGCCCATCGTGCCGGGCCAAAATTGACAGCTCTATAGGAACGTTGATCTAAACTCATCTTTGGATTTTATTTTATTTTTTAAGTTTAAAGTCATAATCAATGAATATTAAAAAAATGCTTATTTTCCTATTAGTCGAATTTCGATGAAGCTGAGTTTGTACGATATAGCATAATTCATAGTTTTACCATCCTTAAGAAACATATTTATCTACCAACTATGATAGGCATCCATATCTCTCTCTATTATATTGTTGCGTTGTTTCCATCATGTTCTCGAGAAAAAAAAATATTTATTAGGAGAAAGTTGATTAAATGGAAAGTAAATTTTGAGAATTTGTAAAAGATATCAATATTTGATATTGAATTAATGATGAGAGAGCATATGAGGTATTTTACTAATTACATTAGATTTTATATACTAATTTTTATAAGTAAAATTATATTTTTACCATTAAAAATATTAATTATTTTTTAATTATATATTATATAATTAATATAATACTTAAAAAAGTAAATATCTCAAACATAATCTTTGTGTGCATCAATACAATAAGAATACTGGTGTTAAGGTTAACTTATGTTCTATTTATAAAATTTAATAAGTAAAATATTTAAAGGAAAGAATACCCTTAATTAAAGGTTACATACATGTTCTGTGTAAGAAACTAAAAATTAAGCAAAGCCACACATACAACAATTTCTCTTAATACACCCCAACCTCTTTCACACCAACCTTTACAGCTATTGACACCAATATATGCATTAAAGTCTCAGATTTTGTTTTCCCCTCAAATGGAAGGTTATTTAAACAATATTGCATTATAAAATTCACCTAATTGTTATACTGACAATGCATACTGTATCCAGTTGTATGGCTATCAAATCAACAATATGTTGAATTAGTCTGTATAAATAACATAACTATTGGAGTAAGAAAATCACAAGAAACTCATGCTTCTCTTTTTTCTGTCACGACCATGACTAGAAAGGTGAACCTCGCATACATAACCAATAACTCAAAAAGGAAGGCAACATTCAAGAAAAGGAGAAATGGTCTGATCAAGAAGATTGATGAGATCAGCACCCTTTGTGGAATTGAGGCTTGTGCTATAATATATAGTTCCAATGAGCCTCAGCCAGAGGTTTGGCCATCCCATATGGGGGTCCAAAGGGTGGTCTCTAAGTTTAGGAGAATGCCTGAACAAGAACAAACCAAAAAGATGTTTAATCAAGAGAGCTTCTTGAGGCAAAGCATCATGAAGGCCCAAGAGCAGCTGAAGAAAAAAAAGGGTGAAACTAGGAGGAAAGAGATGTCCCGTCGCATGTTTCAATGTTTGAGTACTGGGAACATTGTTGACAATGTCAACATGAATGAACTGGCTGATCTCACATGGTTGATTGATCGGAACCTGAAGGACATTGAAAGGAAGAGCACTAGTTTGCAATCCCACGAGGGGACATCGGTGGTTTCAAATGGAGCTGAAGCCATGGATGAAGGTGTTAATGTCCAAGGGATGATGGAGAATGACCTGGACGCCATACAAAATCAGCATTGGTCCACGGACTTGGTCAATGGAGGTGGGAATATTCCATTTGGACATGTTAATCTCCCAAATAATCACATTTGGCCTGGAACTTATGTCCCTTGAAGAATCATGTTCTTCCTATTCAAAAGTCTCTCTTATGTACTAGGTTTTTTTATGCCTTTGGTCTTTGAATATGTCTATGCTTAGACACAATAATTTGTCATGGTCCTGTTTTAATTTAAGCATGTTTGTGATATGTTTGAAAAACATAGTTGGTCATTGTCGTTTGAAAATGTTTGGTCTCAAAAAGTGGGAGTAAGCAGTGGAATAAATAGAGACTCTTGTTCGTGTCCTTTTTATTAATTTTTTCCAGTGCACCAAGGATATCTCTAACATGCTTGATAAACTCACTTGTCTATCAACTATATTGAGGCTGAAACCCTTTCTACCTATTTAATTCAATTGGAGTTCATTAAAAAAAAAATTGGTAACCTTTATTTTTCTCTAGAAGACTAAACCAATGGAATCATAAAAATACATTAAAAATTTGAAAACAAAACCAATAACCAAGCCCAAGGGTCACTAAAAACTTGTTTAAGAATTCTTTTTTACCTAAGTTCCGACAAACCTCAATGGAATGTCACCAACAACGTCTTAAAAAAATATGGTTAACAAAAACAAAGAAAAATTTAAAATAATTTCCAAAGACACTAGACATCAATAAATTAAAAGTTTAATATAAATTTAAATTGGCACAAAAAGTTAAAAAAAATAACTTTAAATTTTGTTGGCACTAAAATTGAAATAAAGTTCAATAAATTGAAAACAAAACATAAAAAATATTTTAAAAAAACTTTTGTGATCTAGTGCCACAAGAAATAATAATAATAATAATAATAATAATAATAATAATAATAATAATAATAATAATAATAATAATAATAATAATAATAATAATAATTTAAAATTTTCAAGCAGTACTAAGAAGCAGGAAAAGGAGGAAGAGTGATGCTTTTTAGTTCCAAAATTTATAGATGAACTAATGTGCACAAAAATATAATCAACCAATCAAATGAAAAAAGATCCAAAAATCTCAGTGGTTTAAAGATAAAATAGGAAATGCTAATTTGTACATACGACTCTCATAACGAAAAGTATGAATATACGTTCTAAACCTTTGGTAATGCTAAACAACAATCGTCAGACACGCTAAAGCCACACTCTAAGCTCTTTGTTTGAGGTCTTTTATGATTGGTTAATGGAGGTGGAGGCAGACATTGATTGAGACATCCTGATGTCCCATTAAAGAAGAACCTAATTAACTAAGCCTTAATCCGTTATTAACGTTAGCATGCTTTATTGTTGACGAAAATATTATAATAATAATAAAACCGTAAAGATATAAAATGATTAAACATGCATAAATAGTAAATAGAAAACATATATACAATATATATAAATGTCATCAAAGTACGTGAAGTCCCTAGCAAAGGGACCATAACCTATCAAAAACTACACAGACTCCGCTCAAAGAAAAAGATACAGAAACTGGTCATAGAAGTGCACAATAGAAGTCCTACACTACCCAACCACCTCACCAAAAATACATCAAAATATTAAAATACGCTCAAAGAGGCACACCCTAGAAAATGCATCCGATGGATCCATATCACAGCAGATATGGACGTCTGGAAATACACTCTCCCTTGCGGAAGCGACGTCAATAAACTCTAGCGTCTCTAGCTCTAGGCTCCAAGACTGACTCATCACTACTCTTCACCACCCCGCAGCGATGAAAGAGATACATGGTTTGCACACTCCTCTGTCTCCTGCCTTTCTGAACCATGCCCACGTGGCTCCTAGCCTCAGACCTATCCACCATGTTCCACATATCGTCAGAGAACTCCCTCTAACGGGGTGGATACAACATCTCAAGGAAAGGCAAATACTAGACGATGAGGTACGGGCCATCTAAGTGGAAATAAAGACCTCCTCCAAGACGCACATACAAACTAATAAGGCCGATGTAAGTCATGAAGAACTATGAGTGGTCGACTCGCCACCCACGGTCATTATGATATACAATCTGAATAGATCCGAGGGTCGGGATCCTGGGCGGGATCCTCTACAGATAGTGTAGCGGGTTATATTCCTACCATGCAGCTGTCCTTGTCCTGCTTCTGCTGCTCATCTACTGCACCGATACATACACATAAAGAATAGAGAAAGAAAGGAGATCAGCAACTAATCATCACCATAAAAAGGGTTGGGGCACAATACAACATGTAATCAAACAACATATATTTACAGACAACAAACATCTCTCAAGTCATCCTTTTACAAACAACCTCAATTGTACATCAAGGAGCAATCCTCTAAGGAGTCACACTCCTATTCATGTCGGCCGATCTCTCACACTGGGAATAATGATTCCCTGGACATTCTCTCTCTCTCACGGGCCTCCCTTGCCTAGAGAATGTCAGTTGGTTTGTCCAGGTAACTGTTTCGCTCGCCATTAACAATAAGGGTGCTTCCCCCTATGAGCTCGATCTCAAATAGGGGTATCTTGGTCGCCTCGTAAGGTCCACCTGCGACTGGAATATTGAGGGCCAGACTTCGGGATAGCCATGCCTCCACGAGATCACGACATAGTGGGTGCAACTCACTGGTCACTGTAGATCGATCCACACAAGACTACATCCCCAAGCTTCCCAGAGACGTCCCTCTCCATATTTCGTACCCGCACCCGGGTACACCAACCACGCGTGACTCCCAGTCACGTGGCTCGTCACTTTGGCAACTATGCAATGCACAAACAACCTAAGTTGACACCGGTACCAATCTTACACTTACACGTAACATGATTCCCTAGGCATCCACATTCTCATCTCGATGCCCATACACTGTTTTCCCATCACTTTCACAAATAGTGTACCCTCAAGGTGTTAACTAGTGTTCCTAGAATACAACCAGTCAACCTCAACAACAGTACATATGCATCTCAGATATCAATTATCAATAGTATTAATATATAATAAAACACATAAACATGTATCACACATCAACCAGCACAATCATCTAGAGATATTATCATATAGCAGATAAAACATGCATCATTGACTAGAATTGTCTAACCTAGGGTTTTGCCCTAAAGCCTATTAGCCTACAATAACCAAACCCTAATAAACATTCTATAACCAGTTTCAACAAGGGTTTCGTTGTTGTCGACTTCTCGACATCTAGTAGGGTATAGGGCACCCTACACATACAGCTTAACACACAGTATTATGCTTGCCTCCCCGGCTGTTAGGTACTTGTTCCCCACCTTACTGACGTGCGCGTTTTCCCGTCTCTTAATGTATCTGCACTATCGAAACGAATCGGCACGTTCTCCGACAACTCCAAATCTACCATCAATACCCCAACATGTGCATTGGATCAAAAAATGTCCCGAGCACACGCACGGGGTTCAAAAACAATCAGAAACATTGCAACAATCATAGAATCAACAATAGACCAACACATGATTTAAAACTATGACCTGAAACGAATTAAACACCAGAAATCAAAGAGGAAACTCACCAACATAGCCGCAATCCCACAAAGTAAGATTTGTCTCCAAACCCGCGATCGATTTCCTGTCGACCGATTTAACAGAAAAAGGGTAAATGTCGAATATGTTGGTAAATGTCGACGAAGTCGACTCCATAATTCCTTGATGATATTCACATGCAAAAACGCAGCTACGAAGATGCCGAAGCCACGAGCACGAATACGCGATCGGTTTGAAAATTCAGAGACTGAACTACTCACACCGAGCTCCCAAAGGACCTTAACAATGGCCATCCTAACTTTAAGAATTCACCTCCTCCATTTATTATTCTATGTAGCGTGAAAATGAGAAGTCAGAGAAATGTCCAGCATGCATTTTTCATTTCATTAGCTTATTAATTAGTTTGCATGTTAGCACTAGGTGTTAAGTTTTAGCACATGTTAGGTGTCACATTAGATGATGGTCGAATCCATGTATCACTGCCTTAGGATATGTGAGATGAGTCTGTGTAATGGTACATGGCGAGACGCGTGTCACTACGTGTTGCTCTGTCGCCCAACTGGTGTTTTCTTCTGCATCTTCCTGCGTAACCTATTGCTGAGATATTTTTTTGAATTATTATAGGTTACTATTAAAAACTTATTGTACTCAAGCCCAACCTAATTTTAATATTATAACTCTCAATTGATTAATTAATTAATCAATCGCTCGATTTGTGTTTCTTTGCGTTTTGGACCCGTTTCAACTTTGATTCTCCTCAAACTTGAAACACAAGCTCACTACCACCTAAGGAACATGATTAAGCCTTCAAACATGCTTAATCCTTTTCTCATACACTAATTGAAAAAATGGGGCATTACATTGATGAAGTTAGAATGGCTGGAATGGGTGATGACTGCAATATACGGTGACTGCAGTTACAACGGTTGCATCTGGGATTAAAGTGGTGGTAGTGATGTATGGTCAGAAGTACAACAATATATGGGTGAAGTGTTTGTAGGTTAATGGTGTGGGGTTGGTTTTTCTTGATGGGTTGCCATGGAGAGGTTCTATTTTTTATTTTTATTTTGTTATTTAGTAATGAGTGGTGCCTGAAGAAGATTTTGAGATGGGAGTGGAGTTTTGATTTTGTATGGTGGCGGCTAGGTTTTAAGAAGGTGATAGATATGTGTTCTTGGGATTATTTCTCGCAAAACGTCAAAGTCAAAAAAGCATTCATGAAATTTCATACAGTCTTTTTTCGTATTATACAGTAAAACTCAGTTAAAATTGACCAAAAAATTGTAAAAAAACATGTTTCAATATCACTATTTGTACTAAGTTTATGAATTTACCTTCATACCAAGTATGACTATTCAAAGAGGAAATGGATCCTCCATATTTTGTTTTTGCTTTTTGATATGCAGATACATGGAGGGGGAATAGGCATAAAAAGATTTTACTAATGATGTAGGAATTTTTTATACAAAATTAATATAAATTAAAATATTTAAAATTCTTTCTAGAAACAATAAGCTATTTGAAAATAAAAATAATTAAATCATAAAAATTAAGGTTGCAAAAAAAAAAAACATAAAGTGCCTCAAATTAGGACAAATTCTCTAGCTAAACAAGGAACCTATGGAAGCAACAAGTTTGGCTACTGGGTGGCCTTGCCTGGACCATCCCTTATGATGACCGAGCTACATTTGAGAAGATTTCCAATATGATAAACTGATAATCTTCTAGTTTTTTTAATAATAAACTGAAAAACTGGTTTAATTATAAGAATAAAGAAAAAACCTAAAGGAAGGCCAGGGTATAAGGCTTTGAAAAGAGCGAAAACATTTAATAGCAAAGGGGTGTGGTCTTTTACTAGATGGAAGGGTGATGCTTCGGGAATAGGAGGAGCATAGAGAGGGAGAAGGGGAGAGCTGCACAGACGAGTGCATCAAATGTTTTCTATAAAAATAGAGATTTAATATATATATATATATATATATATTATAGAGCAATACTAATAACCCTTTCATCAATACATCTTAGGCTGGAGTTCTACCTTTGTAGCTTGTGTCTATGTTTAATAGTCTGATTTAAATAGCTTACATGGCCTCTGGTGTTTTATTTTGGGGCTGTAATTAGCTCTCTGGAGGTTATAAGTTGGGGCTTTGTATACAGATTGAGTACTATAAGTACTCTTATAAATATACTTTTGGTTTATTAAAAATCTCTGTTATTAGAATAAAGAAAAAACCTAAAGGAAGGCCAGGGTATAAGGCTTTGAAAAGAGGGGGAAAAAATTAATAGCAAAGGGGTGTGGTCTTTTACTAGACGGAAGGGTGATGCTTCGGGAATAGGAGGAGCATAGAGAGAGAGAAGGGGAGAGCTGCACAGACGAGTGGATCAAATGTTTTCTATAAAAATAGAGATTTAATATATATATATATATATATATATATATATATATATATATATATATATATATATATATATATATATATATAAATTATAGAGCAATACTAATAACCCTTTCATCAATACATGTTAGGCTGGAGTTCTACCTTTATAGCTTGTGTCTATGTTTAATAGTCTAATTTAAATAGCTTACATGGCCTCTGGTGTTTTATTTTGGGGCTGTAATTAGCTCTCTGGAGGTTATAAGTTGGGGCTTTGTATAAGGATTGAGTACTATAAGTACTCTTATAAATATACTTTTGGTTTATTAAAAAAACTCTGTTATTAGAAAAAATTTATGTGGGACCATGAATTTTATCTAGGATTCACTCTATTTAGTGAGCCTCATATGAAATATTCACTCAACAATCAATAGTGTGATGCAGAGAGTATTAAAAAAATATGTTGCAAGGACTTCTATGTATACAAATATACAATATGTATCATCATATTCATATATATAGAGTCTATATGTTTTTAATTTTTTATAAAATTTTTATATATTAGAATAAATTATAAAATTGATTATTACTATAAATAAAATAATTAATAATTAATAATTAAGACAACTCTATATGAAATATTCTATTGAATATTAGAAAACATTTTTATTTAAAAATAAAAAATTAAATACTACAAAAGTCTTGAAAAATTCTTTATTTACCTTTGATTTTTAATTTGAAGCCCAATTTATTGGCCCGTTAAAATTATTTCAAACCCATTGTTTGCCCATTTTTTCTTCTTTTATTCTTTTAACATTTTTAAGAAAAAGAACCTTAAAAAAATTGGAAGATTAATTTGGTGATTAGTTAGGTTTCAAGACCTTGTTTTGTGGGCCGAAGAAGTTGGTCTTCTTTGTAACACCCTAGTTTTTCACGTATATGTTTAATTATTTTATTGAAATAATTAATTATTTGGATGGTTACTTTTGTTTAATTTTATGTGGTTTAGTTTGAGTAATTTTATTTAATTATTTAAAATATTTTATTAGGTGCATTAACACTGTTACTGTAGTGGATACACGCTTGCTAGACAATAATGTTACGTTATTGTCACTATTATTATTTGTTTATAAAAATATTTTAAAGAATATGAATCAAAGGAATTTATTTTCAGATGTTACTCTATTTAATTTTAAATTTGAAAATAAATTAGTTTAGTGTTAACCGGAGATTAATTTTGGATCGCTGATTTTGTTGGTTGACCAGTTCAATCATCAATAATTACTCTAATTAGAATTTTAAGATTTTATATTTGTCACTAATTATTTTTAGATACAATATTATTTATTTTATTTTTCTAGACTCAATCTTAACCACTCATTTTGTATCTACCCAATAAGTAAGTGAAATATAAAAATTTCCCCTCCCTCTAGGATGAAAATGTACGACTCCCACATTCCTTCCTTCTTTCCCTTTTATTTTCTTCTTCTACCTTCAGAACAACCCACATCCCTTTCTCCCTACACTAAAAATTTCATCTTCTCCTTCTTCCCTCCACGACCAGTCGTCCAGCCGTCGTGCACCGCCCCTGGAACGCATCTCGACCGCGCCGCTCGCTGCCTAGACAGGAGAAGATGGTCAAGCGTTTGTGCAGTGGCTCGCCGGAGTTGCTGCTGCCAACCGCCAAGTCGGAGCTTCAAACAACCACCATGACACCTTCTTCTTCCTTGGGTGAATGAAAACACTCGTTTTTGCTCAAATTCAAGAAAACCCCCAAATTGATTTTGAAATCCTAACCCTATCTTTTGATTTTTGTTTTGGATTTTGAAATTGAACCTTCTTTTATGTAATTGGGACTGTTAATTACTGATTTCTAAGCTTAAGTTCTTGTTCCTGTGATCAAATCTCATTTTCCCCAATTTTGATGATAAGTCTTATTTTCCCAAATCTAAATTTTATTGAAATTGGTTCTATTTTGTGAAATTAAGTAGTTAAAACAACTTAGAGTGAATAGTTGATGATGAGTACCTGATTGTTTGAATTGGCTGGTTGTTCAAAATGCTTGGACTCCCTCTTTGGGATGTTAAAGTGGTAGTGTCTTCTTGTGGAAGTAGGTTTCACATGTTTCGGGAGTTGACAAGAACTGTTTAGAGGAAACTGGAACGTCGAGTTAGAGTTTAGCTTTTTGCTGCTTCGCTCAGAAGGAAGCTGATTGTTGAAGCACCAATGAAATGATCTTCCCTTGTCTACAAGAGGTAAGGGGGGGAGTGAACCACATCACACCATATTGGTGGATGTGAAGATGGCTTTATTTATCTGGTTGTAGGAAAATTCTAAATTAAGGGTTTTCCAATTTGTTTAATTAGTCCCTTATGAAGACATGATTGTAGTGGTTAATTGTTGTTTGATTCATGTTTATTGGTGTGGTTATTGGTTGGAAAATGTTTTCTAACATGTTGAAAACCGTCACTTGGATCATTGGATTAAATTGAGGATTTTAATACTTGGTCATTACAAATAACTTGATATATTGATGCGTATGCATAATTGTGAGATTATTTGGTGAAGCGTAATCTTCACTTTGGTTGTGATTGGCTTTTGGCCAAATGTGAATGGAAATGGGAGTTTAACTCCAATCCTTGAAACTTAAGCGACATTAATATCCTTAAGTGAGAAAATGAATATTGAAATTCATGAGGAAAGAGAATAAGTTTTTAACTACATTTTGAAACATTGATTTTGACTAAGAGCTTTATAAATGATTTGAGAGTTGAATTTGATTTTACTCTACATTTGAAAGTATCCAAGTGATGTCTTAAAGACCAAGAAAAAGAATGTCATTTTCCAAAATTGTGTTGCAGTGTTTAAAATTGTTGTGACTTGCCTAAGTCGTTCAAAAATGACATTGAAATTATTATTGTTCATAAAGAAGCAAAATGTGGTTTTAAAAGTCTAAGAAAACGAGTTTCTAAAGTTTGAATGTGTAAAATGGACTCAAAGTAAGTAATTCGACATATCTTATTTCTTATCAGTTAGGAACTGTTTTATCACTTAACTAAGTGTCCTAAATCCCTACATGAGTTTTAGAACATTTGAGTTAAAAACTGTTGAAAAAGGAATTACATGATTTGCGAATTTAGCGACATTTGGTCAAGTCATAGAGTTTTTGATCAAAGTGTAATGTAAAGTTTGAAATTAGTATTTTCATGTCTTAACATGGGTATTGGAATTTAAGAGAGTTAAAGATTCGAGAAAAAGGGCATGCTTTTGAAAACACGTGTTTTAGGTCCTAAATTCAGTAAAAATGGACAAAAATCGCCTTTTGTGGATTTCAAGTGTTTTTGACAAACTATTTTGAGGAATTTGATACTAGTATATCCTTATTTGAATTTGTTTTCAAATGGTTTGGTTTTAGCCAAGGAATGTTGATTTTGAATTAAAAGGGTTTTAGTCGTCATGACTAGTATTTCAATTTAAATGAAAAACCTAAGTCGAGGATGGCTTAGTGAAACAAGGACTTAATGATTATGACTCGCGGTGGAGCAGGAACATAGGTCATAAAGTAAGGATGATTCACTTATCCTTACATCCATAATACTTAATGACAAAGAGTATTTTAAGGTTACTTGCTCGACAAGTAATCCCGTTGGGGAATGGACTTAAAGAGGTATAATGAGTTGGTGAGAACGACCAACCTTCATAATATACTAAATCGTTGAAACATGGATAGACCAATGAGGGATCCTAAATCTTGTGCAAGGATTCACGGGTTGGTACTATCTTGCCTCTAGAACGGCTATTGATTTTGTCAAAGGAATCCCGAAGTTTATCCGGTGGATAAATATGAACGCACATGCCGTTATCGGCGTAATCCAAAGGAAATTGTAATTAAGGCCTTTGTGCCTAGGAAGCGGGCTGACATGCTCTGTGCGCATGTGGACGTGCTAGCAACTATCTTCAATGGTCTTGGGGATGGTCAGGGTAGGAAGGCCACAAAACTCCAATTGGTGATTCTTCTGGTCGTGGTGTTTCATGCAATACACTAACATCTACTACTACATGCTAGCCGTACTAGGTTATCAAGAATGCTTCACAATAAGTTCTAATTTCACATGAGGCTGTTATTATTGATTCACACGAGATGCCTAATATTGGCAGTTGTGAAACATCAAGCTCTAACCACTCCTTCTGAATGTTCTCTTAGCTCCGGAGTTAGGGTCAAATCTTCCTTGAGGCTTTGTAGGTATGAGACTATGCAGTTTCATTCAGTTACCTCTGTTCTCATGTCTCTATGAACTAACAGTGTTCAGTCTTGCTTGATGAGATTATGGTTACACTGATTTGTGTACTGTTGACTCTATGTACACGTGTTATATGTTAATTGTATATGCTGGACTGTTTGACTGAGATATATGTTTACCTGGATATGAATATATGTTATTTTCATATCTGCCATATGTTGTGATTTTTGGGAATCTCACTTCCTCATTTTATATTGCCTATGTCGTCTGGTTATGTGCCTTCTGTGTTCTTTTGAGAAGACTGAGATGTCAAGATGTCGTTTGGCTGATTCATCATAGGGGTTGAGGTTCGAGCTTGCAGACGATATATTGGAGTTCTAGTGGACGTCTTCCAGCTTTTCGATGGTCCAAGATGATGGTCTTTGTGTTTGTTGCCATGCCTAACCCTTCTTTTCTTGAGACAGGCATGATTGTTGTTGGTCTGTAGGCTATGACTTTCTCCTTGGTAAGGGAAAGACTTAGTCAGAGTGCTACTTATGTAATGGCTCTAGGGATGTCTTTTGTGACGACATCGGTAGTGGACTCAAATAGAGTTTCCACTAGATCTCATCAGTTGGGTTTGTCCTTCTCATGATGTATGAGAGAGGATGGTCTTTTATATTTTGGTTTGGCCGGCTTTGGATGTCTGGGAGTTAATGTTATCGTTTATGGAGCTGCGATGCCAAGTATATTATATATTAGGAGCTGCGTCTCCATAGCTTTATGTTGGGTCTGTGTATCTTTATGTTCTCTGTTTATGTGTCGGGTTGGGTTTTTATGTAAATGATTTTCGAACTTATAACATTAATCATGATTAGTAAATGTTTTAGTGCACTGTTATCTTCTCAGTAACTCTGGACTGTATTATGTAATATTTGATGAGGTTGGATGTTTTATTGCCTCCTGTCTCCCTTGAGAAAAGGAAAAAGAATTGATGTTATAAAATGTTTTATCAAGTGTTCCGACTTCATCCAAACTCCATTTTTCAAAGGGGACATTTCGAAATGTTTTCTTTCAAACTTTGAGAATTCTTACCTTGATCCATTCTATTGATCTTAAAAGAAAAAAGAAATTACCCCATTTTATTGCAGAGACTTTAATTAAACAAATTTTCGACCTTAAAATGTCACATAAAATGTAGCGCCCGAGAAGGATGTTACATTCTTCTGCTATTGTCTTTGGCTAAATGATAGATAAGCTTCCTATTTTTTAAAAAATACAAAGAAAAATTAACTTTGGAGTAATTAATTTTATTTATGTTGAAGCTAGTGCAAGCGACAAAGATATTTGATACAATTTATATCTCTGTCTTGCACATAAGAATTTGCCACCTAAGAAAAAAATGTTAAAATGGTCTCTTTGATTCTGTAACTTATTTCTAGGTTTACATTAAGTAATATTCTATTTTGGTTCTCTAATTTAAGAATATTAATTAACGTTAGTCGGTCTATATGTTAAATATGTTATGATAATGTTAGATTCTCATCGTTAGTGGTCGAAAATCTAGTCGAAATCTCCTTCCCTTTCCATCTCTCTTCATCCCTACCACCATTCATTCTTCTTCCACCTTCCTCTCCAAGTTGAAAAGCATTTCCACATGTGAAAAAAAAATCTCAAAGCATCTTCTTAGAGTGCCTTCTTTTCTAATGACTTATGCATCAAATGCCTAATCAATGAAAAATAAATTGCACAACAAAAAAATTAACTATACAAGTCAGCTCTAGTGCAAATACCAAATACCATGACTAGGAATAATATATTATCAAAATGATTTTGGTTCCAAATCGCAACATTATTCGGCAAACTACATGAAACACAGAAATACATCAAATTATTTGGCATGGTAGATGCCCAATACAACATTTATGTTTAAAATTCATTATCAAAATATATTGATATAAAAAGTTGGTAACTTTCTTTTTCACTTGAGAGGCACATTTCAATTTATAAAACTTTCTTAACCCTTTTTATAATATGAAGTACTGGAGATGCTTGATGATCTCACCATTCTTCATGGGATTGAAGCATTTACTTTAGTGTATAACAAATCCAATGCTAATCAAGAGTTTTGGCCATGTCCAATTGTGGCCCTAAGTGTGGCTTGAGGTGTCAAGAATTTTCCTGCAACGGTGTTGGACAATCTGAGGATGACTGAGTCGTTTGAAATGGGAAATCAGATTAGCCAGAAGAAGTATGAAACCATGGTGGTTAATAACGTTCTAAATCGTGGTTAATTACGTTCAAAATCAATGTTAATTACGTTCAGTGGATGGTGAATGAGTTGCGACACCTTGTTATAACCATCCACTGAACGTAATTAATCACGTATCTGAATTGTGTTAACCATACAAATTGTTGTCAAAAATTGTTGTCCATTTTTGTGTTCAAATAACACAACTATGATGGAAATGACTCCTTTATAGTGAGTAAATAAGAATGTATCTCTTTTTAGATTATTTGGTGAGTTGAAATCTAGCTATGTACACTTTATCAAATCAATGTTATATATATATATATATATATATATATATATATATATATATATATATATATATATATTATATGTCATTACTTATTTATTTTATAGACAAACTCATTTTACAGAATATTCTTCTATCCTAGGTCGATTGGAAAAAGGAAAAGAAGGAAGAAAAAAATTGTAAAGGATATAAAAGTGTTGGTGGTGTTGAATGCCGTTAGTGAATTCTGGAATTGGTCAACAAGTGATGTAGTTGAAGTTTATTTTGTAAGGCACAAGATAGGAAAAGGAAGACCATATGGTATTATAGTTGGCTAGCATCTTAACTGGATGGTGATTTGTAGCAACTTTGACAATGAATCATTGCAGATTTCAGCTTTAAGGAAATAAAACGTTCTTAGCTGCGATGAGAACATGGAAAATATCGAATCTACAACCTTCTCGCTAGCTAATTTTCTACTCTTAAATTAGTGTTGGACAATCTGAACATGACTGAGTTGTTTGAAATGGCAAATCAGATTAGCCAGAAGATGCATGAAACCATTTCGAGGATGAAGGCACGATACCATGCTTTCATCATTAAGAACCAACAAGCTCAAATTGCAGTGGCTGTTGGAGAAGCTAACGAAGGACAGGAGGGACAAGTGGATGGTGGCCAAATGGTTGATATGGACAACTTGCTGATGATCAATGGTGGACCTGGAGGACCTGCAATGTTGCCATTTGTTTGAATCTAGCAAATGGAAGGGGAAACACGATTTTTAGGAGGGATTACTTATCTTTTTCTAGAGTCTCATTCCTTCTTACTTGTATGAATAAATTTTTTATAATAATACTTCTTGATCCCTTTGACCGGATTTCAGGGATCTCTTAATTAGCCAATATTTGATTTAAGTTACCTGCAATGTTTTAAAATTGGAATCAAGTTATTGAATCTGTAAAGACAATAGTTCACAGTTCATCGATGATCCAGTCACAATCTAGTCGATCATGGTCGGATCGATTATAATTAAATATATATTTTTAATTTTATATAATATATTCAATAATCTATTAGAAAGAAAAAATAAACTACAAAAAAATATGAAAAATATTGAGAACACACTCTTTGTCACACTCCTTTTCAACACACTTTTTTATTGGGTGGATTTCATGTGAGACCCACCAAAACACATGGTCCCACATGAAATCCACCCAATAATAAAGGGTGTGTTGAGATGAGTGCGAAGAAGAGTGTAATGCTAGCATTGCTCAAAAAAATATTAATCGTGGTCAAGTTCGACTTTTATCAAAAATGGAATGGATTGTTATTTTTATTCAAAAGTGGGGTTAGTTATCATTTCATTAAAGCTCAATAAGGGTTAATGCAAATAATCTCAATATTTATTATTCTTTTCATGAATTGCCATGTGAGACATTTACGGTCGTTTGATTCTCATAAAAGACAACAACACTGATGTTCTTACCATCCTTATATTTAGGTTACACTGAAACCCCTTTATACCTCAGTCACGTAGCACATTCATTATCTTATTTTTTTCTTTTACCGTGAAGACTTCAGTTTCACCAGTTATAGAGAATATGATCATAAACAAACCATAGAAGCATCAAATTGATAGAGATGATCATCGCAGGACAAAGAGCATGAAATGGACAAGTATGGGATGCACCTGCTAGCTAGTGACAAGATTCTCGAGAATGTGATTCACAGGGATGTAGTTTGCCTGTGAATAAAACATTCTAGATATCCAAACGCCACCTAGCTTTTGTGCTGTATATATAAGCTCTTTTCTCCTTAAAACTTCTCTTTACTAATAAAACACCTGCAAAAATAAGAAGTAACAATTGCCCCTCCAATTTCAACATTAAAATTCATGTACGTTGCACCCCAATTGTACGGTTGATATCTCATCAATTGCATTAAAAATTAATTTAAAAATTAAATAGAAATGAAAAGAAAAAACGTTAACAGAAAACTAGAGAAGATAAATAATCATAAAGGTAAACAAATAATGATAAATGATGGTAATAAAGAAAATTTAAAACCTTTTAAATTTCAAAACAAATTATTTTAAAATAGAATAAAATAGTCAAAAGAGTTTAACAATAAAAAACTGAATACAATATTACTGGCTATTCTTTTCAGCTGCGTACGTTGGTGGTAAGGGAGAAAACAAACTGGAGTGTGAGGAGATAAATAAGACACTTCAGTTGTGGCTTTGCTTTAGTTGTGTCTTCTGACTCCCTTCAAGATGCCACATATCTCTTCTGTGTCTGAATCTACACATACAGTCACTGCGGCGTCGTCGCTTCTCATTTCATGTGGGCATTTAATGGCCCACTCTCATATCTTTTAGTCGTTTGTCATGCCAAAAGAAAGATTTGCTGCTAGAAAGGCTCCCCATTATGTCCTGTTATTGCACCTTATGGTCATAGGCATTTGGGTGGCATTCACACATTTTTTTTTTGTCATCTGTGATGACATTTAAGATTGGCCCTCTTCTGGCCCTCATCTGGACATTAGTCATGACACATGACAAAAATATATAAGAGTGTTGGCCTCTTCTGGAATGATAAGAACACAGAGAAGAATACATGAGGAGATTTTATAAAATCTGAAGTATGGGAGAAATTGGATTAGGTTTAGGAGCATTTGTTCAATAGCTATTAAGGCAGAATTGATTATAGACAGTTTTTTATGCATCGAATGTTGAATATCGAGTTTTATGAGTAGAGAGTTTACTGTACTTCAATCAATTCCATGAACTATGCCAACACCCAACGACTATGGGCAAAGAGTTGGTAACCTAGAAAGTGTAGTTTTAATTCGAGGAAAATATAGCTTTTTTCCATTCATGCGCTATGATAGTTACCACTTCCATAGCGTTTGTCCAAATAAATGCTATTAACATGGTCTATTATGATAGCACTTCCATGGTTACGCACTATTATTGATGTATGGGATAAAGAATGCTTTTTTTCGAAATAGGTTACGGAGTAAAAATAGCATTTTGACGGTGAACCGCTATTAAAGGTTTATAATTTAGTATTGTTCCTATTGATGAGCGCTATTAAAAACTTCTACACATTTTTTCAGAGCGCCTCTTGTCGAAGCCGCTATTAAGTATGCACTTTTAAATCCCAAATCTGGTGTAATGAATAGTGACTAAAGTGAACATTTTTTTTAAAGCAAAAGGGGCCTCATTTAAACCTTTTGATGCAAAACCCTCCTTAGGGAAAAAAGCACCAAAAAGGAAAAAGAGAGCCCATATTATTAAAAAGAAGAAAAGAAAACAAAAGATATGGGGGGGCATGAACCTAACCCATAGAAAGATCAATGAAGTCTATAACAAGGTAAACTAAACCTATTTCTAAAGAAATCCTCCCTACCAAAGTCAGGGATTAAATCCCACCAAATAAAACCAGTAATCTTAGTACTATAAGAAGCTAATTTATCCGCACAATGATTACCCTCTCTAAAGATATGAGAAACAATGAACCACATTCGTTTAGTAAGCAAAACACAATTATCCCATTCGTTTCTTAACCACCAAGGCACAATGTTAGAGTTTGAGAAAGCCGTAACCACAAAAGTAGAATCACATTCCAACCAAAGGTTTAGCCAATCTTGCTTAAAAGCAATTTCAATAGCCATCATTGCACCATGCAACTCAGCTTCATGAGATGAGAGGGAACCTAGAAAGGAAGAGAAGCAACCAAGGATGGAAGCCTTGCTATCCCTGAAAAGGCCACCACATGCAGCTAAACCAGGAGAACCAAGAGCACTGCCATCAATATTACATTTCATAAAATGCAAGTTAAATTTTAAATGTGAGAAGAAAACTTTGAGTTAAGAAAAAGGAAGCTCCAAGAGAAAACATTACAAGTATAGGGATGTACCATCGATAAGGAAAGAGAATGAATAGGATAGTTAAAAGAGTAAAAGGAGAAATAACTACTTACAAAATGTAAGTGTAGGTAAAAGTGTTAGGAAAATGCTGGTTGATACAAAAATGGTTTTCTTATTTTCATACAGCTCTAGGAATCGAACCCAATAGGCTAGTCGGGCTCATCGAGCCGGGCCAAAAAGACCTGGTTTTTTTCGTGCTGGTATTTAAGGAGCCCAGCTCGGCCTAAAATATGGGTCGTTCGGGTGAGCCCATCGTGTCGGGCCAAAATTGACAGCTCTATAGGAACGTTGATCTAAACTCATCTTTGGATTTTATTTTATTTTTTATGTTTAAAGTTATAATCAATGAATATTAAAAAAAATGCATATTTGCCTATTAGTCGAATTTCGAAGAAGCTGAGTTTGTACAATATAGTGTAATTCATAGTTTTAACATCCTTAAGGAACATATTTATCTACCAACTATTATAGGTATCCATATCTCTCTCTATTATATTGTTGAGTTGTTTCCATCATGTTGTCGAGAAAAAAAAATATTTATTAGGAGAAAGTTGATTAAATGGAAAGGAAAATTTGAGAATTTGTAAATGATATCAATATTTGATATTGAATTAATGATGAGAGAGTATATGAGGTATTTTACTAATTACATTTGATTTTATATACTAATTTTTATAAGTGAAATTATATTTTTACCATTAAAAATATCAATTAATTTTTAATTATATATTATATAATTAATATAATACTTAAAAAAGTAAATAGCTCAAACATAATCTTTGTGTGCATCAATACAATAAGAATACTGGTGTTAAGATTAACTTATGTTCTATTTATAAAATTTAATAAGTAAAATATTTAAAGGAAAGAATGCACTTTTTTTTTAAGCAAAAAGGAGTGTAGAAGCATCACTGCAGTGGAAATCATCCCAACTATGTTGGCACCAAAACCACTACCAATCATCTGCAGCACCCCATAGTATTATTAAAAACAAAAGAAAGAAATACAAGAAAACATGGGGGGGACATAGGACCTTACCCATGAGAAGAGGGGGGATTACAAGAATCTAAAATTAGGCATACCCCACCTATTACAGAAGAAATCATGCCTAATAAAACTGGGAATCAGGCTCCACCAAGTGAAGCATTTAGAACTGACTCCAAAATTGGCTAGCTTATCAGCACAGTGATTAGCTTCTCTAAAAACATGAGAGATCAAGAAAGTAAAGTTTGAGGCCAAAGCAATACAATTTCTCCATTTAGTTCTAATTTTCCAAGGAGCTATGTCTGGATTCGAGTAAGCAAGAACCACAAGAGAAGAGTCACATTCCAGCCATAATCTAGACCAGCCCCTCTCAAAAGCAATCTGAATTGCTGTCATGGCAGCAAGCAGTTCAGCAGAGAAAGAGTCCTTAGTCCCATAGAATTCAGCAAAACAGCCAAGAGTAGCTCCACTACTGTCCCTAAAGATTGCACCACCACCAGCTTGACCCGAAGAGCCTTTAGAGGCCCCATCTGTATTTACTTTAATCCAGTCTGGGAGAGGAGGGGTCCAAACAACATGGAGAATTTTAGGAGAGGCTCTCGGATGGCCTTTGATCCTCAGCAGCTCAAAGATTCTCAATTCCTCAGCAGAAGAGGACATTTTATTTGCAGAAACATTACCAGACAAGAAAATGAGGGCTTTGAGCATGCTAGTAGCTGCTCTCACTGTGATTGTTCTATCATCAAACTTCAGTTTATTTCTTGAGAACCAAATGATCCAAAAGGAATTAACAATAGCTGCAGTTATAGTGTCTTTCATTTGCAGGCTCCACTGCTTATGGCAAAGGGAGAGAATAGAGAATACAGAAGAAGTGTCCACCTGCACATCAAAGACTGATCCAATCCAATGCCAAATTTGCTTTGCAAAGGGACAAGCTAAGAAGAGGTGGACTGCACTTTCTGCTGCAGACAAGCAAAGACTATGAAAAAAAGCAAAGAAAGCAGCCCCTCTTTTGAAGCTGATCTTCAGTAGGCAACTTATTATGAATAAGCCTCCAGATGACAAAAGACTTAGAGGGAGGAATTGCCCTATTCCAAATCAGTTTAGACCAGTCACAAATGGAATGCCTAATGTCTAAGAAATGGAAAGCTTCTTTGAAAGATAAACCACCCGAGGTTGAGTGCTGCCAAATAAGAGTGTCCACTGCAAGGAAAACAGGAATGTCCAAATGAGGCAGCTCCTGGCCAAAAATTGGGAGGTTATCCATTAGAGATGAAGGAATAATCCAGCTGCCATCCCTTATAAAGTCAGCAAGCTTGGCTTTCAGTTTATGCTGCAGGCTGTGAGGAACTTGCAGCAGATCTGCCAAGGGCTTTGAGAGCCATTTGTCAGTCCAAAAGTTAATTGATGAACCATCTCCAATATGCCAAACTGAATTGTTAAGAATAGACTGCAAATGATTTTTAATGCCAGGCCATAAGGAAGACTTGACATAGGTGGGGATAGGCTTGCAGTGATGAGAGAATCTGCTCCTAAGAAATGTAGCCCATTCAGCACAAGAGGAAACCAACTCAAAAGATAATTTCAGAAGAGAAGCATCATTGAGAGCTAACAAAGACTTAATGCCCAATCCACCTTCCGTAAGCAGTGCAGAGTTTCTTCCAAGCAACTGTGCATATTTTCTTGACATTAGGATCTCCAGACCAAATAAAATTCCTAATGGATTTGTCTAGATCCTTAAGAACAGATGAGGGCCAACAATAGACATGAAAGCTATGAAGCATCATACTGTTGATCACAGACTTGACAAGCTCAACCCTTCCCATGATTGAAAGAAGGTTACCTTTCCAAGAGGCAAGTTTGGAGGTGATTCTGTCTGCTAAAGGCTGCAAGTGAATTCTTCTTGGCTTGCCCTTGAAAATTGGAACACCAAGATAATTGAAAGGAAAGGATCCAGCAGAAAATCCAAGTATCTGAGCCACTTTGGATGACTTGTTAGGGGAGATACTACCCGAATAGAATTTGCACTTGTTGAGGCTAAGCCTTTGACCTGAAGCAGCTCCATACTCAGCAAAGAGGCTCATTAGAGCTTCAAGTCCCCTCTTGCTACCCTTACATAGAACAAGTACATCATCTGCATACAAGACATGGCTAGGAGAAGCAAGGCTCCTAGGACCAGAAATAGTTTGTAACACTCCAGAGCTGACAAGGGCAGATATTCCTCTACTCAAGGCATCTTCAGCAAGACAGAAAAGCAGAGGTGAAAGAGGGTCACCTTGCCTAACCCCTCTTTTACAGGCAAAGAAACCTTCTGGTTTACCATTGATCAGAAAGGATAGCTTAGCAGAGTGAAGGATTGTTTTGATCCAATTGCAGAAAGTAAGATTGAAACCAAAAGCTTTCAAGATAGAAATAATGAAGTTCCAGTCCAATGTGTCAAAAGCCTTTTTAATGTCAAGCTTTAGGGCCAGATTTCCACCATAGGCCTTATAGTCCAACAAATTACAAGCCTCTGAAGCAATACAAATGCACTCCTTGATGTTTCTACCTTTGACAAAACCTCTTTGCTGTGGAGAAATGATTCTGGCTGCAATATTTGCTAATCTGTCAGCTAGCACCTTTGTAATGATTTTAAGTTGAAAATTGGCTAAAGCAATAGGTCTATAGTCTTCAATTATATCAGCATGTGGCATTTTTGGAATCAGAACTACCAGATTGGAATTCATGTTAGGCAAGAGCCAATTCTGAGCAAAAAATTGATTGACTGCCATACACACATCAGAGCCAATAATATCCTAGTAGGATTGGTAGAAACAACCACCAAAGCCATCAGGACCAGGTGCACCCTCACCATTCATTGCAAAGACAGCATTCTTTATTTCCTCCATAGAAGGCAGCCTTGTCAACAAACTGTTTTCTTCAGCTGTAACAGCATTGGGAATAACCCTGTTTATGAGATCATTAGGTTGACAATCATTAGGGACTGCATACAGATTTGAGAAGAAATCAATGACATGGTTAGCCAAGCCCCCTGCATCATCAATGATAGCATCTCCACACTTAAGCATACTCAAAGATTTAGCAGCATATCTGGTTTTTGCAATTCTATGGAAAAAAGCAGTGTTTCTGTCCCCTTGGCAATGCCAATCAATCCTGGATTTTTCTCTCCAAAACTCCTCTTCAAACAGTAAAGCCTGCTGCAATTCAGTTTGTGCTAGAACCTCTTGCTCCATGAGATCATCATTCACACCTCTGGAATTAATGAGTTGCTGGACCGAATCCACAGCAGCCAAGGCAGCCTCAACTCTATGATGCACATTCCCGAAAACCAGCTTGTTCCAATTTTTTAGTTCAACTTTTAAGGATTTCAGCTTCTGTGAGAGAACATACATTGGACAGCCATACACAGGCTTGCTCCACACTTCCTTAATGATCCTATAACAATCCGGATGACCAATCCACATTTTATGAAATTTAAAAGCAGAAGGGAAGGACTGAGCCGATCTAGAGCAGGTTACCATTATGGGAAAATGGTCAGACTGAGATCTAATCAAGGTACAACAATAGGTGGAGTTCCAATTGTCTAGCCAAGCTTCATTACAAAGGGATCTATCCAGCCGTTTTTCAGTGTGAGCAGACCCCCTTCTCCTATTACTCCAAGTAAAACTGGCTCCTCTAGTAGGGAGATGGATCAGGCTGGCTGCATCAGTGAAGTTCTTAAAGTCTTCACAAGCAGCCTTGAGAGGTAAGGAAGAGCCTCTAACTTCGTGGGATCCCAAAACAGAATTAAAATCACCAAGCATGCACCAAGGCCCAGGATTGTTGACCTGCAGACTAATTAATTTTGACCAAAGGGATCTCCTAGAGAGATGAGAAGTGTTAGCATAAATAGCTGCAACAAAAAGATCTTTTCCATCTATGTTTATCTGAAATGAACACTGCTGAGTAGAGCAGGACAGAGAGGTATGAGATAACTGGATACTACATAACCCCCATATATTTGGTAGAAGACTACCCCTATCATTTAGACAAAAAACCTTTAAGTTAAGCTGCCTCCAAAAGGAGTCTGAAACATCAGAAACCTTGATCCAAGGCTCAGAAATGAAGACAAAATCTGGTTTGTTAGCCATACAGAAATTCTTGAAAACCAACCTTGTACTAGGATTTCCAAAACCTCTACAATTCCAATATATGATTTTCATTAGGCAAACTGTGTAGGGCCACCCCTTAATCGGGTAAAGGTTTTTTCCTGCTGTGCTGCCTTAGCAGCCTTTTGCCTTAATTTTTTCTTCTTAGACTTAGAAATGACATTTGAAAAATCATCTTCTTGAGAGGTCAAGAGGTATTTACTAGGGTCAGCCCTTCCAGTTAGAGGGGGCTGATTCACCCCAATGGCAACATCAAGATTGTCTTCCTCATGACCCCAAAAATGGCTGACAATTTGTAAGTAAGAAGTCACAACTTGATTCCTGATATCATTGTCAGGAGTGACACTAATAGTGCAACTCCCTAAAGGATTTGTAACAAGAGGAATATTACCTTGAAGAGGCACAGAGATCTATTTGCCTGCAAACAAAACCTGATCATTGTGCTATGAAGGAGAGCAGTCCACAGGAGTATCTGCCACAAAGGTCCCAGTACTGGAGACAGACTGTTGGATAGGAGAGATTGGCTCACATTCTGCAGGAGAGTGTTGCATGACCCCACAGATAGGTGAAAGCACCTCTGCCACATTCAAAGGATCTGAGGGCTGAACAAATCCTAGAAGAGGATTAGTGGAAACTTGAACTTAAGGCTCAGTGCATGGGACATTATTAACTCCCAAAAAATCATCCGGTGCAATGACTGTCTCCACAGAGATTTAATTGGAATTGCTGGTGCCTGCCACCTAAACCAAATTTGGTTCAATACTATGATCTGCATAAGCAACTCCTTTGCCTTTATCCCCAGTACTCCTTGCTGTTTCCTTCAGAGTCTCAGAATTTCCTTGATTTGTTTTTGGCACATATTGCACTACCTTTTTTCAAGGATTTTTCTGAACAACATTCAAGTCCTTTGGAGCCAAAGATTCTCCTGTTTTATGCTTTCTGCAATTAGCACTGGAGTGGCCAATTATCTTGCAAGATGAGCAGAATGATGGGAGTCGCTCATATTCTATATCAACAAAGAAAGCGAAGTGTTCTCTCTCCACAAGGATCCTATCTCGCAGATCCTCAGTAAGATCAATCCCAATGAGGATTCTAGCAAAGTGGCCGAAAGATCTTGTCATAGTAACTTCATCTAATGCAATTGGCACACCAATACCACCACCAATCTCGAACAAGATCTTTGGCCGCCAATATTCTCGAGGCAAACCATGGAGCCGGACCCAACATTGTGCATGGGTTTGACGTAAAGTATTAGGGTTAAAATCCGGGATCCAAGATGACAATCTCAGCACACCTGGGTTCAAATTCCAAACCCCAGCAGATCTGATTCGGCGTTGATCCTCTAAGGAGGAGAAACTGAACTCATAGAAGCCTTTTCCCAGTGAAACCACAGACCATGTAGCAATAGGTTTCCAAACCTTGAGAAGCTTGGATCGCAAGTCACCCAGTTTTATTGGAGAATCTCCCTTGGACAGGATGAGACGACCATGGATGAGGTTTTGGCATTCTTGGACACCAGCCTGGTATTCAGATTCAGAAATCTTTTTCGCCCATTTGTCACCCTTCAAGCAAGGTTTTGGAAGTTGGTTAATAGGGATGTCAAAAGAAGTAGAAACCGCTTGTGCGAAGGTCTTTTTTGGAGGCGGAGCAGGACAGTTCGAAGGAGAAGAAAGGGGAGCAAGGAAACTCCATGGAACAATAGGATCGTTAGCCATGAAGATCATGCAAAACCCTAGAAGATCACTGGAAGAGAAACCCTAGCAGAGTTATTTTTCCAAAACCCTCTATCCTAAACCCTAAATCACCAAAAACGGTTTAGATGGATCTTCATGACACCACCAAGAATGCACTTGATTAAAGGTTACATACATGTTCTGTGTAAGAAACTAAAAATTAAGCAAAGCCACACATACAACAATTTCTCTTAATACACCCCAACCGCTTTGCAAACCAACCTTTACAGCTATTGACACCAATATACGCATTAAAGTCGCCGATTTTGTTTTCCCCTTAAATGGAAGGTTATTTAAACAATACTGCATTGTAAAATTCACCTAATTGTTATACTGATAATGCATACTTTATCAAGTTGTATGGCTATCAAATCAACAATATGTCGAATTAGTCTGTATAAATAACGTAACGATTGGAGTAAGAAAATCACAAGAAACTCGTGCTTCTCTTTTTTGTCACGACCATGACTAGAAAGGTGAACCTCGCATACATAACCAATAACTCAAAGAGGAAGGCAACATTCAAGAAAAGGAGAAATGGTCTGATCAAGAAGATTGATGAGATCAGCACCCTTTGTGGAATTGAGGCTTGTGCTATAATATATAGTTCCAATGAGCCTCAGCCAGAGGTTTGGCCATCCCATATGGGGGTCTAAAGGGTGGTCTCTAAGTTTAGGAGAATGCCTGAACAAGAACAAACCAAAAAGATGTCTAATCAAGAGAGCTTCTTGAGGCAAAGCATCATGAAGGCCCAAGAGCATCTGAAGAAAAAAAGGGTGAAACAAGGAGGAAAGAGATGTCCCGTCGCATGTTTCAATGTTTGAGTACTGGGAACATTGTTGACAATGTTAACTAGAATGAACTGGCTGATTTCACGTGGTTGATTGATCAGAACCTGAAGGATATTGAAAGTAAGATCACTAGTTTGCAATCCCACGAGGGGACATCGGTGGTTGCAAATGGAGCTGAAGCCATGTATGAAGGTGTTAATGTCCAAGGGATGATGGAGAATGACTTGGACGCCATACAAAATCAGCATTGGTCCATGGACTCAGTCAATGGAGGTGGGAATATTCCATTTGGACATGTTAATCTCCCAAATAATCACATTTGGCATGGAACTTATGTCCCTTGAAGAATCATGTTCTTCCTATTGAAGAGTCTCTCTTCTGTACTAGGTTTTTTTATGTCTTTGGTCTTTGAATATGTCTATGCTTAGACACAATAATTGGTCGTGGTCCTGTTTTAATTTAAGCATGTTTGTGATATGTTTGAAAAACATGGTCATTGTCGTTTGAAAATGTTTAGTCTCAAAAAGTGGGAGTAAGCAGTGGAATAAATAGAGACTCTTGTTCGTGTCCTTTTTATTAATTTTTTCAGTGCACCAAGGATATCTCTAACATGCTTGATTAACTCACTTGTCTATCAACTATATTGAGGCTGAAACCCTTTCTTCCTATTTAATTCAACTGGAGTTCATTAAAAAAAATTGGCAACCTTTATTTTTCTCTAGAAGACTAAACCGATGGAATCATAAAAATACTTTAAAAATTTGAAAACAAAACCAATAACCAAGCCCAAGGGTCACTAAAAATTTGTTTAAGATTTCTTTTTTACCTAAGTTCCAACAAACCTCAATGGAATGTCACCAACAACGTCTTAAAAAAAATAGGGTTAACAAAAACAAAGAAAAATTTAAAATAATTTCCAGTGACACTAGACATCAATAAATTAAAAGTTTAATTTAAATTTAAATTGGCACAAAAAGTTAAAAAAACAACTTTAAATTTTTTTGACACTAAAATTGAAATAAAGTTCAATAAATTGAAAAAAAAACATAAGAAATATTTTAAAAAAACTTTTGTGACCTAGTGCCACAAGAAATAATAATAATAATCATAATTTAAAATTTTCAAGCAGTACTAAGAAGCAGGAAAAGGAGGAAGAGTGATGCTTTTTAGTTCCAAAATTTATAGATGAACTAATGTGCACAAAAATATAATCAACCAATCAAATGAAAGAAGATCCAAAAATCTCAGTGGTTTAAAGATAAAATGAGAAATGGTAATTTGTACAAACGGCTCTCATAACGAAAAGTATGAATATACGTTCTAAACCTTTGGGAATGCTAAACAACAATCGTCGGACACGCTAAAGCCACACTCTAAGATCTTTGTTTGAGGTGTTTTATGATTGCTTAATGGAGGTGGAGGCGGACATTGATTGAGACATCCTGATGTCCCATTGAAGAAGAACCTAAAACTAAGCCTTAATCCGTTATTAACGTTAGCACGCTTTATTGTAGACGAAAATATTATAATAATAATAAAATCGTAAAGATATAAATGATTAAACATGCACAAATAGTAAATAGCAAACATATATACAATATATATAAACATCATCAAAGTACGTGAAGTCCCTAGCAGAGGGACCATAACCTATCAAAAACTACACAGACTCCGCTCACAGAAAAAGATACAGAAACTGGTCATAGAAGTGTACAATAGAAGTCCTATACTACCCAACCGCCTCACCGAAAATACATCAAAATATTAAAATATGCTCAAAGAGGCACACCCTAGCAAATGCATCCAACAGATCCATATCACAGTCGATATGGACGTCTAGAAATACACTCTCCCTTGCCAAAGCGACGTCAATAAACTCTAGCGTCTCTGGCTCTAGGCTCCAAGACAAACTCATCACTACTCTTCACCGCCCTGCAGCGATGAAAGAGATACATGGTTTGCACACTCCTCTATCTCCTGCCTCTCTGAACCATGCCCACGTGGCTCCTAGCCTCAGACCTATCCACCATGTTCCACATATCGTCAAGGAACTCCCTCTAACGGGGTGGATACAACATCTCTAGGAAAGGCAAACACTAGGCGATGAGGTACGGGCCATCTAAGTGGAAATAAAGACCTCCTCCAAGACGCACATAGAAACTAACAAGGCCGATGTAAGTCATGAAGAACTGTGAGTGGTCGACTTGCCTCCCACAGTCATCATGATATACAATCTCAATAGATTCGCGGGTCAGGATCCTGGGCGGGATGCTCTGCAGATAGTGTAGTGGGTTATATTCCTGCCAAGCAGCTGTCCTCATCATGCTTCTACTGCTCATCTACCATACCGATACATACACATAAAGAATAGAGAAAGAAAGGAGATCAACAACTAATCATCAGCATAAAAAGGGTTGGGGCACAATACAACATGTAATCAAACATCATAGATTTACAGACAACAAACATCTCTCAATTCATCCTTTTACAAACATCCTCAATTATACATCAAGGATCAATCCTCTAAGGAGTCACAATCCTATTCATGTCGGCAGATCTCTCACATTGGGAATAATGATCCCCCGGACATTCTCTCTCTCTCACGGGCCTCCCTTGCCCAGAGAATGTTAGTTGGTTTGTCCAGGTAATTGTTTCGCTCGCCATGAACAATAAGGGTGCTTCCCCCTATGAGCTCAATCTCAAATAGGTGTATCTTGGTCACCTCGGAAGGTCCACCTGCGACTGGAATACTGAGGGCCAGACATCGGGATAGCCAAGCCTCCATGAGATCACGACATAGTGGGTGCAACTCACTGGTCACTGTAGATCGATCCACACCAGACTACATCCCCAAGCTTCCTAGAGACGTCCCTCTCCATATTTCGTACCCGCACCCAGGTACACCAACCTCGCATGACTCCCAGTCACGTGGCTTGTCACTTTGGTAACTATGCAATGGACAAACAACCTAAGTTGACACAGGTACTAATCTTACACTTACACGTAACATGATGCCCTAGGCATCCACATTCTCATCTCGGTGCCCATACACCATTTTCACACCACTTTCACAAATAGTGTACCCTCAAGTTGTCAAGTAGTGTTCCTAGAATACAACCAGTCAACCTCAACAACAGTACATATGCATCTCAGATATCAATTATCAATAGTATTAATATATAATAAAACACATAAACATGTATATCACAGATCAACCAGCAAAATCATCTAGAGATATTATCATATAACGGATAAAACATGCATCCTTGACCAGAATTGTCTAACCAAGGGTTTTGCCCTAAAGCCGATTAGCCTACAATAACCAAACCCTAATAAACATTCTATAACCATTTTCAACAAGGGTTTTGTTGTTGTCGACTTCTCGACATCTTGTAGGGTATAGGGCACCCTACACATATAGCTCAACACACAGTATTATGCTTGCCTCCCCGGCGTGTTAGGTACTTGCTCCCCACCTGACTGACATGCGCGTTTTCCCATCTCTGAATGTATCTGCACTATCGAAACGAATCGACACGTTCTCCAACAACTCCAAATCTACCATCAATACCCCAACACGTGCATTGGAACAAAAAATGTCCCGAGCACACGCACAGGGTTTAAAAACAAGTAGAAACATTGCAACAATCATAGAATCAACAACAGACCAACACATGATATAAAACTATGACCCTAAACAAATTAAACACCAGATAGTAAGATTCGTCTCCAAACCTGCGGTTGATTTCCTGTTGACCGTTTAAACAGAAAAACCTGTAAAAGCCTAAAATTCACCGAAAACGATTTCGAGACTAAAAATAGGAGTATCATAAATTTAAATAGATTAAAAAGGGTAAATTTCGAAGATGTTGGTAAATGTCGACGATGTCGACTCCAAAATTCCTTGATGATATTCACATGCAAAAACACAGCTACGAAGATGTTGAAGCCACATGCACGAATATGCGATCGATTTGAAAATTTGGTGACCGAACTACTCACACCGAGCTCCCAAAGGACCTTAACAATGGCCGTCCTAACTTGAAGACTTCACCTCTTCCAATTATTATTCTATGTAGCATGAAGATGAGAAGTCGGAGGAATATCCAACATGCATTTTTCATTTCATTAGCTTATTAATTAGTTTGCATGTTAGCATCAGGTGTCAAGTTTTAGCATAGGTTAGGTGTCACATTAGGTGATGGTGGAATCCACGTATCACTGCCATAGGGTATGTGAGATGAGTCAGCGTAATGGTGACGTGGCGAGACACGTGTCACTGTGTGTTGCTCTGTCGGCACAACTGGGTGTTTTCTACTGCATCTTCCTGCGTAACCTATTGCTGAGATTTTTTTCAATTATTATAGGTTACTATTAAAAACTTATTGTACTCAAGCCCAGCCTAATTTTAATATTCTAAATCTCAATTGATTAATTAATTAATTAATCACTCGATTTTTGTTTCTTTACGTTTTGGACCCATTTCAACTCTGATTCACCTCAAACTTGAAACACAAGCTCACTACCACCTAAGGAACATGATTAAGCCTTCAAACATGCTTAATCATTTTTTCATACACTAATCGAAAAAATGGGGCATTACATTGGTTCAGTTAGAATGGCTCGAATGGGTGATGACTGCAATTTATGGTGACTGCGATTACAACGGTTGCATCTGGGGTTAAAGTGGTGGTAGTGATGGTTGGAAGTACAACAGTATATGGGTGAAGTGTTTGTAGGTTAATGGTGTGGGGTTGGTTTTTGTTGATGGGTTGCCATGGAAAGGTTTTTTTTTATTTTTTTATTTAGTAATAAGTGGTGCCTGAAGAAGATTTTGAGATGAGAGTGGACTATTGATTTTGTATGGTGGCGGCTTGGTTTTAAGAAGGTGATAGATATGTGCTTTCGAGATTATTTCTCGCAAAACGTCAAAGTCAAAAAAGCATTCGTGAAATTTCATACGACCTTTTTTCGTATTATACAGTAATACTAAGATAAAATTGACCAAAAAATTGTAAAAAAAAACACATGTTTCAATACGGTCTTTTTTTGCTTTTTGTTATGCAGATACATGGAGGGGGAAATAGGCATAAAAAGATTTTACTAATGATTTGGGAATTTTTTATTAAAAATTAATATAAATTAAAATATTTAAAATTCTTTCTCGAAACAATAAGCTATTTGAAAATAATAATAATAAAATTTTAAAAATTAAGGTTACAAAAAAAAATTTAAAGTGCCTCAAATTAGGACGAATTCTCTAGTTGAACAAGGAACCTATGGAAGCAACAAGTTTGGCTGCTGGGTGACCTTGCCTGTACCATCCCTTATGATGACCGAGCTACATTTGAGAAGACTTCCAATATGATAAACTGATAATCTTCTAATTTTTTTTTTAATAATAAACTGATAAACTAGTTTAATTATAAGAATAAAGAAAAAACCTAAAGGAGGGCCATGGTATAAAGCTTTGAAAAGAAGTAAAAAATTAATAGAAAAGGGGTGTGGTCTTTTACTAGAAGAAAGGGTGATGCTTGGGGAATAGGAGGAGCATAAAGGGAGTTTGAAGGGGAGAGCTGCACAGACGAGTGCATCAATTTTTTTCTATAAAAATAGAGATTTAATATATATATATATATATATATATATATATATATATATATATATATATATATATATATATATATATATATATATTATAGAGCAACACTAATAACCCTTTCACCAATACATGTTAGGCTGGAGTTCTACCTTTGTAGCTTGTGTCTATGTTTAATGGTCTGATTTAAATAGCTTACATGGCCTCTGGTGTTTTATTTTGGGGCTGTAATTAGCTCTCTGGAGGTTATAAGTTGGGGCTTTGTATATGGATTGAGTATTATAAGTACTCTTATAAATTTACTTTCAGTTTATTAAAAAAACTCTGTTATTAGAAAAATTTTATGTGGGACGTTGAATTTTATCTAGTATTCACTCTATTTAGTGAGTCTCATATGAAATATTCACTCAACAGTCAATAGTGTGTTGGAGAGAGTATTAAAAAAATGTGTTGCAACGACTTCTATGTATACTAATATATAATATGTATCATCATATTCATATATATAGAGTCTATATGATTTTAATTTTTTATATAATTTTTATATATTAGAATAAATTATAAAATTAATTATTACTATAGATAAAATAATTAATAAGTAAGACATTTCTATATGAAATATTCAATTGAATATTAGAAAACATTTTTATTTAAAAAAATTAAATACTATAAAAGTCTTGAAAAATTCTTTATTTACCTTTAATTTTTAATTTGAAGTCCAATTTATTGATCAGTTAAAATTATTTCAAACCCATTGTTTGCCCATTTTTTCTTCTTTTATTCTTCCAACATTTTTAAGAAAAAGAACCATAAAAAAATTGGAAGACTAATTTTCACATATGTGTTTAATTATTTTATTGAAATAATTAATTATTTGGATGGTTACTTTTGTTTAATTTTATGTGGCTTAGTTTGTGTAATTTTATTTACTAATTTAAAATATTTTATTGGGCGCGTTAACACTGTGTTACTGTAGTGTATACACGCTTGCTAGACAATAACGTTACCTTATTGTCTCTATTATTCTTTGTTTATAAAAATATTTTAAAGAATATGATTCAAATGAGTTTATTTTCAGATGTTGCTCTATTTAATATTAGATTTGAAAGTAAATTAGTTTAGTGTTAACTGGAGATTAATTTTGGATCACTGATTTTGTTGGTTGACCATTTCAATCATCAATCTTTACTCTAATTAGAATTTTAAGATTTTATATTTGTCACTAATTATTTTTAGATCCAAGGACCAATATTATTTATTTTATTTTTCTAGACTCAATCTCAACCACTCATTTTGTATCTACCCACTAAGTAAAAATTTCCTCTCCCTCTAGGATGAAAACGCACAACTCCCACATTCTTTCCTTCTTTCCCTTTTATTTTCTTCTTCTACCTTTGGAATAACCCACGTCCCTTTCTCCCTACACTGAAAATTTCATCTTCTCCTTCTTCTCTCCACGACCAATCCCCGCCTAACCACATCCGACCACCGTAGGAATGAAGTCAACCACATCCGACCAGTCGCCGCCCAACCACATGTGACCACCGTAGGATTGAAGTCAACCGCTGTGCCGGAGCTTCAAACAGCCACCGTGACAACCTTCTTCTTCCTTGGGTGAGTGAAAACACTCCTTTTTGCTCAGATTCAAGAAAACCCCTAGATTGATTTTGAAACCCTAACCCTAATTATTTATTTTTGTTTTGGATTTTGAAATTGAAGCATGTTTTATGTAATTGGGATCGTTAATTAATGATTTCTAAGCTTAAGTACTTGTTCCTATGATCAAAGCTCATTTTCTCCAATTTTGATGATAAGTCTTATTTTCCCAAATCTGAATTTTATTGAAATTGGTTCTATTTTGTGAAGTTAAATATTTAAAACAACTTAGAGTGAGAAGTTGAGGATGAGTACCTGATTGTTTGAATTGTCTGGTTGTTCAAAATGCTTGGACTCCCTCTCTGGGATGTTAAAGTGGTAGTGTCTGCTTGGGGAAGCAGGTTTCACATGTTTCGGGAGTTGACAAGAACTATTTAGTGGAAACTGGAACGTCGAGTTGGAGTTTAGCTTTGTGCTCCTTCCCTCAGAAGGAAGCTGATTGTTGAAGCACCAATGAAATGATCTTCCCTTGTCTGCAAGAGGTAAGGAGGGAGTGAACCACATCACACCATATTGGTGGATGTGAAGATGGCTTTATTTATCTGGTTGTCGGAAAATCCTAAATTAAGGATTTTCCAATTTGTTTAATTAGTCCCTTATGAAGACATGATTGTAGTGGTTAATTGTTGTTTGATTTATGTTTATTGGTGTGATTTATTGGTTGGAAAATGATTTTTGACATGTTGAAAACCATCACTTGGATCATTGGATCAAAGTGAGGATTTTAATACTTGGTTATTACAAATAACTTGATATATTGATGCGTATGTGTAATTGTGAGATTATTTGGTGAAGCATAACCTTCACTTTGGTTGTGATTGGCTTTTGGCCAAATGTGAATGGAAATGGGAGTTTAACTCCAATCCTTGAAAATTAAGCGACATTAACATCCTTAAGTGAGAAAATGGATATTGAAATTCATGAGGAAAGAGAATAAGTTTTAACTACGTTTTGAAACATTGATTTTGGCTAAGAGCTTTATAAATGATTTAAGAATTGTATTTGATTTTATTCTACATTTGAAAATATCCAAGTGATGTCTTAAAGACCAAGAAAAAGAATGTCATTTACCTAACTTGTGTTGCAGTGTTTAAAATTGTTGTGAGTTGCCTAAGTCGTTCAAAAATGACTTTGAATTTATTATTGTTCATAAAGAAGCAAAATGTGGTTTTAAAAGTCTAAGAAAATGAGTTTCTAAAGTTTGGAAGTGTAAAATGGACTAAAAGTAAGTAATTCAACAAATCTTATTTCTTGTTAGTTAGGAACTATTTTACCACTTAACGAAGTGTCCTAAATCCCTACATGAGTTTTAGAATATTTGAGTTAAAAACTATTGAAAAAGGAATTACGCGATTTACGAATTTAGTGACATTTGGTCAAGTCCTAGAGTTTTGAGCAAAGTGTAATGTAAAGTTTGAAATTAGTATTTTCATGTCTTAACATGGGTATTGCAATTTAAGAGAGTGAAAGATTCGAGAAAAAGGGCATGCTTTTGAAAACACGTGGTTTAAGTCCTAAATTTAGTAAAAATGGAAAAAAATTGCCTTTTGTGGATTTCAAGTGTTTTTGACAAACTATTTTGAGGAATTTGATACTAGTATATCCTAATTTGAATTTGTTTTCAAATGGTTTGGTTTTAGCCAAGGAATGTTGATTTTGAATTAAAAGGGTTTTAGTCGTCATGACTAGTATTTCAAGTTAAATGAAAAACCTAAGTCGATGATGGCTTAGTGAAACAAGGACTTAATGATTATGACTCGCGGTGGAGCAGGAACATAGGTCATAAAGTAAGGATGATTCACTTATCCTTACATCCATAATACTTAATGACACAGTATTTTAAGGTTACTTGCTCGACAAGTAATCCCGTTGGGGAATGGGCTTAAAGAGGTATAATGAGTTAGTGAGAACGACCAACCTTCATACTAAATCGTTGAAACATGGATAGACCAATGAGGGATCCTAAATCTTGGGCAAGGATTCACGGGTTGGTACTATCTTGCCTCTAGAATGGCTATTGATTCCGTGAAAGGAATCCCGAAGTTTATCCGGTGGATAAATATGAACGCACATGCCGTTATCGACGTAATCCAAAGGAAATTGTAATTAAGGCCTTTGTGCCTAGGAAGTGGGATGACATGCTCTGTGCGCATGTGGACGTGCTAGTGACGATCTTCAATGGTCTTAGGGATGGTCAGGGTAGGAAGGCCACAAATGTCCAATTGTTGATTCTTCTGGTCGTGGTGTTTCATGCAATACACTGACATCTACTACTAGATTCTAGCCATACCAGGTTATCGAGAATGTTTCACAATAAGTTCTAATTCCACATGAGGCTATTATTATTGATTCACACAAGATGCCTAATATTGGCAGTTGTGAAACATCGAGCTCTAACCAATCCTTCTGAATGTTCTCTTAGCTCCGGAGTAGGGTCAAATCTTCCTTGAGACCGTGTAGGTATGGGACTATGCAGTTTCAATCCATTGCCTCTATTCACGTGTCTCTATGAACGAACAATGTTCGGTCTTGCTTGATGAGATTATGGTTACACTGATTTGTGTAATGTTGACTATATGTACATGTGTTATCTGTTAATTGTATATGCTGGACTGTTTGACTGAGATATATGTTTACCTGGATATGAATATATGCTATGTGGTGTCATGCTATTTTCATATCTACCATATGTTGTGATGTTTAGGAATCTCACTTCCTTATTTTATATTGCCTATGTCGTCTGGTTATGTGCCTTCTGTATTCTTTTGAGAAGACTGAGATGTCAAGATGTCGTTTGGTTGATTCATCATAGAGGTTGAGGTTCGAGCTTGGAGACGATATGTAGGAGTTCTAGTGGACGTCTTCCAGCTTTTTGATGGTCCAGAATGATGGTCTTTGTGTTTGTTTTCATGCCTAACCCATCTTTTCTTGAGACAGGCATGATTGTTGTTGGTCTGTAGGCTATGACTTTCTCCTTGGTATGGGAAAGGCTTAGTCAGAGAGCTACTTATGTAATGGCTCTAGGGATGTCTTTGGTGACGACATCGGCAGTGGACTCAAATAGAGTTTCCACTAGATCTCGTCAGTTGGGTTTGTCCTTCTCACGATGTACGAGAGAGGATGGTCTTTTATATTTTGGTTTGGCCGGCTTGGGATGTATGGGAGTTAATGTTATCGTTTATGGAGATGCGACTCCAAGTATATTATATATTAGGAGTTGCGTCTCCATAGCTTTATGTTGGGTATGTGCATCTTTATGTTTTCTGTTTATGAGTCGGGTTGGGTTTTTATGTAAATTATTTTCGAACTTATAACCTTAATCATGATTAGTAAATGTTTTAGTGCACTGTTATCTTCTCGGTAACTCTGTACTGTATTGTGTAATATTTGACGAGGTTGGATTTTTTTTGCTTCCCGTCTCCCTTGAGAAAAAAAAAGATTTAATGTTATAAAATGTTTTATTAGGTGTTACGACTTCAACCAAACTCCATTTTTCAAAGGGGACATTTCGAAATGTTTTCTTTCAAACTTTGAGAATTCTTACCTTGATCCATTCTATTAATCTTAAAAGAAAAAAAAAATACCCCATTTTATTTCAGAGAATTTAATTAAACAAATTTTAGGACTTAAAATGTCACAGAAAATGTAGCGCCCGAGAAGAGTGTTACATTAGGTGGTATCAGAGTTAGCCGAGTCTTTTGGGCTTGGGGTATAGGTCTATCGTCGTTTATGTTGTGTTTTCTCTGATTGTTTTCTGTGTTGTATGTGTTCTTGGTTTCATGAAGAACCAATGTTTAGAAGGATGACGACCATGGTTATCCTTGTTTGTGTTCCTGTTTTCGTGATGTTGTTCTGAAGGGAGACAACGATGTTTGGTATTCTTTTCATTATTGTTTCTAAGAAGAAATGATAATGGTCAGAATTTGGATGCCCAGTTTGCTTTAAGTTTGTCATCCTTAACCTTGATAAGGATTGAATGTTTGTTGGTTGAAGCGGAGAACAAAATCGTTGCTAAGGAAGTTTTCGGGATAATCTTCTGAACGAGTTCTTTTCTTGCAAAGTTTGAGGCGTATCAGAGAATGTAGTTTTGCGACTACGCCAAGACGGAATGTTTGTTAGAATATGTTTGTTGTTTTGAGTTCCATCAGCTATCGCTTATAAAGCTACTAAGGAAACAATCATAACAAGAGTGAACTCAAAAGAGGAGTGACAAAGAAACTAGTGAGGGCAATGGACTTTTCAAAGCTGCCTAAGATGTGGAAAATGATATGCAACTAGAAACTGCAACGATAAGGAGATCGTTTGTTTCTAATGTGGGAAGCCGGATCACTTTGCGAAAGTTTGCAAGCAGCGACTTTCTAGAAGGGTTGATAGAGTGAGCGAACCTGTAGTTGTAGTTTTACGTTGCATGACTGTGGGAGTGATCACAAAAGAAGTCACTGCATCCTCAGAGGTCTTGCCTGTTCTCGATGTGGAGAACCGGGGCATACAACATGTAGGTGTAATCAACTCGTGGGAAAATGTACCATAGAGAGTAAGATTTTGGCTATACTATTTGGTTCGCACACGAGTCATTTTTAATTCCCTGTAAATATGTGAGATATTCTGGTCACTTTTCTCTTTATTGCTTATTTCTTTGTTACGATCTTGCCTTGAGTTGATTTGATTTCAACATTTTACCTCATATTGGTTATGCTCCAGGAAAACTAATCAAGATTTGTAGTCTTCTGTCATCATTGATATAATGACTTTTTACAATCGTTAGTGAAACCACCCTTGTTGGTTAAATCAGTTAGAATTCTTTATTGTTGTGGAGAACTGATTGTTGTGTATTTGATCATTTTCCTTTTCCGTAAATAAATACAAGCTAGAAATGGAGTGATCTTTCTTAGATCACATCATGTTAGCCTTTATAGGAAAAGGTTAAAAATTTCCTTTGGGAATGAAAACTTTGGCAATTCATTTTATCTTTGGTGCCAAGTGAACTAGAGTTACCTCGAGTGAGGAAACTCACAAAATTTTTAAGGATTTTTTTTTCAAAGACCAAGAGTATTTTCGACTTGTATTCTAGACTCTTGAGAAGAAAGAAAATTATTATTTGCAACTTTGTCTTTCGAAGGAAGTTCTCATGGAATGAGGAACTTTATTAGAGTCACGTTTGTACATATGTGGATGTACAACACATTTTTACATTCAGGAACATATTAAAGACCCTTTTGTTCATATTGAATATCCTCTATCTTTCTCTTCATCTTACTTTATTCTCTCTTGTGAAAGTGGTACTGGTGGATTCATCACTCTCTTTCCAAAAACCTCTTGTTCGAGTTTAACGTTTTATTTTATCATTGGTGTGTTAAAATCGCCACCAGATATAGAGTCGGAGTTTCGCATCGTTTAGAGGTCAGAATTTGTCTTATATCTATATATCTTACAATGTTTGACATTCGAATTATCCGAATGTACTGAGTTTCAAAAATTTAAAGAGGATTTTCCTTGAGAGTCTTAGCATGTCGTCTCACTAATACAATTTAAGTCCGAAAGAGAGCTTAATCTATGAGATACATCACGTCATGTTATGAACGATGAGAATGTGGCGCATCTGAAAACGAGATAGAAGATCGGTATCCACGTTCGTTTTCTTTAGATGAGAGAATTTCGAGGACGAAATTCCTTTTAGTGGGGTAGTATTGTAACACCTTAGTTTTTCACATATATGTTTAATTATTTTATTGAAATAATTAATTATTTGTATGGTTACTTTTGTTTAATTTTATGTGGTTTAGTTTGAGCAATTTTATTTACCCATTTAAAATATTTTATTGGGTGCATTAACACTGTGTTACTGCAGTGTATACACGCTTGCTGGACAATAATGTTACGTTATTGTCACTATTATTCTTTGTTTATAAAAATATTTTAAAGAATATGATTCAAAGGAATTTATTTTCACATGTTACTCTATTTAATTTTAGATTTGAAAATAAATTAGTTTAGTATTAACTAGAGATTAATTTTGGATCACTGATTTTGTTGGTTGACCAGTTCAATCATCAATCTTTACTCTAATTAGAATTTTAAGATTTTATATTTATCATTAATTATTTTTAGATCCAAGAATCAATATTATTTATTTTATTTTTTTAGACTCAATCTTAACCACTCATTTTGTATCTACCCACTAAGTAAGTGAAATATAAAAATTTCCTCTCCCTCTATGATGAAAACGCACGACTCCCACATTCATTCCTTCTCTCCCTTTTATTTTCTTCTTCTACCTTCAGAAAAAACCCACATCCCTTTCTCCCTACACAAAAAATTTCATCTTCTCCTTCTTCCCTCCACGACCAGTCGCCGCCCAACCACGTCTGACCGCCGCTGGAATGAGGTCAACCACCACAAGCCCCACGCGTCTGGTCTGTTCGTTCCTCGCTATGCATTGCATCATCACCGCCGCGGAAACGACCTCGCGCGTCTGTTCGTTGAGCCACGATAAGGTCGTCGTCCAGCCATCGTGCACTGCCCCTAGAACGCTGCTCGACCGCGCCGCTCGCTGCCTGGACAGGAGAAGATGGTCGCGCGTTTATGCAGTGGCTCGCAGGAGTGCAACCATCGCGCCGGAGCTTTAAACAGCCACCATGACACCTTCTTCTTCCTTGGGTGAGTGAAAACACTCCTTTTTGCTCAGATTCAAGAAAACACCCAAATTGATTTTGAAACCCTAACCCTAATTTTTTATTTTTGTTTTGGATTTTAAAATTGAACCTTGTTTTATGTAATTGGGACTGTTAATTAATGATTTCTAAGCTTAAGTTCTTGTTCCTATGATCAAAGCTCATTTTCCCCAATTTTGATGATAAGTCTTATTTTCCCAAATCTGAATTTTATTGAAATTGGTTCTATTTTGTGAAGTTAAGTATTTAAAACAACTTAGAGTGAGAAGTTGACGATGAGTACCTAATTGTTTGAATTGTCTGGTTGTTCAAAATGCTTGGACTCCCTATCTGGGATGTTAAAGTGGTAGTGTCTGCTTGGGGAAGCGAGTTTTACATGTTTCGAGAGTTGACAAGAACTGTTTAGAGGAAACTAGAACGCCGAGTTGGAGTTTAGCTTTGTGCTGCTTCCCTCAGAAGGAAGCTGATTGTTGAAGCACCAATGAAATGATCTTCCCTTGTCTACAAGAGGTAAAGAGGGAGTGAACCACATCACACCATATTGGTGGATGTGAAGATGACTTTATTTATCTGGTTGTCGGGAAATCCTAAATTAAGGATTTTCCAATTTGTTTAATTAGTCCCTTATGAAGACAAGATTGTAGTGGTTAATTGTTGTTTCATTTATGTTTATTGGTGTGATTGATTGGTTGGAAATGATTTCTGACATGTTGAAAACCATCACTTGGATCATTGGATCAAAGTGAGGATTTTAATACTTGGTTATTACAAATAACTTGATATATTGATGCGTATGTGTAATTGTGAGATTATTTGGTGAAGCCCAACCTTCACTTTGGTTGTGATTGGCTTTTGGCCAAATGTAAATGGAAATGGGAGTTTAACTCCAATCCTTGAAACTTAAGCGACATTAACATCCTTAAGTGAGAAAATGAATATTGAAATTCCTGAGGAAAGAGAATAAGTTTCTAACTACGTTTTTAAACATTGATTTTGGCTAAGAGCTTTATAAATGATTTGAGAATTGTGTTTGATTTTACTCTACTTTTGAAAATATCCAAGCGATGTCTTAAAGACCAAGTAAAAGAATGTCATTTTCCAAACTTGTGTTGTAGTGTTTAAAATTGTTGTGAGTTGCCTAAGTCGTTCAAAAATGACATTGAATTTACTATTGTTCATAAAGAAGCAAAATGTGTTTTTAAAAGTCTAAGAAAACGAGTTTCTAAAGTTTGGAAGTGTAAAATGGACTAAAAGTAAGTAATTCAAAAAATATTATTACTTATCAATTAGGAACTGTTTTACCACTTAACTAAGTGTCCTAAATCCCTACATGAGTTTTAGAACATTTGAGTTAAAAACTGTTGAAAAAGGAATTACGCGATTTACGAATTTAGCGACATATGGTCAAGTCATAGAGTTTTTGAGCAAAGTGTAATGTAAAGTTTGAAATTAGTATTTTTCATGTCTTAACATGGGTATTGGAATTTAAGAGAGTGAAAGATTCGAGAAAAAGGGCATGCTTTTGAAAACACGTGGTTTAGGTCCTAAATTCAGTAAAAATGGACAAAAATCGCCTTTTGTGGATTTCAAGTGTTTTTGACAAACTATTTTGAGGAATTTTATACTAGGATATCCTTATTTGAATTTATTTTCAATTGGTTTGGTTTTAGCCAAGGAATGTTGATTTTGAATTAAAAGGGTTTTAGTCGTCATGACTAGTGTTTCAAGTTAAATGAAAAACCTAAGTCGAGGATGGCTTAGTAAAACAAGGAATTAATGATTATGACTCGCGGTGGAGAAGGAACATAGGTCATAAAGTAGGGATGATTCACTTATTCTTACATCCATAATACTAAATGACAAAGAGTATTTTAAGGTTACTTGCTCGACAAGTATTTTAAGGTTACTTGCTCAACAAGTAATCCCGTTGGGGAATGGACTTAAAGAGGTATAATGAGTTGGTGAGAACGACCAACCTTCATAATATACTAAATTGTTGAAACATGGATAGACCAATGAGGGATCCTAAATCTTGTGCAAGGATTCACGGGTTGGTACTATCTTGCCTCCAGAATGGCTATTGATTCCGTTAAAGGAATCCCGAAGTTTATCCGGTGGATAAATATGAACACACATGCCGTTATCGGCGTAATCCAAAGGAAATGATAATTAAGGCCTTTGTGCCTAGGAAGCGGGCTGACATGCTCTGTGCGCATGTGGACATGCTAGCGACGATCTTCATTGGTCTTGGGGATGGTCAGGGTAGGAAGGCCACAAAACTCCAATTGGTGATTCTTCTGGTCGTGGTGTTTCATGCAATACACTAACATCTACTACTACATGCTAGCCGTACCAGGTTATCAAGAATGTTTCACAATAAGTGCTAATTCCACATGAGGCTGTTATTATTGATTCACACAAGATACCTAATATTGGTAGTTGTGAAACATCAAGCTCTAACCACTCCTTCTGAATGTTCTCTTAGCTCCGGAGTTAGGGTCAAATCTTCCTTGAGGCTTTGTAGGTATGAGACTATGCAGTCTCAATCAGTTAACTCTGTTCTCATGTCTCTTTGAACTAACAGTGTTCAGTCTTGCTTGATGAGATTATGGTTACACTGATTTGTATGTGTACTGTTGACTATATGTACACGTGTTATCTGTTAATTGTATATGCTGGACTGTTTGACTGAGATATATGTTTACCTGGATATGAATATATGCTATGTGGTGTCGTGCTATTTACATATCTGCCATATGTTGTGATGTTTGGGAATCTCACCTCCTTATTTTATATTGCCTATGTCGTCTGGTTATGTGCCTTCTGTGTTCTTTTGAGAAGACTGAGATGTCAAGATGTCGTTTGGCTGATTCATCATAGAGGTTGAGGTTCGAGCTTGCAGACGATATGTTGGAGTTCTAGTGGATGTCTTCCAGCTTTTCGATGGTCTAGGATGATGGTCTTTGTGTTTGTTGCCATGCCTAACCCTTCTTTTCTTGAGACAAGCCTGATTGTTGTTGGTCTGTAGGCTATGACTTTCTCCTTGGTAAGGGAAAGGCTTAGTCAGAGAGCTACTTATGTAATGGCTCTAGGGATTTCTTTTGTGACGACATCGGCAGTGGACTCAAATAGAGTTTCCACTAGATCTCATCAGTTCGGTTTGTCCTTCTCACAATGTACGAGAGAGGATGATCTTTTATATTTTGGTTTGACCGGCTTGGGATGTCTGGGAGTTAATGTTATCGTTTATGGAGCTGGGACTTGAAGTATATTATATATTAGGAGCTGCGTCTCCATAGCTTTATGTTGGGTCTGTGTATCTTTATGTTTTCTGTTTATGAGTCGGGTTGGGTTTTTATGTAAATTATTTTCGAACTTATAACCTTAATCATGATTAGTAAATGTTTTAGTGCACTGTTATCTTCTCGGTAACTCTGGACTGGATTATGTAATATTTGATGAGGTTGGATGCTTTATTGCTTCTTGTCTCCCTTGAGAAAAAGAAAAAGAATTGATGTTATAAAATGTTTTATCAGGTGTTCCGACTTCATCCAAATGTAGCGCCCAAGAAGGGTGTTACATTCTTTTGCTATTGTCTTTGGTTAAATGATAGATAAGCTTCCTATTTTTTTGAAAATACAAATAAAAATTAATTTTGGAATAATTAATTTTATTTGTGCTGAAGCTAGTGCGAGCTACCAAGATATTTGATACAATATATATCTCCATCTTGCTCATAAGATTTTTCCACCTAAGAAAAAAATGTTAAAATGGTCTTTTTGATTCTGTAACTTATTTCTAGGTTTACGTTAAGTGATATTCTATTTTGGTTCTCTAATTTAAGAATATTAATTAACGTTAGTCGTTCTTGACGTTAAATATGTTATGATAGTGTTAGATTCTCATCGTTAGTGACCGAAAATCTCATCGAAATCTCCTTCCCTTTCCATCTCTCTTCATCCCCATCACCATTCTTTCTCCTTCGATCCTCCTTCCTCTCCAAGTTGAAAAGCATTTCCACATGTGAAAAAAAAATTCTCAAAGCATCTTCTTGGAGTGTCTTCTTTTCCAATGACTTATGCATCAAATGCCTAATCAATGAAAAATAAATTGCACAACCAAAAAATTAAATATACAAGCACTAGTGCAAAATATGCTTTTAACATCGGAGATTCCATATCGGTTTCTCAATAACCGATGTGTAAAACGAGGCGGTGGCATTTTTGAAATTAAAAGCAAAGGATTCCACATCGGTTTTATTTTTAACCGATGTGTAAATATTTTCCACATCGATTATATTATAACCAATGTTTAAAATTAAAATAAAAAAATTTTAAATTGTAAACTTTTATCTTTTAACATCGGTTCTATAGAAAGCGATGTGTAATATATAGATTAATCACATCGGTTTTTAAATAACCGATGTGTAAAATTAAAATAAAATTAGAATGAACCACATCGGTTTAGAAATAACCGATGTAATAAATTAAAAAAATGAAATATTTAAATTAAATCGTAAGTTTCTACATCGGTTATTGTAGAACCGATGTGAAATATGACTAATCACATCGGTTTTACAATAACCGATGTGTAATATTTGACAAAACCCTACTTTTTTTTTCTCTTTTCATTCCCTCAATCTGTCACGCGCCCTTTTTCCTTTGTTTTGGCAAGAACTGGAACCTTTGTTTTGGTTGCTTCGCACTCACGAGGGCTTCAGCTGACGAAGGCTTCACACTCAGTTGAAGTCACGTTTGTTGCTTCACATTTTTCTCCACACTAAGTAGAAATCACGTTTGTTTCTTCACACTGACAAGGGCTTCCTGTTCTTGCTATTAAGAACAGAGCATTCCTTTGTTTTTCATTCCCTCCACTCGCGATTTCCATTTGCACCAAGTATTCTTCTTCTTCTTCCACTCGCGTTTTCCTCTTCCATTTGCGCCAGGTATTCATCTTCTTCTCTTTTGACTTAGCTTCCTCTTCTATTTCGTTTCTTCCTCTGCAGATCTGACTGAGATTTCGTTTCTTCCTCTGTGATTTTGTTCTTCAATACTGAGTTTCGCCTCAACAAGGTTTGAACTAAAACCTAACATCTGTGATTTTTTTTCAGATTCTTGAGATTTTTTATATTTTTGATTGTGTCTGTGAAAACCTGGTTGTTGTGAGGCTAATGGTGAACTGCATCCATGTACAACTGCATGTCTAGGCTCTGTCATGAGTGTGTTAGTGATACACAGAAAGGAACACCAGTACTGGTGGTATCACGCATCACGGCCGTGATGCCTGTCACGGCTAGGTCGTGATGGATTCTGCCTTGGAGGTTGCTTCACTGGTTGGTGTGTCACGGCCGTGACCACCATCACAGCTAGGCCGTGATCAGTTCTGCCTGTGAGGGTCTGGTTCAGTTGGCATGTCACGATAGTGATGGACATCACGGGCTGGCCGTGACCAGTTCTGACTTTTCCAGCTCTACTCGATCATGGTCGTGATGGCTGTCACGGCTTGGCCGTGATGGGCTCTGTTTGGCTCATTTTCTTCGCTTTTCAAGCCCCATCTTCATGCAAGCTACATAATTAGTAAAGCCTTAGTTTCCAGTTTGAGATGCAATACTAAAGAGCACACGTGTACGTGCTTAATGTACCGCTCATTGTGTTGGATCTTGAATTGTCCAAAGTTGGACAGTTTGGGAAAAAACTTTTTCTTCATGCAGTTAAAATAGTTATTCATTGATTCAAATGTTATATACTTGATGAAAGTTCGGATTGATACATTTCCTTTCGTTCTCCGGGTGCATACTTTATCGTGGTGGATGTCATTGCATTCAAGTCGTGTACGTCGGAGACCGAAGGGAAATGCTGCCGAAATTTTGTCGAGTATGCGCATGAGAGTTAAGGACTAACTGTTAACCGAATGTTGAAAACGTTTCTTCTCGAATGGGATAGGGCCATACCCTGTCATAAGAAGTGGTTGATGAATATGTTGGACTAAGTACGAAGTTATTGGTTTAGTAATGGATCGCGGTTGGATGAATGCTAGACGGACAAGTGATGAGTATGAGAATGGAGTGGAATATTTTCTACAGTTTGCAAAAACAAATGCTCCTGATAGTGGTAACGGAAGGTTTTATTGTGCTTGTGTTAACTGTTTGAATGAGAGACGACTAGAAGCTGAGGAGATACGTGATCATCTTATTTGTGAGGGGATTTTCAAGAGTTGTACAACATGGATACGTCATGGTGAATCGTTAGATAGGCCGAGGGTGTCGGATAGAGAGGAAGTTGAAGACGTGGAAATTGACGATGGACTAGAGGACATGATCCGTGATGTTGGGCAAGAGTCTTTTCGGCGTGCACATGTGTATGATACTTTGTGCAGTGATGCGGAAGTGGCTTTGTAACCGGGGTGCACTAATTTCACACGGTTGTCAGCGGTGTAAAGATTGTTCAATGTGAAGGCGAGAAATGGGTGGAGTGATAAAAGCTTTACCGAATTGCTTGAGTTGTTGAAAGACATGCTTCCAGAAGGCAACACATTGCCATCTCGAAACTATGAGGCGAAGAAGATATTGTGTCCGATGGGTATGGAGTATAAGAAAATACACGCTTGCCCCAGTGATTGCATATTGTACAGGAAAGAGTTTGAAGAGATGCACACTGGTGGAAAATATACATTAGACGATAAAGGTTTACGTCAGTTAACAAAAAGCTAGACGTTAAAAAGGAGGCGGTGGCAGTTTTGTAAATATCAGACTTCATTAATTCAATTTTAACGTCAATATGTTTAATGACTGACGTTAAAAGTGAAGTGACTCACTTTTAACGTCAGTTCAATAAAAAACTGACGTTAACAGTGAACATTTTAACGTCAGTTCGATAAAGAACTGACGTTAAAAGTAAGTCACTTCACTTTTAACGTCAGTCCTTACATCAACAGACGTTAAAGGTTATTTTAATAATTTTTTTATCTAGTATACGATCCCTTCCGCATTGCCTTCCTCAAAGTTTCAGTTTCACATGAATTGCTTTGATGTTTTGTGTTTTGTTTTTGAAAACTATAAGTTGAATCAATAACCCAAACTGGATCTCATTCATGAAAGTATGTATCTGATCGATCTGAGAAGATTGAAAGGGTTTAAAATCCTATAAAAAGTTACATTGAAAGGGTTTAAAATCCTATAAAAAGTTACATTGAAAGGGTTTAAAATCCTAAACATTAAAGCTACATCCCATCAGAGAGTTTTATGAAATATGCCAAAGGGAAAACTATACTCCGAAGACCTCGTAAACCTGGGGTCATGAGAGAGCTCAAGAGAGAGGCAAAAACAGGTGCACTAGATCTGTTTCAAGCAAAGGCAGTGGTTCCAGAGACTTCCAAGACGGTCACTTGCTGCCAAAGCTAAGGTTTTGGAACAGTGACCCCCGAGCACCTGATTAGCCCTCCAGCAGCTGATTCTCTGAAAGGTGATAAGGTGAGCAACTCACATAATGTAATTTACTCAGACTTATCACCCATGTAATGTAATTTACTCAAACTCAGAAGTTGTTTGACCATTAAGACAAAGACCTTTGAGTCTAGGAATAGGAAGAAAGAGTGATGAAGTTAATCTCCACGGCAGAGCCATATTATGAAGCAGAAAATTAAAAGGATGGAAGGAAGCTATTTATAGGAGCAGGGGATGAAGTTACTAAGCTATTCTGATTTTGTTGAAAACTTACCTATAAACTTAATGCTCATTAAGAGGATTGAGTTACAAGGTGCATGGGTAAGTAGCACAGTACAGTCAAAGGAATGAATGTTTTTGCAGATATCTATACACTTTTAACGTCAGTTTTTTAAAAAACCGGCGTTAAAAGTGTTTTTCAAATAAAAATATTAATTGTTAACGTCAGTTTTTATACAATCGACGTTAAAAGTTTGATTTTTACTTCAGTAAAATAAATAGCTGACGTAAATAATCCTATATATTATAAACGTGCAGAATGAATATTGGAAATAATGTAATTAATATACGGGAACTTGGCAGTCATCAATTAAGTTGACGTTAAAAATGAGGTGGTGGGTAAACTATTTGCGTAAGTTCTATAAATAACTGACGTAAATAATTATGAAACTCATTTCATTGGTTGTCATGTCCCTGTTGTCCCTCTTAACGCAGATCACTCCATATAGTACTGCAGTTTATTTCTAAACCTTTTTTTATACAAGTTTATTTTTAATTTTTATTAATTAGCTTGAATTAGTAAACAAATTATTGTGCAAATTAAAATAAATAAACACTTAACATAAAACAAGTTAGATGTATAATCAAATCGTATGACATTGAAGCGATTCATAAGTTAAAATTACATGATTAAAAGATAAAAAATTTCTGCAACATAGCCCTAAAATATAAAAAAGTTTCTGCATCAACATCATTTTCTTCTCAGTCCTGTCATCAGAAACTCCAATGGATGCATCACCTCCCTCACTTGAATTCCAAGATGCAAAGTAAATCCTCAGTCACTAGCAGCGAAAGCAAAGTGAAATGGATCTTTTCATCTTTCTTCTTCAGTGGAGTTCCTTGATGCATCATCTTGAATCCACAATCACTTGCTTCCAAAGCAAAGTGAAAGGGATGATGGGGATGAAGTAAAGTGAGAGAATCACATTACATGATTCACCCAACCTTAAGCAATGTAATTTACTCAAACTCAGAAGTTGTTTGACCATTAAGACAAAGACCTTTGAGTCTAGGAATAGGAAGAAAGAGTGATGAAGTTAATCTCCACGACAGAGCCATATTGTGAAGCAGAAAATTAATTAAAAGGATGGAAGGAAGCTATTTATAGGAGCAGTGGATGAAGTTACTAAGTTATTCTGATTTTCTTGAAAACTTATCTATAAACTTAATGCTCATTAAGAGGATTAGGTACAAAGGTGAATGGGTAAGTAGCACAGTAGTCAAGGGAATGAATGTTTTTGCAGAAACTAATAAACCTTTAACGTTCGTTGTGTAATACAACTGACGTAAGAAGTTGTGAGTGTTTTTAACGTCAGTTTCTTAATACAACTTACGTTAAATATATGACCTTTAACGTCAGTTATTACTAACAACTGACGTAATAAGTGTGAGAGTTTTTAACGTCCGTTTATTAAGACAACTGACGTTAAATATATGATCTTCAACGTCAGGTTTAACCAAAAACTGATGTAAAATGTTGTTTTATTTTAATTATAACGTTTACCCCCGCGCGCCTTCTCCACTTCTCTATACGTCTTTTCTCTTTTCATCACGCTCAACCCTCACTCTCGCTCTCACTCTGCCCTAATCGCGAGCTCATCTCCACCGCAACCATCGCGAGGGCTTCTTCGCCATCACCGTGAGGTACACTCTTAACCCCTAACTCTGTCTTTCCCGCTCATTCTTTGCAATAACATGACATCTCTCTTTCCCCTGGCCTTTCCGCGCACTAACTCTCCTTGTCCCTCTGCATTAGTAACCACATCGAACGTTGGCCACCACTCGAGCTTCCCCCCCACCACCACGCGAGCGCCTATTTCTGGTGAGTCTTTAATTAGGGCACATTTTTTTATTCACGGTTTTGAGTGCATGCATGTTGCTCTGCTGGTTTGGTGCATGCATGTTGCTCTGCTGGTTTGAAACTGTAGTCTCAGTAGTTGAAACTTGAAACTGTGAGTTTGAGTTGTTTGGAATGTCTCTATTTTTGGTTTTGAGTGTATGTTGAAACTGTAGTCTCAGTAGTTGTAACTTTAAACCGTGAGTTTGAGTTGTTTGGAATGTCTCTATTTTTGGTTTTGAGTGAATGTTGCTCTGCTGGTTGATTTGTCACGGCCGTGATGCTCATCACGGCTAGGCCGTGATCAGTTCTGCCTATGAGGGTCTGGTTCAGTTGGCACGTTACAGCCGTGATGGACATCACGGCCAGGCCGTGACCAGTGCTTGGCAATCTTCAAAAACTATAGTTTTCAATCTCCCGTATTGTCCTTATATTGGATATATATATGTTTTGTATATCTACAGGACCTATCTAGTTATTTTTATTTATACTTCTGTATTTATTTTGAGTTATAACCTATGTTAATACATATATATTGTTTCTGAACAGGCATACATATGGATCAGTCAGATAGCCCACATGCACGGGAGGACACTTGTGGGGTTTCGCAGACCCGATCACGCCTATGCCTGATTCTAGTGTAAGTTTACATGTTATATACTATCATTAGTCCTTCTTGTTAATGTAAGTTTATAATGTTACAACCCTCTATTTTATCATTTTTTTTTGTCCATATAGACATCACAGGCTCATAGGAAACGGGGTAGAGGAGCCACCTCGTTGAAGAAACTAGAGAAGGACAGGCAGAGCGGACAGAAGCTTGAGGTGTCCTTCGATGCTAATCTAAATGCCCAGGGACCCCGTGCTAAAGAATTTAATAAGTGGGTGTTTCTACAAGCGAAGCAGCACGTAAGCATCAACTACAACCACTGGAATGACGTTCCACAGAACGTTAAGGATCAGATTTGGGAGGCTATCACGGTATTTTACCTTTACATTCGTTTGATTTACATTATTAGATAATTATCCGAGTTATAATCCATCCAGTTGTTATATATGTATCGAATGTGTAGGTAGCTTGGACTGTGCGAAATGACGAGGATCATCGTCATAAATGTATGAAAATGGCATCAAAGCGTTGGAATGGGTTCAAGCATGATCTTACCAGGTACTATGTATCTGGGAAGAAGCGGCTTGATAACATGTTCTCGGATTATCCCTGGATTGATCAGGATACTTGGGATATGTTTGCCAGGAGTCGACAGGATGAAGAATTTCAGGTTGGTTGATTAAGTTAATTTTGTATGCTTATTATAGATCATTTAACTGTATTTAATTATGTGTTTTTGTTTGAATAGGCTAAGGCAAATAAGGGTCGGCAGAATCAGGCGAAGAACGTCCACCGCCACATCATGTCTCAGGGTGGGTACCATACTCGGATCCAGCAGATGATGGCGGATAGACTGAGGGCGAAGCAGGAAGAGCACTCTGATATGATTGAAAGAGGAGAGGTGCCTGAGGGCACACCATCAAGTCCTCCGTCGGACATCGACCGCGAGGATGTCTGGTTAGCCGGCCGCATGACAAAGGCGGGATCTTTTAAAGTTGATGCCACTCGCGAAGTGGCAGATAAGATTGTAAGTAAATAATTAACTTGATTTCAATTGATATTTGTATAGATATTTGCAACACTTTTCACTTACACGTTTTTTCATTTTTTTTCATTGTAGATAGATCTTAAAGGAAAATCCTCCCAGGGCGCATTCGTCCCTTCTGGACGGCAGGACGTCTTGATGACCGCTCTAGGCAAGAAAGACCATCCTGGTCGGGTTCTCGGTGTTCCTGGGAACGTGACCATCAAACAATATTATGGCAAGTCTGTTTCACGAAAGTGGGTGGTCAATGAAGCATCAATTTTGGCTGACATTACTCAGCACCTCATGTCCAACCCAGATATTACAACACATCTGATGCAAGGCTTAATAGCCAACCCAGAATTCAAGCAGGCGCTTACCAGAGAGCTTTCCTCCGTCGGTACATCCCATGACACCGCAAGGCTTGCCAACGCTTCACATGTGACCACAAATGAGAGTTTTAGTATGGCACATGTGGAGGACGATGAGTTGGCAGCTAGGGAGCGGGAGTTGGAAGTCCAGCGCCATGAGCATGAGTTGGAAATGAAAAGGCGTGAGCTTGAGTTGGACTCCAAACGACGTGAGCTCGAAATGTTAGCAAAGGTATTTATTCATTATTAATGTCCAAATTAGTCAAATAATTACTTATGTTTTTTTTAATTATCAAAAACTTATATATTTTATTTTTCCTAAACTTAAGGCCAAGTCAACGTCGGTGTCGCTGTCACCTATCACTCGTTTGTTCTCACTTGGTGAGGATTATGCGTTTGATATTTTTGAATGTCCATTGGATCACGATGGATGGGTGGCACGCCCAGATCAACAAAGGATATTTTCCTTCGTTGGTGACGATCTCGGGAACGCCTGCAGAAATAACATCCGGATGAACAAAGAATGTCATCGACGGTGCACGTAAGTTAATTTTAATTTTATAACTTATTTATTTTTGGTATTTTTCCATTTAATAATTTATTTTAATTTCAATATATATATTATGTAATTAACATCCACACCTTTTCATATCTTAGGTATCTCCATCGTCTTCAGCTTGATAAGGGCGTTGCATCAGTTTACGGTTTCTTAGATCCGTCAATCCTTCTGCCCGAGTTCTTTACTGGCGATTCATTGAGTAAATACTTAGGGTACTTGTTGGGAGACAATCCGAAAGAATTATATCTGGCTCCCTACTGTATGGATCGCCATTGGCAGTTGTTCGTACTTCACCCGTCTAGGCATACTGTCATATTCTTCTGCTCTCTCCACCATGATCCGCCACCGAAGGTGGTGGAATGTCAGAATATGTAAGTAACTAATCTTAAATTTAATTTAAGTTTTAATATCAGTTGTTTTTAGTTTATTACACACATGATATATGAGTTTGTTAATTGATCGACATGATTATTTGTTTATGATAGCGCACTGAAGGCGAGTAGCATAAGTTGCACCAACGTGAGAAGTAGGACTTCTAAGGCTAAAGCAAATCCTGTATGGAACATCCTCAAGGTTTGGTAGTTTATTTATCAAATAATTAATATTATAATTACTAATTTATGTGTATATTCAACTGACGTTGAAATTAATTTTGTTGGTAGTCTCGATTTCAAATCGACAGGTTGGTCGTGCGGCTATTATGTGATGCTTCATATGCTGAACATAGTCTCCGCATCTATTACGGATGGATGGAAGAAGGTAATATTTAAACAACTTGTTAAATTATATATTATAGTTTTGAAGATGACTTGCATTGATGTTATTGTTATTATTTGAACGTGTCTAGGCATTTATCGACCAATCGCCTATTGAAGAAGATGAGTTAAGAGACTTGAGGATGCGCTTCACTGAATTCTTCTTCAAGTATGCGGCTGAAAAAGGAATTGCCAACATACCTCCGCACTACTTAGATAAATAGTTTTTTTGTTAGACTTTAGAAACTAATTAATAACATGTATATATATATATCCTTAGATAGTTTTGTTTTTTAGACATTGGAACTAAAATTTATTTATATATATACATGGGTTTTGGTTTTAAGTCCCCCCATTGTTCAATTTTCCTTTGCAATTCTGTAATGTGTGTGATATTCTGTGTTACTGGGACTGAATGCAGGGATAGCTGAGGGGAGTGATATTTTAAAACTGAATTTAAAAAAAAAAAAACCTATTAACGTCAGTTGTATCAAACAACTGACGTTAATAGTATTTTATAAAATATACAGTACACTATTAACGTCAGTTGTTTATTAAAACTGACGTTAAAATTAAAACTTTAACGTCAGTTCTTTATAACAACTGACGTTAGTTTTAACAAAATCAACGTCCGTTGTATTAAAGAACTGACGTTAATAGTTTTAGTTTAACGTCAGTTGTTTAAAAAACCGACGTTAATTTTTACAAAATTAACATCAGTTTTGTTAAGGAACTGACGTTAATAGTGTTATATTTAACGTCAGTTCTAAACTGACATTAAAATATTAACTATTAACGTCAGCTGTATTTACGTCAGTCAGTATTCTGACGTAAAAAATCAATTTTAACTGACGTAAAAAGCACTTATTGCACAAGTGGCACGAGTGCCCCAGGTGTGGGGTATCACGCTACAAAGTGAAGGATGGTGATTCTAGTTGTGATGTGGTCACCAAAGGTCCTCCTGCGAAGGTGTTATGGTATCTTCCCGTGATTCTGCGGTTCAAGCGATTGTTTGATAATGTAAATGATGCAAAGAACATTAGATGGCATGTAGATGAGAGGAAGTGTGATGGACAGCTTCGCCATCCAGCCGATTCTTTGCAATGGAAGAGAATTGATAGTTTGTTTCCGGATTTCGGCAATGATCCCAGAAACCTTAGGCTTGGACTTGCTACCGATGGAATGAATCCATATGGAAACTTAAGTAGTATTCATAGTTCATGGCCTGTTCTCCTTGTAATTTACAACCCGCCTCCTTGGTTGTGCATGAAGCGCAAATACATTATGTTAAGTATGATGATTTCGGGTCCTAAACAGCCAGGAAATGATATTGATGTTTATCTGAGTCCCTTGATTGAAGACTTGAGAATGTTGTGGGATGAAGGCGTTGATGTGATCGACGGGTATTGCCGTGAGGCATTCAGATTGCGTGCCATGTTATTTTGCACCATCAATGACTTTCCAGCATACGGGAACCTGTGTGGGTATAGTGTTAAGGGGCATAAAGCATGTCCAATATGTGAAGAAGGCACATGTTACCATCAACTACAACATGGAAGGAAGACAGTTTACCTTGGGCATCGGAGATTTCTCCAACGTAATCATCCTTATAGTAGATTGAGAAAAGCTTTCAATGGACTTCCGGAGAATGAAATTGCTCCGGTGGCCTTGACTGGAGAGCAAGTTTATGAAAGGGTGAACAACACTAATGTTATCTATGGGAAGACCCGAAAGAAGGCTACCGAGAAGAAAATATGGAAGAAGAGATCAATCTTCTTTGATCTTCCATACTGGTGCAAGTTTGATGTAAGACATTGTATTGATGTGATGCATGTGGAGAAAAATGTGTGTGACAGTTTAATCAGAACGCTTCTCAACATTCAAGGCAAGACAAAGGATGGTGTGAATGCTCGTCTGGATCTAGTTGCGATGGGTATACGAGAGCAGTTAGCTCCACATAAAGTGGGGGATAAGAAGACTTATTTGCCCCCAGCTTGTCATACTTTATCAAAAAAAGAGAAAAGAAGTTTCTGTGAATATCTACGGGGAGTCAAAGTGCCACAAGGTTACTCTTCAAATATAAAAGACTTGTCTCAATGAAATATCTCAAATTAGTTGTCTTAAAGTCTCATGATTGTCATGCCATTACTAGGTTATGCTTATTCTTCAATGCTATATGTAGCAAGGTCATTGACACTAAAATGTTGGATGACTTGGAAAATGAGGCAGCCATTATCTTGTGCCAATTGGAGATGTATTTTCCACCTTCATTTTCTGACATCATGGTTCATTTGATTGTTCATATAGTGAGGGAGATTAGATTGTGCGGCCCCGTTTATTTAAGGTGGATGTACCCGGTTGAGCGGTACATAAAGATCTTGAAAGGATATATGAAGAATCCACAGCGTCCCGAAGCATCTATTGTTGAAAGGTATGTTGCAGAAGAAGCTATTGAGTTTTGTACAGACTACATGTCAGAAGCGGAACCTGTAGGGCTTCCGAAGTCTCGTCGCAAAGGAAGATATGATGGTAAGGGTACACGAGGTATCACTGTTAAGAGCATGGATCGGGAGGAAGTGCTTCAAGTACATTTGTATATATTGAATAACACTGATGAGGTTGAACCATACTTATGTGAGCACAAAATCATCATCAATGAAACTTACCCTAGAATGAATGAAAAATGGTGTTTGAACAAGCATAACAAGACTTTCTTGAACTGGTTTAAAGAAAAAATTGCAAAGGATGGTATTGCTTCTGATACATTAAAATGGCTAGCACAGAGGCCTAACTTTGATGTCATATTCTAGAGTGGGTACGATATCAATAAGTTTTCCTTCTATACAATGTCCCAGGATGACAAAAGTACTATGCAAAACAGTGGGGTTATGGTCGTCGCTGAGTCCATGCATTTCTCTAGTTCGAAAGATAAAAACCCTGTTATGGAATCCGTTTCATACTTTGGAATCATTGAAGAGATATGGGAGGTTGATTACACGAAGTTTAAAGTACCTGTTTTTAAATGTCAGTGGGTCGACAATAACAATGGTGTGAAAACCAATGAGTTAGGATTCAAATTGGAGGACCTTAATAAGGTAGGTAATAAAGATGAGTCTTTCATCATGGCATCCCAAGCAAAACAAGTGTTTTATATACGTGATCCTCCTAACAAAAGGTGGTCAGTGGTTCTCCAGGGAAAAAACATGTATAATGGTAGTGACGGAAATCAAGATTCAACTCTTGATATTTCTGATACTCCTTCTTTCTCAACACGAGTGCCTAATTTCGATGAGGAAAATGAAGTGGATGATGTACATGCTACTCGTAATGATCACCAAGAAGGGTTATGGGAGAACTTTACTAATTGACCACAAAGTAAGTTTAGTTTGAGTTATGTTTAAAGGCATATTATATGTTTACGTTGATATTTATAAGTTATGTTTACGTACGTTGATCGATATTTATAAGTTATGTATGATATTTATCCTGACATACTAACAAGTTTTTTTTGTTTAAACAGGTATACATGACTGATCCTGAGGATATTCCTCCTTCATGCAGCGGGTCGGAGACCCCGTCTACGGGTAGAAAGGGTAGACGTGCCACACGAATGAGGAATTTGATTGCCAACCGTGGTTCAAATCAAAGGATAAGAATTGACTTTGATAATAACCTCAATCCTATTGGGCCAATGGCAGAGCAGTTTAACAGTTTTGTGGCGACCCTTGCTAGGAGCAGGCCTAGTATACTCATTGATATTTGGAAAGATGTACCGACAGATGTGAAGGATCAGATATGGGAGAGTATTCTGGTATCTATACTTTTACGTCATGTGTTTGTCTGTATCTACTTTATTTTAATCTTACTAATATCATACAGTAATTAGTTGATTCTTTTGTTCTTAATGTAGCTCACCTTTGACATACCGGATACGACGGTTATGAAGAAGCGTTTGCTAAAGTATGCTGGTGAGCATTGGAGGGCTTTTAAGGTCGACCTGGGCAGATACTATGTATTCAATCCAACATGTGAAAAGAACCCACTTGAGGTGTACCCGTTTCTTGACCAGGCGACGTGGGATCGCTTTGTTCAGAGCCGACATGATCCCGGCTTTCAGGTTAACTTATTTGATTTGTCTCTAAATTTATGTAATTTCATTAATTTTATTTACTTATGTAATTTAATTGTCTTCTATTTATAACAGGAGAAGAGGAAAAAGGGGCAGGAAAACCAAAGCAAGAATGTCTACCCCCATGTCATGTCTCGTGGGGGATATAAAAAGCTTGGTCAGATAATGGTGGAAGAGGAAAAGAAAGCACATCAGGAAGCAGCATCTCAGGTGGATCCTAACACTGAAAATTGTCCAGAGGTTGTTGATCCACCTCCACCCCCACGCCATCGTAAATGCAAGATGGCCCGACAAAGAAAAATGGGACTATATACATCTGAGGAGGCCCGCCAAGTAGCTGAGAAGATTGTAAGTATAGTTTGAATTGTAATTGTCATTTTAAGATTGTTACCGAATTGTAATGTGACCTGATATTTTATATGTGATAGGATGCCTTGGACGAGCAGGTAACCCAAGGACCCTTTGTTCCTAGAGGACGCGAGGATATCTTAGCTGCTGCCATCAGTAAACCAGACCACCCGGGTCGTGTCATTGGTGTTGGATGGGGCGTCGGCATTCTCCAATACCATGGTTCATCTTCACTCCAATGCCACAGGGATGTTGATGCAGATAGAGCACGGCTAAAAAAGGAGATTGCAGCTAAGCTTAGACAGGAAATGGCAGAGCAGTTTACCCAGCAGATGACCGTATTGACTTCTATGTCCCAGCAGAAGCCGGTGTCCAACCCTCTGTCCACGTGAGAACTAAGGGCTCATGTGATCCTCCTCATCAGCCTGAAAATGATGATGATGGTGATGATGATGATGATGATGATGATGATGATGACGACCCTGATAGGTGTGAGCTGTATGTTGATGATCATCATGATCGCCGCTTAGTGGCATTGGGGAGGGCACACAATAACTTAGGTAATACCATATACCATCGTTTATTAACGGATGATCAGGTGAGGGTCGTTGTTGAGATTATTCGAGATGCTGATGCTCGATTCCCTATGCCCACTGAGGAGGTTCAAACAGTGGGTCAGGCCCCCGGTAACTTCATCCTCTGGCCGAGAAGACTGGTCAGCTTTCTTGTTGCATCTGAGGTATTCAGTTAGTTGTGTTTTTCTATAGTCATATTTGAAATTATTTATTATTGTTTAAAGATAATGCTTTATTTTTATTCGTTATAGGATGTTGGAAATGATATTGTGCCTAAAAGGTCCGATCCAGGAAGACTAGAGATGTCTGCTCCTGCCAAGGTATTCATTTGACCATTTAGTTAATTATGAATGAAATAACTTAATTATCTGTGATTACTAATATATATCTTTGTTGTTTAGGGGATCGACAAAGGGGCACCTGGTGATGTTTTTAAACTTCTGGCTATATAGGTTGTCACCATCGAGAATGACGCAGCTTTGGTAAGGTTGGGACATGATGCCAGTCCAGGTGATGAACTGTATATCCGAAAGAAGGAATTTATGGAGATTGTACTCAATAAAGAAATGGCTAGTTCTGCACACTTATCGTTATGGTGCACGTAAGTACATTTTATTTATAAGTTAAGTAATTAATTTTTAAATACTATGATAATTAACATGTTTTTTCAATATATTAGGTATCTGCATCGTATGTTAGTTGATCAGGGTAACCTCGCCCTTTATGGGTTCATTGACCCCATGTTCATTCAGGGTGATGTTCTCCTAGCATCAGAAGACCGGGTCACCAACATACGTGATATACTTGCTCGAGACGATCATTCACTAGTGCAGAAAAGGGATTCCACATCGGTTATTTTTGTCTTTACACATCGGTTTTAAAACTGTTGTTGAAACGACCGATGTGGTTTATTGCCACTTTACACATCGGTTTTAAAACTGATGTTTATAATATTTTCTACAGCGGTTACCTCTTAACCGATGTAGAAAATTAATTTGTCAATTGGTATCCTATTGGGAAATTTTACTTTACACATCGGTTTTAAAGAAAACCGATGTTGAAAGTGAAATTTCACATCGGTTTTTTTAAAACCGATGTGGAAATTTTACTTTACACATCGGTTTTAAAGAAAACCGATGTTGAAAGTGAAATTTCACATCGGTTTTTTTAAAACCGATGTGTAAAGTCTCATTTTTTTTCCTGTTATTTACATTTCTATCATTCCTTTCCCCCTATTTCAGTAATGCAGATCAATATATACCAGAATAACATACTGTAAATATTCTCAACACAACTAATATATATTGAATTTATTACGAACAATACATATATATATATATACGTTCAATTACATTCAGACAACAAAAATAATTATAAACCAAAAAGCTACATGATATATTATAGATTTCATATCAAAATACATATGATCAGTCAAAAGTAATAGCTAGTATATGATAAGTTTTTAAACTAACTACATATATACAAACTATGGTTGGTACACTTCAAGAAAGAAAGTTGCCCAACACTTCTTTATGTTGTTGATGTCGGAATCAGATAATGGAGTTGGATTGTTGAATATCTGCAAGTTTAATTGGATAAAAGATTATATCTTTTAAGTAATAAACTAACATAAAACATATAACGAATCTATACTATTACTTATAATTGTGTCAATTAACATTTACCTCGTGCCATCTTTCAGTGATCCTGGAAGAGATAATTTCCAACATCCACTGCATCACATAGTAGCCACATTCCCATGATCCACGTTGTATACGTGACTACGTACAAATGAAACCCAATTAGAATATGAGGAATTAAATAAAATAGAAATCAATTATTGTACCCACTACATTTGATGCATTTGAACTAATAAATATCTTACGCTAGGAATAATCCATCTAATAGCCCGAGTACGCCTTTCACCACGCAACATGTGGGTTGCATTAATAGACCTATCATGACAAAAACATTAATTAAAGTATATCTAATAGATTTCAGATAATTAAAACAATTGCATTACTGATTATAAAGTATTTTAATGCTTACGTTTCAATGATCGTCTTCAGTTGATTCGCCGGCTTATTTCCCAATGAGCAGAAGAAGACCACGACGTTCATTCTTGGGTACAAGAGCAATAGTTGCCAATGCTGGCTGTATTTGTGGAACAGTTAGTGACTAAGTCATATATAGTTATACTTAAATAACCGGTACTTACTTATTGAGATAAGGCGCAAGATAGAATTGATGATCGTCTCGGGCAAGTATATCACGTATGGTAGTGACCGGGTCTTCTGATGCTAGGAGAACATCACCCTGAATGAACATGGGGTCAATGAACCCAAAAGGGTGAGGTTACCCTGATCGACTAACATACGATGCAGATACCTAATATATTGGAAAAACATGTTAATTATCATAGTATTTAAAAATTAATTACTTAACTTATAAATAAAATGTACTTACGTGCACCATAACGATATGTGTGCAGAACTAGCCATTTCTTTATTGAGTACCATCTCCATAAGTTCCTTCTTTGGGATATACAGTTAATCACCAGGGCTGGCATCATGTTCCAACCTTACCAAGGCTGCGTCATTCTCCATGGTGACAACCTGTCTAGCCAGAACTTTAAAAACATCACCATGGCCAGGTGCCCCTTTGTCGATCCCCTAAACAACATAGATATATATTAGTAATCACGGATAATTAAGTTATTTAATTCGTTATTAACTAAATGGTCAAATGAATACCTTGGCAGGAGCAGACATCTCTGGTCTTCCTAGATCCGACCTTTTAGGCACAATATCGTTTCCAACATCCTATAACGAATAAAAATAAAGCATTATCTTTAAACAATAATAAATTATTTCAACTATGAATATAGAAAAACACAACTAACGGAGTACCTCAGATGCAACAAGAAAGCTGACCAGTCTTCTTGGCCAAAGGATGAAGTTACCGGGGGCCTGACCCACTATTTGAACCTCCTCAGTAGGCATAGGGACTCGAGCATCAGCATCTCGAATAATCTCAACAACGACCCTCAGCTGATCATCCGGTAATAAACGATGGTGTGTGGTATTACCTAAGTTATTATGTGCCCTACCCAATGCCACTAAGCGGTGATCATGATGATCATCAACATACAGCTCACACCTATCAAGGTCGTCATCATCATCATCATCATCATCATCATCATCATCATCATCATCACCATCATCATTTTCAGGATGATGAGGAGGATCACATGAGCCCTTAGTGCTCACATGGACAGAGGGTTGGACACTGGTTGTCATCTGCTGGGACATAGAAGTCAATATTGCCATCTGCTGGGCAAACTGCTCGGCCATCTCCTGTCGAAGCTCAGCTGCAATCTCCTGTTTTAGCCATGCTCTATCTGCTTCAACATCCCTGTGGCATTGGTGTGAAGATGAACCATGGTATTGGCGAATGCCGACTCCCCATCCAACACCAATGACACGACCCGGGTGGTCTGATTTACCGATGGCAGCAGCTAAGATATCATCGCGTCCTCTAGGAACCAAGGTTCCTTGGGTTAGCTAATCATCCAAGGCATCCTATCACATAAAATATCAGGTCACATTACAATTCGGTAACAATCTTAAAATGACAATTATAACAAACTATACTTACAATCTTCTCAGCTACTTGGCGGGCCTCCTCAGATGTATATTGTCCCGTTTTTCTTTGTCGGGCCCTCTTCCATTTACGATGGCATGGGGGTGGAGGTGGATCAACAACCTCTGGACGATTTTCAGCATTAGGATCCGCCTGAGATGCTGCTTCCTGATGTGCTTTCTTTTCCTCTTCAACCATTTTCTGAACAAGCTTTTTATATCCCCCACAAGACATGACATGGGGGTAGACATTCTTGCTTTGGTTTTTTTGCCCCCTTTTCCTCCTCTCCTGTTATAAATAGAAGACAATTAAATTACATAAGTAAATAAAATTAATGCAATTACATAAATTTAGAGACAAATCAAATAAGTTAACCTGAAAGCTGGGATCATGCCGGCTCTGAACAAAGCGATCCCACGTCGCCTTGCCAAGAAACGGATACACCTCAAGTGGGTTCTTTTTACTTTTTGGATTGAATACATAGTATCTGCCCAGGTCGGTCTTAAAAGCCCTCCAACGCTCTCCAGCATACTTTAGCAAACGCTTCTTCATAACGTACGTATCCGGTATGTCAAAGGTCAACTACATTAAGACCAAAAGAATCAATGAATTAATGTATGATATTATTAAGATAAAAATAAAGTAGATACAGACAAACACAGGACGTAGAAGTATAGATACCAGAATACTCTCCCATATCTGATCCTTCACGTCCGCCGGTACATCTTTCCACCTATCAATGAGTATACTAGGCCTGTTCCTTGCAAGGGTCGCCACAAAACTGTTAAACTGATCTGCCATTGGCCCAATAGGATTGAGGTTATTATCAAAGTCTACTCTTATCCTTTGATTTGAACCACGGTTGGCAGTCAAATTCCTCATTCTTGTGGCACGTCTACCCTTTCTACCAGTAGACGGGGTCTCCAACCTGCTGCATGAAGGAGGGATATCCTCACGATTAACCATGTATACCTGTTTAAACAAAAAAAAAACTTGTTAGTATGTCAGGATAAATATCAAACATAACTTATAAATATCGATCAACGTACATAAACATAACTTATAAATATCAACGTAAACATATAATATGCCAAACTTGATGGTAATATCAAACTAAACTTACTTTGTGGTCAATTAGTAAAGTTCTCCCATAACCCTTCTTGGTGATCATTACGAGTAGCATGTACATCATCCACTTCATTTTCCTCATTGAAATTAGGCACTCGTGTTGAGAAAGAAGGAGTATCAGAAATATCAAGAGTTGAATCGTGATTTCCCTCACTACCATTATACATGTTTTTTCACTAGAGAACCACTGACCACCTTTTGTTAGAAGGATCACGGATATAAAACACTTGTTTTGCTTGGGATGCCATGATGAAAGGTTCCTCTTTATTACCTACCTTATTAAGGTCCACCAATTTGAATCCTAACTCATCGGTTTGCACACCATTGTTACTGTTGACCCACTGACATTTAAAAATAGGTACTCTAAACTTCGTGTAATCAACCTCCCATATCTCTTCAATGATTCCAAAGTATGAAACTGATGCCATAACAGGGTTTTTATCTTTCGAACTAGAGAAATGCATGGACTCAGCGACGACCATAACCCCACTGTTTTGCATAGTACTTTTGTCATCCTGGGACTTTGTATAGAAGGAAAACTTATTGATATCGTACCCACTCCAGCATATGACATCAAAGTTAGGCCCCCGTGCTAGCCATTTTAATGAATCAGAAGCAATACCACCCTTTGCAATTTTTTCTTTAAACCAGTTCAAGAAAATCTTGTTATGCTTGTTCAAACACCATTTTTCATTCATTCTAGGGTAAGTTTCATTGATTATGCTTTTATGCTCACATAAGTATGGTTCAACCTCATCAGTGTTATTCAATATATACAAATGTGCTTGAAGTACTTCCTCCCGATCCATGCTCTTAACAGTGATACCTCGTGTACCCTTACCATCATATCTTCCTTCGTGACGAGACTTCGGAAACCCTACAGGTTCCGCTTCTGACATGTAGTCTGTACAAAACTCAATAGCTTCTTCTGCAACATACCTTTCAATAATAGATGCTTTGGGACGGTGTGGATTTTTCATATATCCTTTCAAGATCTTCATGTATCGCTCAACCGGGTACATCCACCTTAAATAAACGGGGCCGCACAATCTAATCTCCATCACTAGATGAACAATCAAATGAACCATGATGTCAAAAAATGAAGGTGGAAAATACATCTCCAATTGGCACAAGACAATGGCTTCCTCATTTTCCAACTCATCCAAATTTTTAGTGTCAATGACCTTGCTACATATAGCATTGAAGAATAAGCATAACTTAGTAATGGCATGTCTGACTTTTTTAGGAAATATGTCACGAATGGCCACCGGTAGTAGTTGTTGCATCAAGACATGACAATCATGAGACTTTAAGCCAACTAATTTGAGATCTTTCATTGAGACAAGTCTTCTGATATTTGAAGAGTAACCCTGTGGCACTTTGACTCCCCGTAGACATTCACAGAAACTTCTTTTCTCTTTTTTTGATAAAGTATGACATGCTGGGGGCAAATAAGTCTTCTTATCCCCCACTTTAAGTGGAGCTAACTGCTCTCGTATACCCATCGCAACTAGATCTAGACGAGCATTCACACCATCCTTTGTCTTGCCTTGAATGTTGAGAAGCGTTCCGATTAAACTGTCACACACATTTTTCTCCACATGCATCACATCAATACAATGTCTTACATCAAGCTTGCACCAGTATGGAAGATCAAAGAAGATCGACCTCTTCTTCCATATTTTCTTCTCGGTAGCCTTCTTTTGGGTCGACTTCCCATAGATAACATTAGTGTTGTTCACCCTTTCATAAACTTGCTCTCCAGTCAAGGCCACCGGAGCAATTTCATTCTCCGGAAGTCCATTGAAAGCTTTTCTCAATCTACGATAAGGATGATTACGTCGGAGAAATCTCCGATGCCCAAGGTAAATCGTCTTCCTTCCATGGTGCAGTTGATGGTAACATGTGCCTTCTTCACATATTGGACATGCTTTATGCCCCTTAACACTATACCCACACAGGTTCCCGTATGTTGGAAAGTCATTGATGGTGCAAAATAACATGGCACGCAATCTGAATGTCTCACGGCAATACCCGTCGATCACATCAATGCCTTCATCCCACAACATTCTCAAGTCTTCAATCAAGGGACTCAGATAAACATCAATATCATTTCCTGGCTGTTTAGGACCCGAAATCATCATACTTAACATAATGTATTTGCGCTTCATGCACAACCAAGGAGACAGGTTGTAAATTACAAGGAGAACATGTCATGAACTATGAATACTACTTAAGTTTCCATATGGATTCATTCCATCGGTAGCAAGTCCAAGCCTGAGGTTTCTGGGCTCATTGCCGAAATCCGGAAACAAACTATCAATCACACTTCCTCTCATCTACATGCCATCTAATGTTCTTTGCGTCATTTACATTAGCAAACAATCGCTTGAACCGCGGAATCACGGGAAGATACCATAACACCTTCGCAGGATGACCTTTGGTGACCACATCACAACTAGAATCACCATCCTTCACTTAGTAGCATGATACCCCACACCTGGGGCACTCATGCATCTCTTCAAACTCTTTCCTGTACAATATGCAATCATTGGGGCAAGCGTGTATTTTCTTATACTCCATACCCATCGGACACAATATCTTCTTCGCCTCATAGTTTCGAGATGGCAATGTATTGCCTTCTGGAAGCATTTCTTTCAACAACTCAAGCAATTCAGTAAAGCTTTTATCGCTCCACCCATTTCTCGCCTTCACATTAAACAATCTTAACACCGCTGACAACCGTGTGAAATTAGTGCACCCCGGATACAAAGCCACTTGCGCATCACTGCACAAAGTATCATACACATGTGCGTGCCGAAAAGACTCTTGCCCAACATCATGGATCATGTCCTCTAGTCCATCGTCCATTTCCACGTCATCAACTTCCTCTCTATCCGACACCCTCGGCCTGTCTAACGATTCACCATGACATATCCATGTTGTATAACTCTTGCAAATCCCCTCACAAATAAGATGATCACGTATCTCCTCAGCTTCTAGTCATCTCTCATTCAAACAGTTAACACAACGACAATAAAACCTTCCGTTACCACTATCAGGAGCATTTGTTTTTGCAAACTGTAGAAAATCTTCCAATCCATTCTCATACTCATCACTTGTCCGTCTAGCATTCATCCAACCGCGATCCATGACTAAACCAATACCTTCGTACTTAGTCCAACATATTCATCAACCACTTCTTATGACAGGGTATGGCCCTATCCTATTCGAGAAGAAACTTTTTCAACATTCGGTTAACAGTTAGTCCTTAAATCTCATGCTCATACTCAACAAAATTTCGGCAGCATTTCCCTGCGGTCTCCGACGTACACTACTTGAACGCGATGACATCCACCACGATAAAGTATGCACCCGGAGAACGAAAGAAAATGTATCAATCCGAACTTTCATCAAGTATATAACATTAGAATCAATGAATAACTATTTTAACTGAATTAAGAAAAAGTTTTTTCCCAAACTGTCTAACTTTGGACAATTCAAGATCCAACACAATGAGCGGTACATTAAGCACATACACGTACGCTCATTAGTATTGCATCTCAAACGGGAAACTAAGGCTTTACTAATTATTGTGGTCATATTCTCGAATCAAATAAATTTTCAAGAAAATACATTAAAACTCCAATGAAAGCTTTTCAGTCAAAACGTACCTTCTGAGAGACACGTCTAGTTGTTATTGTGCAAAGACAGCAGAGAAGTGAACAAAGCAGAGGCAGTAGCACTATGCAACGGAGTCAAAGACACTTGTACACCTGCCAACTAAAAACTCTTCCTTGATTTAATCATTCTAGAATTGAGAGAATTCTGTAAATAGTCATTGAAACTTCAATAGGCAAAATACAAGACAGCAAAGCTGAAGAGATCTACACAACTTAATGGTATGGTTGATTAATTGTGACACACTTGTAAGTTGTAACTAAATTTCTAAGTAACTGAATGAAACTCACCAGGAACCCTATGACTACTCCTCAAATCAGATCCGCAGTCCAGGAAAATAACACCTGTCAATTTCTTGTTCTGCAAATAGAGTAAGAAAGTTGGTCAGCGGCAATGATTGGTAGAAATGCTAAATGTTAGAAATGCTTAAAAATGACTTAAAATTAATAGAGAAAAGACACAAATTCAAGTTCTCATCAAACCAAGTCTAGTTTCACCTACCTATGCATTCTAAGAAAATGAATAAGCAACCCCTTTAGTTCCTTCAAATAAATAGTTTCTCATATTTTTCATCAAACACGTAGTATGCAAGCATCCAAAATATGGCAGAGCAGCTCAACAACCCTTCCCCAGCCTTACAAATGTATATGGCAGCAAGCAATTGATTCACACATAGGATCATACAATATACATTAGACATAAGCAATACTTACAAGTTACAACAACAACAAAAAATGTAAAAAAACGTTTTTTAAGCACAAAAAAATGCGTTTAACAGAAACCCTAAAATGAAGAAAGGGAAATAGTTACATGACGCTGGTAGAGATCTTAGGCCAGAAGTTGTGAACCAAGTTGTTAAGATAGAGAGAGTGTGAAAAACCTGAAAGAGTAAGGAAACAAAGATGGATTTCTGAAATAGTTCAACTTCGCACGCGTGCGTTTCTATAGACGAGGGGGCGAGACAAAACCAGAGAGAGAAAGAACTGGCAGTTCCGGGTGGCAGCCGAGAAACTTCGAATCGAGTGAGAAGCAGCAGCAAAAGATGAAGGTGGCTATTAAAATGGAATGAGGAAGGAGCATCAGAGATAGCAAGGGAGCATCAAACAAGGAAGGAGCAGCAGTGAGAGAGATGGGGAAGCAGTGACAAATGGAATGGAAGACTACGGCGCGAAGAGATGGAGGGGGAATGAAAATAGAAATTAAACTTAGTTTTTACACATCGGTTTAAAATAACCGATGTGGGTAGTGAATTACACATCGGTTTACTAGAAAACCGATGTAGAAACTTATTAAAATTTAATTTTTTTTATTTAATACATCGGTTAAATAAAAACCGATGTGTAATATTACGTCTGATTAAAAAAAAATTATTTTTGTTTCCCTTTTCCACATCGGTTATTTAAAACCTATGTCTAATATTATTTCTGATTTTTTTTTTGGTTTCACTTTTCTACATCGGTTTTCTAATAAACCGATGTTTAATATTTTTACCACATCGGTTTTAAGGTAACCGATGTGTAAATATTTCAGTTTAATTTCAAAAATGCCACCGCCTCCTATTACACATCAGTTTTTTAAAACCGATGTTAAAAACCTGATGTTAAATGTATATTTTGCACTAGTGATTAATTCTACCTCGCGCCTTATCTCAATAAGTAAGTACCGGTTATTTAATTATAACTATATATGACTTAGTCACTAACTGTTCCGCAAATACAGTCAGCATTGGCAACTGTTGATCTTGTACCCTAGGATGAACGTCGTGGTTTTCTTCTGCTCAATTGGAAATAAGCCGGAGAATGAACTAAAGACGATCATCAAAATGTAAGCATTAAAATACTTTATAATCATTAATGTAGTTGTTTTAATTATCTGAAATCTATTAGAAATACTTTAATTAATGTTTATTTTGTCATGATAGTTCTATTAATCCAAACCACATGTTGCGTGGTGAAAGACGTGGGGCTATCAGATGGATTATTCCTAGCGTAAGATATTTATTAGTTCAAATGCATCAAATGCAGTGGGTATAATTATTGATTTCTATTTAATTCCTCATATATTGGGTTTCATTTGTACGTAGTCACGTATACAACGTGGATCATGGGAATGTGAATACTATGTGATGTAGTGGATGTTGGAAATTATCTCCTCCAGGATCACTGAAAGATGGCACGGGCTAAATGTTAATTGATAATAATTAGAAGTAACAGTTATAGATTCATTATATGTTTTATGTTAGTTTATTACTTAAAAGATATAATCTTTTGTTCAATTAAACTTGCAGATATTCAACAATCCAACTCCATTCACTAGTGGAAATAATGTAATATACGGGAACGTTTTACGTCAGTTGACCATATGTTTGACGTTAAAAATGAGGCGGTGACAGTTTTGTAAATATTAAATCACTATTTGCAATAGTTGTGTAATGAACTGACGTTAAAAGTGATTTGTAAGAATTATTAACACTTTTAACGTCAGTTGTTTATACAACTGACGTTAAAAGTGTGATTTTTACGTCAGTTAAATAAATAACTGACGTAAATAATTATATTCCTCTCTGAAACTCATTCCTATCTTTCTTTCGTTGTCATCTCCCTATTGTCACTCTTAACGCAGGTCACTCCATATAGTGCAGTTTATTTCTAAACTTTTTTTTAAACAAGTTTATTTTTAATCTTAATTAATTAGCTTGAATTAGTAAACAAATTCTAGTGCAAATTAAAATAAATAAACACTTAACATAAAACAAGTTATATATGTATAATCAAATCGTATCTCATTGAAACAATTCATAAGTTACAATTACATGATTAAAAGATAAAAAATTTCTACAACACAGCCCTAAAATATAAAAAAGTTTCTGCTTCAACATCATTTTTTCTTCTCAGTCCTATCCTCAGAAACTCCAATGGATGCATCTCCACCCTCACTTGAATTCCTTGATGCTCCATCTGAATCCACAGTCACTTGCAGCGAAAGCAGAGTGAAGGGGACGAATGGGATGAAATAAGGTGAGCGAATCACATTACGTGATTCACCCAACCTTACCATCCATGTTACATGATTTACTCAACCTCAGAAGTTTTTTGACCATTAAGACAGAGACCTTTAAGTCTAGGTATAGGAAGAAATAACAAAATTCTCAAATATGATAGAGCCATATTGTGAAGGAATAGAAAACGCATGAAATATAGAGGAAAAGAGAAGAGGTTGTATTACAGACTGATACAGAAGAATGGTACTTTATATAGAGAAGAGAGACTAGCTGATTTTCTTGAAAACTGATCTATAAACTTAATGCTCATTAAGAGGATTAAGTTACAAGGTGCATGGGTAAGTAGCACAGTAGTCAAAGGAATGAATGTTTTTGCAGGAACTTATACACTTTTAACGTCAGTTGTCTTCAACAACTTACGTTAAAATTGTTTTTAAAATAAAAAATATTTATTTTTAACGTCAGTTGTTTATACAACTGACGTTAAAAGTGTGATTTTTACTTCAGTTAAATAAATAGCTGACGTAAATAATCCTATATCCCTATCTGAAATGCCATGTTGTCACTCTTAATGCAGGTCACTCCATATAGTGCAGTTTATTTTAAACTTTTTTGTAAACAAGTTTATTTTTAATCTTAATTAATTAGCTTGAATTAGTAAACAAATTCTTGTGCAAATTAAAATAAATAAACACTTAACATAAAACAAGTTATATATGTATAATCAAATCGTATCTCATTGAAGCGATTCATAAGTTACAATTACATGATTAAAAGATAAAAAATTTCTGCAACATAGACCTAAAATATAAAAAACGTTTCTGCTTCAACATCATGTTTTCTTCTCAGTCTTGTCCTCAGAAACTCCAATGGATGCATCTCCTCCCTCACTTGAATTCCTTGATGCTCCATCTGAATCCACAGTCACTTGCAGCGAAAGCAGAGTGAAGGGGACGAATGGGATGAAATAAGGTGAGACAATCACATTACGTGATTCCCCCAACCTTACCATCCATGTTACGTGATTTACTCAACCTCAGAAGTTTTTTTGACCATTAAGACAGAGACCTTTAAGTCTAGGTATAGGAAGAAATAACAAAATCTCAAATATGATAGAGCCATATTGTGAAGGAATAGCAAACACACGAAATATAGAGGAAAAGAAGAGGGGGGTGTAATACAGACTGATACCTAAGAATGGTTCTTTATATAGAGAAGAGAGACTACCTGATTTTCTTGAAAACTGATCTATAAACTTAATGCTCATTAGGAGGATTAAGTTACAAGGTGCATGGGTAAGTAGCACAGTAGTCAAAGGAATGAATGTTTTTGAAAAAACTTATACACTTTTAACGTCAGTTGTCTTCAACAACTGACGTTAAAATTGTTTTTAAAATAAAAAATATTTATTTTTAACGTCAGTTGTTTATACAACTGACGTTAAAAGTGTGATTTTTACTTCAGTTAAATAAATAGCTGACGTAAATAATCCTATATCCCTATCTGAAATGCCCTGTTGTCACTCTTAACGCGGGTCACTCCATATAGTGCAGTTTATTTTAAACTTTTTTTTAAACAAGTTTATTTTCAATCTTAATTAATTAACTTGAATTAGTAAACAAATTCTTGTGCAAATTAAAATAAATAAACACTTAACATAAAACAAGTTATATATGTATAATCAAATCGTATCTCATTGAAGAGATTTATAAGTTACAATTACATGATTAAAAGATAAAAAAATTCTGCCACATAGCCCAAAAATATAAAAAAGTTTCTGCTTCAACATCATTTTTTCTTCTCAGTCCTGTCCTCAGAATCTCCAATGGATGCATCTCCTCCCTCACTTGAATTCCTTGATGCTCCATCTGAATCCACAGTCACTTGCAGCGAAAGCAGAGTGAAGGGGACGAATGGGATGAAATAAGGTGAGCGAATCACATTACGTGATTCACCCAACCTTACCATCCATGTTACGTGATTTACTCAACCTCAGAAGTTTTTTGACCATTAAGACAGAGACTTTTAAGTCTAGGTATAGGAAGAAATAACAAAATCTCAAATATGGTAGAGCCATATTGTGAAGGAATAGAAAACGCACAAAATATAGAGGAAAAGAAGAGGGGGGGTGTAATTCAGACTGATACAGAAGAATGGTTCTTTATATAGAGAAGAGAGACTACCTGATTTTCTTGAAAACTGATCTATAAACTTAATGCTCATTAAGATGATTAAGTTACAATGTGCATGGGTAAGTAGCACGGTAGTCATGGGTTAGTGGCACAATAGTCAAAGAAATGAATGTTTTTGCAGAAACTTATACACTTTTAATGTCAGTTGTCTTCAACAACTTACGTTAAAAGTGTTTTTAAATAAAAAATATTTATTTTTAACGTCAGTTGTTTAATACAACTGACGTTAAATAAATGACCTTTAACGTAAGTTGTTACAAACAACTGATGTAAAATGTTGTTTTATTTTTGGTTTTTGATTATAACGTTTACACCCGCACGTCTTCTTCACTTTGGTCTGTACGTCTCTGTTCTTCTCTTTTCGTCACGCTCACTCTCACTCTCACTCTCAACTCTCACTCTCACTCTCATTCTCACTCTGCCATAATTGCGAGCTCATCTCCACCGCAACCACTGCGAGGGCTTCTTCGCCACCACCGTGAGGTACACTCTTAACCCTAACTCTATCTTTCCTGCTCATTCTTTGCAATAACTTGACATCTCTCTTTCCCCTTCCCGCACACTAACTCTCCTTGTCCCTCTGCTCTCAGTAACCACATCGAACGTTGGCCACCACTCGAGCTCCCCTCCCCACCACCACGCGAGCACCTATTTCTGGTGAGTCTTTAGGGCACATTTTTTTTATTTTTGGTTTTGAGTGTATGTTGAAACTGTAGTCTCTGTAGTTGAAACTTGAAACTGTGAGTTTGAGTTGTTTGGAATGTCTCTATTTCTGGTCGTGGGTTTTGTGTTTTCTCTTGTTTTTCTTCTGCTATCATGACCTATTTCAAAATGGGAAGAAATTTAGAGTTGCTTGTAGCATGTGACATCAACAATATATTGCTCATTGGAATTCTGTTTTGTTAATTTATCTTCATCTGCTTATTTCCTTTCTGTCTTAAGAAACCTGAAAATGGTGTAAATTTGAAATAATTTTTAAACTCCTTGGATATATGTTTTGTATATCTACAGAACCTATCTAGTTATGGATCGTAGTTGGATGGTTTGTAAGTGCACTAGTGCTGAGTATTTGAAGGGGGTGGGAGAATTTATATAATTTGCTCAAAGGAATGTTCCTAATAGTAATGGAATGTTCTGTTGTCCTTGTGTCAAGTGTTTGAATACGAGGAAATGTACAGTGAAGGATATACGTACTCATTTGATTTGTGAAGGGATTTGCTTGAGTTATACAAGATGGATATGGCATGGTGATGTGTTGTTGAGTAGTACGGCAAGTGTCTCCCAAAGTGAGGACGTTGACGTAGATATGGAGGATGATCGAGTAGAGGACATGATCCGTGATATTGGACAAGAATCTTTTCATCGAGCTCATGTGTATGATAGGTTGTGCGGTGATGCGGATAAGCCTTTATATCCAGGGTGTACTACTCATACACGGTTGTCGGCGGTGCTAAAATTGGTTTGTGTGAAGGCGAGAAATGGTTGGACCTATAAAAGCTTCACATAATTGCTTGAAGTGTTGAAAGACTTGCTTCCGGAGGACAACATATTTCCTGACCGTAACTATGAGGCCAAGAAGGTATTGTGTCCGATGGGTATGAAGTATAAGAAGATACACGCATGCCCCAATGATTGCATTTTGTACACCGGTGTTCATGAAGACAATCACGATTGCCCTAAATGTGGGTTATCACGATACAAAGTGAAGGGTGGTGATGATGATGATGATCTTGATGATGTGAGAAAAAAGGGTACTCCTGCGAAGGTGTTGTGGTATCTTGCAATAATTCCAAGGTTCAAGCGATTGTTTGCCAATGCGAAAGATGCGAAGAATCTTAGATGGCATAATGATGAGAGGAAACGTGTTGGAAAGGTTCGTCATCCTGCTGATTCTATGCAATGGAAGAATATTGATACTATGTTTCTGGATTTCACCGATGGACCAAGAAACCTAAGGCTTGGACTTGCTACGGATGGAATGAATCCTTATGGTAACATGAGTAGTATTAATGGTTCATGGCCTGTGTTGTTGATAATTTACAACTTGCCCCCTTGGTTGCGCATGAAGCGCAAATACATGATGTTGTCTATGAAGATTTCGGGCCCAAAGCAACCGGGAAATGACTTAGATGTTTATCTAAGTCCCTTGATTGAAGACTTGAAAACGCTGTGGGTGGAAGGTGTTGATGTAGTTGATGGGTATTCTCATGAGACTTTCAAGCTTCGTGCCATGTTATTTTGCACCATCAACGACTTTCCAGAATACGGTAACTTGTCCGGGGCATGCAGTGTCAAGGGGCATAAAGCATGCCCTATATGTGAAGAAGGCACATGCTACACTCAGTTGCATCATGGAAAGAAGACGGTTTACCTTGGGCATCGGAGATTTCTTAGACGTGATCACCCATATCGTAAGATGAAAAAAGCTTTTAATGGATGACAAGAGACAAAAGAAGCTCCGGCGGCCTTAATTGGAGAGCAGGTTTATCAGAGGGTAAAGGGCATCGATGTTATATTCGGCAAGTCCAAAAAGAAAGGTAAAGCTGCTGAGAAAAACATAAGGAAGAAGAGGTCGATATTCTTTGATCTTCCATACTGGCACAAGCTTGATGTCAGACACTGCATTGATATGATGCATGTGGAGAAAAATGTGTGTGATAGTGTGATCGGGACGCTTCTCAACATTCAGGTCAAGACAAAGGATGGTGTGAATGCTTGTCTCGACCTCGTTGCTATGGGTATACGAGAGCAGTTAGCTCCAGTTGTTGAGGATGGTAAAGCGAACTTATTTGCTGCCAGCATGTCATACTTTGTCAAAAAAAGAGAGACAAAGTTTCTGCGGGTGTCTTCAGGGCATCAAAGTTCCACATGGTTACTCTTCAAATATGAAGAGGCTTGTCTCTAGTGATCTTAAATTAGTTGGCTTAAAGTCTCATGATTGTCACATCTTGATGCAACAACTTCTGCCCGTTGTTATTCATGGTATTGCTCCAAAAAATGTGAGACATGCCATTACTCGGTTGTGCTCATTCTTCAATTCTATATGTAGCAAATTCATTGACCCCTATATGTTGGATGAATTGGAAGTTGAGGCTGCTACAATCTTGTGCCAATTGGAGATGTATTTTCCTCCTTCCTTTTTCGACATAATGGTTCACTTAATTGTTCATTTGGTGATGGAGTTTAGATTATGTGGCCCGGTTTTTCTGAGATGGATGTACCCAGTTGAGCGCTACATGAAGATCTTGAAAGGGTACGTGAAGAATCCTCATCGTTCAGAAGCATCTATTGTTCAAAGGTATGTTGCAGAAGAAGCTATTGAGTTTTGTTCGGACTACCTTCATAACACAGATCCTATAGGGGCTCCTAAGCCTCGGCATGATGAGATAAGATGTCAAGGTAAGGGTACACATGGCTTAAGAATTAATATCAAGGGTCGGGATGAAGTGCTTCAAGTACATTTGTATGTATTGAACAACATCGATTCTGTTCAACCTTTCTTATTTGAACATAAAAGAAAAGTCAATCAAGAAAACCCTCGAATGAGAGAAAGGTGGTTGTTGAACAAGCATAGCAAGACTTTCTTACCATGGTTCAAGGAAGAAATGCTTAAGGATGGTAGTACTGCTTCTGATGACGTAAGATGGCTAGCACGTGGGCCTAGCTTCAACATCATATGTTGGAGCGGATATGACATCAATAACTTTTCCTTTTATACAAAGGAACAAGATAACAAGAGTACCATGCAAAATAGTGGGGTTATGATCGTGGCCGAAGCAATTCACTTCTCTAGTGCAAAGGACACAAAACCAGTTATAGCACCGACACCTTACTTTGGATATATTGAAGATATTTGGGTGCTCGATTACACTAAGATTACGGTGCCGATTTTTAAATGTAAGTGGGTTGATAGTAACGGTGGTGTAAAAGCCGACGAATTGGGGTTCGCATTGGTAGACCTCAATAAGTTAGGTCATATAAATGAGCCTTTCATAATGGCTTCCCAAGCAAAACAAGTGTTCTACATCACTGATCCTTCTAACAAAAGGTTGTCCGTGGTTCTCCAAGGAAAAAACATGTATAATGGTAGTGATGAAAATCAAGATTCAAATCTTGATATTCCTGAGACTCCTTCTTTTTCAACAAACATGCCTACTATAATCGAGGAGACACAGGTGGATGATGTACATGCCACTTGTGATGATCATCACGAAGGGATATTGATATAGGTAGTTTAAACTTAGTATACATTTATTTTTATTTATACTTCTGTATTTATTTTTAGTTATAACCTATGTTAATAAATATATATTGTTTCTGAACAGGCATACATATGGATCAGTCAGATGGCCCACATGCACGGGAGGACACTGTGGGGCCTACGCAGGACCCGATCGCGCCTACGCTTGATTCTAGTGTAAGTTTACATGTTATATGCTATCTTTAGTCCTTCTTTTTAATGTAAGTTTATAATGTTACAACCCTCTATTTTATCATTCTTTTGTCCATACAGACATCACAGGATCATAGGAAACGGGGTAGAGGAGCCATGACTTTGAAGAAACTAGAGAAGGCCAGGCAAAGCGGACAGAAGCTTGAGGTGTCCTTCGATGCTAATCTAAATCCCCTGGGACCCCGTGCTAAAGAATTTAAAAAGTGGGTGTTTCTACAAGCGAAGCAGCACGTTAGCATCAACTACAACCACTGGAATGACGCTCCCGTAACGTTAAGGATCAGATTTGGGAGGCTATCATGGTATTTTACCTTTACATTCTTTTGATTTACATTATTAGATAATTATCCGAGTTATAATCCACCCAGTTGTTATGTATTTAATGTGTAGGTAGCTTGGACTGTGCCAAATGACGAGGATCATCGTAAGAAATGTATGAAAATGGCATCAAAGCGTTGGAATGGGTTCAAGCATGATCTTACCAAGTACTATGTATCTGGGAAGAAGCGGCTTGATAAGGTGTTCTCGGATTATCCCTGGATTGATCAGGATACTTGGGATATGTTTGCTAGGAGTCGACAGGATGGAGAATTTCAGATTGGTTGATTAAGTTAATTTTGTATGCTTCTTATAGATCATTTAACTGTATTTAATTATGTGTTTTTGTTTCAATAGGCTAACGCAGAGAATGGTCGGTAGGATCAGGGGAAGAACGTCCACCGCCACACCATGTCTCAGGGTGGGTACGAGACTCGGATCGAGGAGATGATGGTGGGTACGTCCACCCCCCATTTTTCCATTGTATATTTCTTTTCTTTTTGTTAATATTGAAATTTAAGGGTAGTGTTTGCAATTCTGTAATGTGTGTGATATTGTGTTACTGGAATATTTACTGAATGCAGGGATAGCTGAGGGGGGTGATATTTTAAAACTGAATTTTTAAAAAAAAATCTATTAACGTCAATTGTATTAGGAAACTGACGTTAAAAATAAAATCTTTAACGTTAGTTCTTTAACACAACTGACGTTAGGTTGAACAACATTAGCGTCAGTTGTGTTAAAGAACTGACGTTAATAATTTTATATTTAACGTTAATTGTTTAAACAACTGACGTTAAAATATTAACTATTAACGCCACCGTGTATTTACGTCGGACAATATTCTCGACGTATAAAATCAATTTTAACTCGACCTAAAAGCACTTATTGCACTAGTGAAGATCTGATTTCGACATCAACAACATAAGGAGGCGTTGGGCAACTTTCTTTCTTGAAATGTACCAACCATAGTTTGTATATATATATGTAATTAGTTTAAAAACTTATCATGTACTAGCTATAGTGTACTTTTGACTGATCATATGTATATTGATATGAAATCTATAATATATCATGTAGCTTTTTGGTTTTTAATTATCTTTGTTGTCTGAATGTAATTGAACGTACATATGTGTTGTTCGTAATAAATTCAGTATATATTAATTGTGTTTTTGTTGTACAAAAGTGATTGTTGAGAATATTTAGAGTATGTTATTCTGGTATTGATCTGCATTATTACTGAAACAGGGGAAAGGAATGATAGAAATGTAAATAACAGTTTCAAAAAAAAAATAGACTTTACACATCGGTTTTAAAGAAACCGATGTGGAAATATCAATTTCCACATCGGTGTTACTGAAAACTGATGTGGAAAGTGAAATTTCCACATCGGTTTTCTTAAAAACCGATGTGTAAATTGAAATTTTCACATCGGTTTTGTAAAAACCGATGTGTAAAGTCTATTTTCCACATAGGTTTTCTAAAAACCGATGTGGAAAGTGATATTTTCAATAGTTTACCAATTGACAAATGACTAGGAATAATATATTATCAAAATGATTTTGGTTCCAAATCACAACATTATTCGGCAAACTACATGAAACACAGAAATACATCAAATTATTTGGCATGGTAGATGCCCAATACAACATTTATATATGTTTAAAATTCATTATCAAAATATATTTATATAAAAAGTTGGTACCTTTCTTTTTCACTTGAGAGGCACATTTCAATTTATAAAACTTTCTTAACCCAATTTATAATATGAAGTACTGGAGATGCTTGATGATCTCACCATTCTTCATCGGACTGAAGCATTTACTTTAGTGTATAACAAATCCAATGCTAATCAAGAGTTTTGGCCATGCCCAATTATGGCCCTAAGTGTGGCTAGAGGTGTCAAGAATTTTCCTGCAACGATGTTGGACAATCTGAGGATGACTGAGTCGTTTGAAATGGGAAATCAGATTAGCCAGAAGAAGTATGAAACCATGGTGGTTAACAACGTTCAAAATCGTGGTTAACGTTCAAAATCAATGTTAATTACGTTCAGTGGATGGTTAATGAGTTGCGACACCTTGTTATAACCATCCACTGAAAGTAATTAATCACCTTGTTGTCCATTTTTGGGTTCAAATGACACAACTACCATGAAAATGACTCCTTTCTGGTGAGTAAATAAGAATGTATCTCTTTTTAGATTATTTGGTGAGTTGAAATCTAGCTATATACACTTTATCAAATCAATGTTATATATATCTAGCTATATATATATATATATAATGTCATTACTTATTTATTTTATAGACAAACTCATTTTACATAATCTTCTTCTATCTTAGGTCGATTGGAAAAAGGAAAAAAATTGTAAAGGATATAAAAGTGTTGGTGGTGTTGAATGCTGTTAGTGAATTCTGGAATTAGTCAACAAGTGACATAGTTGAAGTTTTTCTGTAAGGCACAAGACAGGAAAAGGAAGACCATATGGTATTATAGTTGGCTAGCATCTTAACTGGATGGTGATTTGTAGCAACTTTGAGTATGAATCATTGCAGATTTCAGCTTTAAGGAAATAAAACATTCTTAGCAGCGATGAGAACATGGAAAATATCAAATCTACAACCTTCTCTCTAGCTAATTTTCTACTCTTAAATTCGGGTTTCATCAAGGATCTTGGAGAATTTGTGTGGTCGGTAAGGGTAGTGAGAAGTTACCGACGACCTATACCGTCGGTAATGTTGAAATATTTTGGTGTCCTTTTCTGCAACTACCAACGAATGTTCCGTCGGTATGGTTATTTTCACTTTACTGACGGTCAGCCCGTCGGTATTTTGGGTTTCTGAGATCGTCAACAACTCTCAAATGTTACCGATGGCATAAATCGTCTCTAAGTGATTTTTTAGATTATCGACGACTAAGGGACAATTGGATTGCATGTGTTTTCGGGGTTGCATGTGTTATCGACGGCACAAATCGTCGATATATAAATTTTTTTATTACCGACAGCCAGACCATTGGTAAATTCACCTCTTTAGGAAACTTGATTTTTAAAAATGGATGTTTAATTTAATAAATAATTAATAATATTATTAATTTCCTCTCACTACAATTACTTAATATAATAAAGTTCCTAAATGATACTTAATGCAGTCTGCTTCTCAAATTAATGTTACATTTAATTTAATAATTAATTAAAGATATTATTTCCATCAAATTTAATTATATTATAGATTTCCTCCTAATGCAATCAATGGATAGTTATTGCCTTTTAAGGCAGTTACTTATGTATTTGATATTATTGCTTTATATTAAAAATTAATATTAAATTTGAATTCCTTCTCAAAGAGATGTATCAAAAAATTTTAATGCATTTCAGAGTGCATCGTAACTATGAATTTAATTCTTTTACAAAGTACCATCGGTTATAATACTATTTTAAAATCTATCCGTTGCATGAATCCACATGAATTACTGTGATCTATTTTCAAAATAATGGGATCAGCATGAATTTCAACCAATAGAAGAGAGTGTGTTGGAAAATAGAGTATTAAAGACTGTGGTTCTAGGACTCCTCTAAAATTTATCCATTGCATGAATCCAACCAGAATTTTTATTATAAATTCACATGTTAGCTCTCACACACTAACTCAAGGCATCAAATTGCTCACTCATATTTGCCTATATAAAGAACATTAGGCTTGGAGTAAGAAAACCACACAAAAAATTTCATCCTTCAATTTTCACCCTAAAGAGAAAGAAGTTGAAACTTGCATTCAACTATGAAGCTCCTCAAAAGAGGAAGATGGCGTACTTGAAAGTGAAATATGAGGTACTGGAGATGCTTCATGACCTCACCATTCTTCGTGGGATTGAAGCGTTTACTTTAGTGTATAGCAAATCCAATTCTAATCAAGAGTTTTGGCCATGCCCAATTAAGGCCCTAAGTGTGGATAGAGGCGTCAGGAATTTTCCTGAAATAGTGTTGGACAATCTGAACATCACCGAAGTTGTTTGAAATGGCAAATCAGATTAGCTGAAGATGCATGAAACCATTTCGAGGATGAAGGCACGATACCATGCTTTCATCATTAAGAACCAACAAGCTCAAGTGGCAAAGGGTGTTGGAGAAGCTAACGAAGGACAGGAGGGACAAGTAGATGGTGGCCAAATGGTTGATATGGACAACTTGTTGATGATCAATGGTGGACCTGGAGGACCTGCAATGCTGCCATTTGTTTTAATCTAGCAAATCGAAGGGGAAACAAGATTGTTAGGAGGGATTATTTATCATTTTCTAAAGTCTCATTCCTTCTTACTTGTATGAATAAAAATATTATAATAATACTTCTTGATCCCTTTGGCTGGATTTTAGGGATCTCTTAATTAGCCTATGTTTGATTTAAGTTACCTGCAATGTTTTAAAATTGGAATCAAGTTATTGAATCGGTAAAGACAATAGTTCACAGTTCATCGATGATCCAATCACAATCTAGTCGATCATGGTCGGATTGATTACAATTAAATATATATTTTTAATTTTATATAATATATTCAATAATCTAATAAAGAAAAAATAAACTACAAAAAAATATGAAAAATACTGAGAACATACTCTTTGTCACACTCCTTTTCAACACAGTCTTTTATTAGGTGGATTTCATGTGAGACCCACCAAAACACATGGTCTCACCTGAAATCCACCCAATAATAAAGGGTGTGTTGAGATGCATGTGAAGAAGATTGTGATTCTAGCATTGCTCAAAAAATATCAATCGTGGTCAAGTTCGACTTTTATCAAAAATGGAATGGATTGTTATTTTTATTCAAAATTGGGGTTAGTTATCATTTCATTAAAGCCTAATAAGGGTTAATGCAAATTATCTCAAAATTTATTATTCTTTTCATGAATTGCCATATGAGACGGTTACGGTCGTTTGATTCTCATAAAATACAACAAAACTGATGTTCTTACCATCCTTATATTTAGGTTACACTAAAACCCCTTTATGCCTCAATCACGCAGCACATTCGTTATCTTACTTTTTTTTCTTTTGCCGTGAAGGCTTCAGTTTCACCTGTTATAGAGAATATGATCATAAACAAACCATAGAAGCATCAAATTGATAGAGATGATCATCGCAGGACAAAGAGCATGAAATGGACATGTATGGGATTCACCATCTAGCTGCTGACAAGTATGAAACCATCCTTTACAATCCACATTTCGTTTCTAAAACTGTATCTAGAAATATCACCAGTATTGGCAAACCTTTGGACCGCTAGTTTTCATCGGTTTGGTTGATTCTCCACCGATTGTGACACCCTGAGTTTTTCCATTTTCTAATATCAGAAATTTATATAATTATATTTATATGAGACTTAGAAAATTTATTAAATTAAACCGAAACCTTATTTATACTCTACTTAACGGTAGAGAGTTACGGTTAAAATTTAGGTTGAAAGGTCAGGCGAAACCCGGTCAGTGAATTTCACTGACAGTATATTTATACTAATCAGAAGACCTAATTTTGACTCGTGAATGAAAAACTTAAGGTTTTTATTTAATTCCCAACGTTTTAGGTTATTTTGAAATATTTCACTAAAAAGTGAAATATTACATTTTATCCAGGTGTCATATTGAATCTGGTAAGCGACGGAGCTGAATATAGGATTTCCGGGAGCCGCTAACGGATAATACCAATGAGTCATATAGGATATGATGCACATGGATTATGTCATGGTGGAGGTCACTTGTCATGATGACAAGGTTAGTGGAAATTGCAAATAGATCCTTAGACTTTTCTATTTTGCAATTTGATCCTTAATTGAATTTGCACTTTGGTCCTTAAGTAACAAAATTCCCTTGCTTCTTGGTTCCTCTTTTGAGCAGCCCACACCCCTATAAATACCCTCTCCATCACTTCATTTCTTCCTATTTCAACTTGTTACAACAACTCAAAGAAAACCATAAGCTCATCCATCATTTTGTGAAGCAAGTTCTTGATCCTTCACTTGTTTTTGATCTTCAAGAGGTAAATCTTGTTCTCCTTGCCTAATAATCTTCATGTTCTTCAAGTATTTTCATGATTCAATGTCTTGTTCATGCCATGATCATCACTTTAAATTCCTAGATCTACAAACCTTAAAATTTTCTAGGAAATCATAGAAAAATCCTAAAAATATGAAACCAATTTCTATGATCTTATAATCATCTCTATGTTTATAATCCAAGATCATGAATCAAACAAATATTTCCTTCTCCCTTTTCTATTAATGGCCGAAACTCATATGTGTGGGTGGAGGAACTTTTATTAATTCTTTTCAAGAAGTTAAGCTTGATTTCAATCTTATAGTTCATATGTGTAACACCCCGATTTTCGCTGTTTCGTAATATCGATGATAAATATATAAATATATATTTTTATCCGAGACTTAGAAAATGATTTTTTTTATAAACCAAGGTCATTTCCTTGTTATACTTATTTTTATAAGGTTACAGGGAAGTTTTTGGTTGAAAACTCAGACGGAAGCCGGTCTGCTGTTTTCTGTGTTTTTACTGACAGTAAAAGTTTACTGCTTAGAAGATCTAATTTTGAATCGTTAACGAGATGAAAAATATTTTTTTATCATATTTACTATGATACTGAAAGTTTTGAAAATTTTGGAAAAAAAATAAAGTATTATGTTTGTTGCGGGCTTATACGACGAGATGTCTCTAGGCAGAGTCTGAGTCAGATGGATCGGGAAGTCGGCAAAGTAGCAGATACATTGGATTGACCAACTTGATTAGCATTCAGGATGAGTTTATCCTATCATAAATGGCAATAATAGCACATTTATGGCAACATTTAGTTTTGTTATGAAATGACCAAAATACCCTTGTCTTTTTATGACAATTCATACAAAATGCCATTTGACAAATTGACCCAAAACTCTTGCCAAATCCACACGGCTCCAACATTGTCTTCTTCTCCAAGTATTTGAATTCTTCTTCATTAAGTTTTGACTTCTTCTTTAAGAAGTTTTGAATTCTTCTTAACCAAGTTTTGACTTCTTCTTCTCCAAGTTTTGATTGCTTCTTCATTAAGCATTTGTTTCTTCTTCATTAAGCTGGTTGCTTCCTCATTTAAATAGGATGTCTCCTTCCTTAAGTCAATTTTTTTCCAAATTCATGATTCTTGCTCCAAAGAGTTCATAACTCGTCCGATTTTGCAGAGCCATTCTGATCAGTTTCTATTTTGAATCTCGAAACACTTTCAACATGAAAGTTGTTCATCTTTCTCTCTTCTTTCCAACGACATAAAGATCATCCAAAACGGATAAGTATGTTGAGAGATATACCCAAAATACCGAAACTGTTCTGAAACCCTAACTTGGTTCATCTTCTCCCTTAAGTGCTCAAGAACACCATGAGAAATTCTTGAAGAACATCATCCAAATCATCATTTTCTTTGATCATCAAGAGGTAGTCTCTCTTAATCTTGGTATTCTAAGCTTTTCTCTTCATAAGATTCTTGAGTTGATGCATTTGATCAACATGTTCTTCATTTGTTTGAAGTTCTTGAAACTAGATTGAAAAATTCATAACTAATTCTAGAAAAATCCTTTTGACATGAAACCAATTGCTATGACCTTATAATCATCTCTATTTTCATCATCTAGAAGCACAAGAGCATGAGAAATTTCTTTCCCTAATTTCTGGACTGGGCCGAACCTAGGTCAAAGTTGTGTTCTCAGGATTTGTTTCAATTTCATGTCTTGATTCATGATTATATCTTGATAGTTCTTGTATTCAAGTATATAGAAGATCAAAAATCTAACTTGATCCTATTTGATTCTTCAAAAACCGAAACCCTAGGTATGAGCACTTGTTGGTTTTATGATTCAAAAGTTGTTTGTAACATTTGAATCTAACTCTAGGTTTTGTATGTTGATTAAATCCAAGAGTTTAGAAATTTTAGAGATTTCTAACTCCAAACTCAGCCTTGGCCGAAACCCTAGTTCTTGGAACTAGATGAGTTTTAGTTCATGTTCTTGGTTCATAATCATGGTTAAAGTGATTAATCATGCTTAAGGAACTTATGGATCATTAATCCCTAAGTTAATCAAATTTTAAGTGTCCTAACCTAGAAAATTGGGTAAAAAGCCAACACTAACCCCATTGATTTAAGTGTGTTGTTGTTTGATTTGATTTATTTTGGTTGCAATTCGCTTGAAGGAAACTACGGAGTTAGCTGATTTACATCGACGAAGAGGAATCGAATCGAGTTCAGAGATTATTTAGTTCGAGTCTTCAAGAGGTAAGGGGAGCTTGCTTGATGGATTTTTCTCAATAACCATTTGTTTGTTGACCATTTGCTTGTTGTGAATTCTCTGTAGAATTGATGTGGTTATGGTTATCTCGATTATGTGGTTTATGTTGTGTTGTATATCCGAGTATCGTTGTTTAATCTATTTTTAAATTATTTATTTGAATATGATATTGCTATGGTACATGATCTGTATAGTGGTTTGTTGTTGAATGTTGCTTGTGAGTGTTGTTTGAGAAGCCTGACCGTGGGGTCGCTGCACAACCGACTAATCGGATAAAAGCTTTAATAAGTCGTGTAAATTATATTCAATGTTTTATGGGAAACGTTGGAATATAATAGTGGTGAAAAGTATTATTTTGGAAAAATAAGGAGTTTTGATGATGATAATTTATTAGTGTAATAGTAACTTGAGTCACAATGAGAGCGAAATTGTGAAAATGCTTAAGCATCTTGCTAATTTTTGTGTAAGAAAGTTTGTAATATTATACAAAATTATTTTATGAAATTAATTGTTGAAAAGAAGTTAATGATGATTTTAGAAAGTGTTTTCAAGTGGAAAAAGTTAAGTATTGGCTTGAGAAGCTTTAAAAGTGATAATTGATGAATGATTTGGAAAAGAGTGATGACAGATTTGGAAAATCGTAGAAGGAAAGTATTTTGAAACGGCAATACATATTTTAAGGAAGTTAAAACCTCAAGTGACTCATATTTGTGAAAACCAAGTTTTATTATTTAAGGATTTTATTGATGAATTTCCAATTTTTGGAAAAAGAATTTATGAAAGCAAAACTGATTTCGTGTTAAAAGTGGTGTAGAACTTAGTAACCGAGACGTCGGGGTACTAAGGTTCTGTGTTGAGATGGACTCAGTCATTTGGACTTTGAGGGCCTATATTGTATACATGAGGTATACTGTGTTGAAACATTGAAGATGTTTCTAGTGCCACGAACCTCACGATCAGTGCACCTACGAGAGGTGTCGCGATTGAGCACTTGGACTGTGAGGTCCTATGTTTTGATGAAAGTTTTATGGAAGTGAGTTCCTATGTTTTGATGAAAGTTTTATGGACAAGTGAGGTCCTCTGTTGTAATGAAAGTTTTAAAAAGTGTTTTAAAACTATGTGAGTCGAAACCATTTTGAGCTTCAGAAAAGAAAGAATGAGCACAAAGAAAAGAACAAAACAAAACCTGTTTTGCATGCATGTGGCAGACGTGCCTAAGATTTGTGGTTAAATGCATTAATTAATGCATGGTGAGGTAATTACGATATGCATATCTCATTGTGCCTTGGAGGACATTGGGATCCCCATCTTACTTGCTAATGGTATAATGCCACCGTTGTGGACGTTAGCAATGTGTTTGGCCTTGTGAGTGCCCGGCTGTGTATGCCTTTGTTGTTTTCAAGATGGGAAGAGGTCGCGACCTATTGGCAAGCTAGCCAAGTTAGCCGGTGTGGCTATGGAGTCCGATCAACTCATATGATGTTGGGATATCTCATGAGATTAGGACGAAAAGTAGATGATGAATAGAAGTGTCATGCATAATTTTATGGATGATGTTTGGGGTGTTGAACCCATTGATAGACTATTAGTTTATAAATGCTCGTGTGGTAAATGTATATGTGTTATGTGGTGTCGAGCATTTAGTTATTGAGTTAAAACCATATATTGGCGTCTCACCCTTACACACACATTTCGGGATTCTTCTAAGTTCGATATTGTACCTTGGGTGCTCTATCACGGATGGTGCAGAGGAGTTTGTCTAAGTCACTCCGAGACTTAGATGTAGTTGCTTGATGAGGTATTATTTATGAATAACTCTTAGAACGACCAGCTTAGGGTTAAGACTTAGATTATTTTGATAGTATGTATGAGTGGTAAGCCTCCTCTGCTCATCTAGTTTTATGGCTAGTTTGACCAGGGTTTTGTGCAAATTATATCCTACTTTCACCCAAATTAGATTAGATTGTCCTCAAGCAAGGTTTTGAGTCGCTTACGTAGTTTTAGGTTAATTTAGCTAGTTTTGAATTAAATAAAGCTTATGGCTATTTTGTTGTTTCAGGATAATAAGAAGAGCAAGTAAGGAAGTGTATCTCAAGGCGAGGCTATCACGCCCAGGCCGTGACACTGGTCACGGCAGTGATGAGAAGATCATAAAAATTCAGAAAGGATCACGTCATTTCAGTGATGAAGGTCAAGGCCGTGAACAGAGAGAAACCAAAATTAAGAATGTATCACGTCCTGCCCGTTATAGAAATCACGGCCGTAACGTACCAAAATGCGTAAAGGTCACCCTTGGCAGAGACGATCACGGCCTGGCCGCGATGTGCCCATCACTACGTGATGATGCGCAACCTCTTATAAAAGCGAAACGCTGCAGACAGTAAAAATCATCCAGTTTTTCACTACTTTACATTACACTTTTGAGTTTTCCTTTCGTCCTAATGGAGAACTAAAGTCCTAGGATTAGTCTACCTGCTTGAGGATCCTATATACTTGAGGTTATGTAATCCCTATTTCAATTGCTTTTCCCTTTTCAATACCATACTTTGTATTTCTGTTTGCTTAATCCAGAGTATACATCAGATTGTATTGATTTATCTCTCCGTGATATCATGTTCCTATAATTAATCGCATCCGCTTAATTTGGCGTGTGTACATTTCGTGGTTCGCTTAGTTCACGAAGGGCTTAATCCCGCTTGCTTAATTCGGGAATAGGGACATGTATTCATGATAGTAGTTTCGTGTAAATTACTATTACAACCGGAAGGGGATAAGAATCGCTTAGGGCTTGGGATTACATTAACCAGGGATAGTTGGGAATTCTTGACAGTAGATTAATCGTTGTTTGATAATTGATAATCCCTTTTCAACCGCCTCTTGTTTTGATCATCGTTTTGTTTGTTTCTTAATTGCATTCCAATCCAAACCCCCCCCAAAAACTTATTTTTGTGAAAAGTAATATTCTCAGAGTCCTTAGAGACGACATCCGAGTTGTCGCACTATACTATACTTTTAAACCCGCTCAACCTTTTAGCGCGTGTTGGCGACCAAGTACGTACCAAAAATTGCCGCTGTCGGGACTCGAGTTGTTATTTTTCGCAATTTGTTTTTATTTTCTTTTCTTTTCTTTCTTTTTATTTTCTCGTTTTGTTTTGAATTGGTCCGGCTACTAGGTCTAATTGCCCCGAATCCTGTGATTTTGACCCGAAATTGAAAGAACATTGCACACACCCGTAGGGGAATTTCGGCAAAAGCACTAGTAGTGATTCCAATTTTAAAACCGCTTTTGAAAACATGGGAGACCAAAGGACTTTGAGGCAGCTTGCTGCCCCCGATGTGAATTACAATGGTTTGTGCATTACTTACTCCCGGTGTCGACACCCTTTTGAGTTAAAATCCGGGCTAATCCATTTGTTGCCTAGATTTAATGGTCTTGCAATGTGAAGATCCACACAAGCACTTGAAGGAGTTCCAAGTTGTCCGCTCCACAACTTTGAGGCCAGAAGGAGTAACCCGAGGATCATATCAAGTTGAAGGCTTTTCCATTCTCACCCGTGAGCTGCAAAAGATTGGCTTCTATACCTTGCACCAAATTCCATTACCACATGGAATGACTTGAAGAAGCTCTTCCCGGAGAAATATTTTCCCGCCTCCCTCGAGCCGCCGCAATTAGGAAAGAAATCCGGAATAAGGCAAGGAAATGAGTCGCTAGCCGAGTATTGGGAGAGGTTCAAGCACTGACATCTAGTTGCCCCCAAAGACCAAATTTCTCGAACGTACTCCTCATCCAATATTTTTATGAAGGATTGCGGCCTATGGATAGGAATATTTTGGATGTCATGAAGGGGAGCATTGGTTGACAAGACCCCAAACTACTCGCTAAGCAACTTATTGAGAACATGTCGTTGAATTCCCAGCAATTCACTACAAGAAGAAATTCCCGTTGATACTAGAGGTGTACATGAGGTCCGCACTTCCTCTTCCCTACCATGACAAAGATGATAGAATTGATAGGCTCACTTCTTTGGTAGAGAAATTGGTAATGGATGGGGTTCAGCCTGCGGTGTTGTGTGGCATGTAGCGCCTTCCTCCCCGAGCACCCATATGAAGCATGCCCCATTTTGCAAGGAGGGTCATTCATCAATCTCCTCGCCTTTTGCATCCATCCATATAATCGGGGCAATAACCGCAATGGATACAAAGATTCCGCATCTTTCAACAACAGGTACCATCCCGTACCGGAGTAATCACCCTAATCTGCCAGAGGAACTCATCCCAACAGCCGATGGCACCTCAGAATCCTCCTCCGGTGACTACTTCAAAGACCCTCCCACCTTCGTAGATGACATGCTCAATAAAATGGCTGCACAAATGGCTGCACAAAATCTACAGATTTCAGAAGAAATGGGACAGATCCAGCCTCACAGTGCAATTGAGCAGAAGAAACAAATGCCAAAGATTAAAAATTTAGAGACACAGATCGGATGGATGGCCACATCCATGAATAGCACACCGCAAGGTCAAAGAACAACCTGCACCGCCAAAGACAAACAAGTGATCAATCCTAATGCCTCCAACCCCAATGTGAGTTCTATATCTCGAGGTCCGGAAAGGTTGTTGAGGCCACTTTGGAAAGAATGAAGAAACCATGAAGGCTACTCCCGAGCTCTTTGTTGAAGTTACTCCCGAACCGTGGTTGAAGTTGCAACCGAGAGAGTGTATAGACCACCCATCCCGTTCCCACACAGACAGAGAAAAATTTGAAAAGTGGTGGTGAAAATAAGGAGAAGGAGATTCTTGATGTTTTAAGAAAGGTGGGTGTTAATATCCCCCTGTTGGATACGATCAAGCAAGTGCCCGTGATATGCAAAAATTTCTCAAGGACCTATGCACCAACAAGAGGAAGATGAAGACTAATGAGAGGGTTGACTTGGGAAGAAATGTCTCGCCGCTTATCCAGGTCTAAGCAGGAAGTTGTTGCTTTCACTGCGACCCGCCACCAAAGTGCAAGGATCCGGAGCACCTTCACTATCCCATGCACTATTGGGGACAAGAAGTTTGAAAACCGCATGCTTGGACTTGGGAGCATCTATCAATGTCATGCCTACCTCCATCTTTAACAAACCGGATCTTGGTCCTTTGAAGTACCACAAGTATCACCATTCACTGGCCATCATGACTGTGCCTCGCCACGGGAATGGTGGAAGATGTACTAGTGCAAGTTGATGATCCGATCTTCCCACCGATTTCTACATCTTGGACATGGTAAAGTAGACACATTCCAAGAAATCACCAATCATCCTAGGCCGCCATTCATGAAGACAGCCAAGACTAACATTGATGTGGGGTGATGGGACCATGTCTATGAAGTTTGGGGATATAGTTGCAAAGTTTAACATATTTGATGCCATGAAACATCCAAATGGAAGAGCACTCTGTATTCCACATCGAAATGATATCCGAGAGACTATCGAGACACCCATGAAAACTTGTTTTCTAATTTTCCACTTAACTCGGGCTGTGATGATATTCTTTCTTTTCTTGATTGTACTAACGCTAACCATTTTGTGGTTTGTGCTGAGATTGCTGCATGTTTAGCAGTGTGATGAAATTGTCGGAGCAAGTGGATGAGAAACAAGAAGAAGATGAAGCAGCACCGAGGCCCTCTCTACCTCTCTTTGGACTTAGACCGCAAGGAATGGGATCCGTGTGTGACTCCCACTTACACTCGCACTTGATCAGGGAGTACTCTTTTCCTTTCCCTCACTATGATCTTATAACTCGTTGTTCATTGGGGACAATGCATGTTTTAAGTGTGGGGAGGGAACTAGTTGTAGTTTTTCTTTTCTTTGAATAAGCTCCGAATAATTTGAGAAGCCTGTGAGCATTTGTAGGTGTTGAGTCTTTGTTGGCAAGCTTGTTAGATTTTTAATGATGTTGCATGATTGTTTGCATGATTGATATGTAATGATTCCCTAGTTAAAAAATTTTTGTTTTGAAATATGATTCCCATGTGAGATTGAAAACCGAACTTTGGGATTTTGTTATGATAGCACGATGAATGATAAGCTTGGGGTGATAGGGATCACACACTAGGGATAGTATCTCTTTCAAACAATTTGCATGAATGTCCGTGTGAGGTTTTGAGCCTCCAAATATGTTTTAAAATGTGTGATAATCACTTTCAAGTTGCACTTCCCCCGGATTTGATTGAATCTCTTTTTGGTTTGCATGATTATATGTGTGTAGCAAAATGATTTAGGCAGCTTTCTTTGAAATAGCTACTTGGTCTGAATAAACTAATTCCTATTGCATGTTCCTAGTTAGCCCTTTTGAGCCTATTAGCCTATTAGTTCTTGATAACCTAATGTTATAAGCCCAAAATCTGGAAAACCATGTTAACCCGATCTTAGGATTAGGAGAGCATGTAATCTTGGAGTGGTGCAAGAAACCAAAGTTTGGGTGGTTGCAAGGTGTAATATGTTGTTGGGATTAGAAAAAAAAAAAAAAAAAAGATGAAGCCAAAAGCTTGTGAAAAAAAAGTGTCCATAAAAAAAATACAAAAATGCCAAAAAGAAATAAAAAGAGCAGCCGCACCAGAGTGTAAAGAAAAAAATAAAGAAAGGAACTTGAGTGAAATTCAAAGTGTAAATATAGTTCATGCTCCTCTTAGTTCCTGTGGTCTTCTCAAATTAGTTTCTTTGTATATCCTACCCTTTAGCTAGGCCCCATTACAACCCAATAAAGACCTTTTGATGTTGCTTGCATATTTTCCGTGGGGGAACCATTTTTGAGGTGAAAATCAAACTTTTGGGAAGTGTACTTGAAAAGTGAAACTGAGTGCAAGTTGTTAGCCCGATAAACCGAGTGGACGGAGTGAACAAATAATGCCCTTGTGAGGAAGGCAGTTGTTTGGATTTGGTGATCTCCTCTTGTGTGTGACTTGGATTCCCCTCGCTTAGATTTCTGATTGTTTCGTGATGAAACTCTCAAATGTTTGGAATAAATGAATGTGGGGATTGCTCTGTTTGAGAAAGGGGAAACAATGAAGAAAAATTGTTTTTTTTTTAAGTTAGCTTGAATGTGTGCAATGTTGATTTAATCTTTTAAGCTTGGCGATCTTGAGTCTTTTTGATTTTTTTTTTTTTTTGAGTCTTAGTTTGCTTGGGACAAGCAAAGTTTAAGTTTGGGGTATTTTGGTAAAGCTCCTTCTCCATCTAGTTTTATGGCTAGTTTGACCAGGGTTTTGTGCAAATTATATCCTACTTTCACCCAAATTAGATTAGATTGTCCTCAAGCAAGGTTTTGAGTCGTTTGCGTAGTTTTAGGTTAATTTAGCTAGTTTTGAATTAAATAAAGCTTATGGCTATTTTGTTGTTTCAGGATAATAAGAAGAAGGAAGTAAGGAAGTGTATCCAAGGCAGGCTATCACGCCCGTGTAGTGACACCGGTCACTGCCGTGATGAGAAGATCATAAAAAGTCGAAAGGATCACTACTGGCCGGGTGATGAAGGTCACGCCCAGTGACAAGAGAGAAACCAAAAGTCGAATGTATCACGGCCCCGCCCGTGATGGACATCACACCGCTGAACGTACCAAAATGCGAAAGGTCACCTTGGAGTAGACGACACGTCGCTTTGATGACATCAATATCCGCGTGATGCGCAACCTCTTATAAAAGGTAAACGCCGGCACAGTAAAAATCATCCAGCTTTTCACTACTTTACATTACACTCTTTTGAGTTTTCCTTCCGCCCCATAATGGAGAACTAAAGTCCTAGGATTAGTCTACATTTGAGGATCCTATATACTGAGGTTATGTAATCCCTATTTCAATTGCTTTTCCCTTTTCAATACCATACTTTGTATTTCTGTTTGCTTAATCCAGAGTATACTGTATTGTATTGATTTATCTCTGGTGATATCATGTTCCTATAATTAATCGA